>JAHZTW010000003.1:61827644-61842472 GCA_020283515.1 Alliaria petiolata | reverse complement strand
TAAATCATTCAGTGCTTATAACAGCTTCATTATCAAAACTAATGCATTTCCTTTTCGGTAACATTCTTCTAGACCCGTTTAACTGTGTGAACATATTCCACTAAACGTTCAAGTTTGGAGTTTCTATGAGCGTACCACGATATATTCGTTGCTGAAACCGCTAGCTGTACGAATCTTTGAGCTTTGTCTCTTTATGCTATTCACGTTAACAAGTGTCTCCTCGTCGAATTTCCCCCGTTCTTCAATGGAGAGTTGATTAAATCGCTTCTCTCCATCTTCTATACTCCCCTTCACATCTACCTGAAAATACATGATACAAAACAGAGTGGTTAGGTTCTGCATCCATGTTCACTGAATGATGCTAGAGTTACTAGTCCAGGTAATGAACCAGGCTAAAAATGGTGAATATATAGAGCATGCACATCAGTCATGGGAGAACCAGTGGACTTACTGATGAATAACAAGAGATGCAATAGTCCGGGTGCCTCAGCAAAGCCAATGTTGCCTCTGTAATACAGAAAATGAGTCGCATGAATAACATTAGAAACAACACATATCACAACAAAGAGAATTTGTAATCCATGAACTCTATGAATAGAGAACACAATACTTTAACCTGAAATAAATGTTTTGGTTTGCCCTATGAAAGTAATGATAAGTATTTTATTACAGGTCACCAGGTTTCATCAACAGCTGTAACT
Source organism: Alliaria petiolata (assembly GCA_020283515.1). Taxonomy (NCBI): domain Eukaryota; kingdom Viridiplantae; phylum Streptophyta; class Magnoliopsida; order Brassicales; family Brassicaceae; genus Alliaria; species Alliaria petiolata. The sequence continues at coordinate 61,841,771 of JAHZTW010000003.1, read as the reverse complement.
AATTCTTCAGCATTATCAACGAGTTGTCTTAATGAAACCAGCTTTACATAGATTAAGCATGTTGACTCCTGATAGAAAGATCAGCCGTAATGAAAGGCAGATGAACAATTTTCACCAAAGTCTTAGAAAATCCCCAATGTTTTGTAAAGCCATCTACTAGCTTAATGAGCTATTTCTAATTGATGGCCCTATCTCCCAGGTTATCATTCTATTAGAGTTTAAGAACAAAATCGGCAAAACCACAGAAAACAATAATGCAGTCAAAGCTGCCAAAAAAGCACACAACATCTTCAATCCAAAAACAGAAGAAAAAGTCCTAGCTTTTTTCATATATGATGAGATGAGATACATTGAGGAATAGATTACCGGTTAAAACATAGCTCAGACCCTCTGAAGTGGATGTATCTGCACTTTCAGCAAGGCGATTGAAATCTTGTTGTAGGGTCCTCCCCAAACCCAACAACCCCACCTGAAAGGATACAAAATACAAATAAACAAAGATAAATGAAACAGAAGAAAATTCTCAATCTGATATTCTAACCATAAACAAAAATAAATGAAATCTTGTTGTAGCTATCCAATGATATACATGCGTTAACTGGCCCTCGCAGAATATAACAAAGCTATAGAGAAATCATAATCTAAAGCTAAATGATCTGCTCATGAATATAATACCAAAGCTATAGAAAAAGACTGAGAAACTGCATACTGCAGCTGCAATCATATTATCTGACTTCTGAAGGAAACTTGGAAACAGCGAAACGCGCGGCTGCACAGAGGAGAGTCATGACTTGCCTATCCGAGACATCAATCTTACCGTATGGAGCAAGCAGGCCTCAATTCAAGCCGATTCAAGGTTCCAATCAGACGACACATATTTACTACAAGGTTCAGTCTATTCCAGCCCTTAACAGGGAGTTTCTTATTGTTTTCCAGCAACTTAAGCATCCTTCTCAAAGCATTAAGGTGGTGAATGGTAAATACCAAATTTTCAAGTTTTCTGCGTCCTGAAAACGAAATTCCCCTATATTTTACCATTCATTACCCTTTCATTACCAATTCATTACATCCATAATGTTTTCACATTTTTCGAAAATTCATATTCTATATATTTTGGGCAAAAACCGGTTCTTTAAGCATTTTATGATTACTATTCCGTAAACTCTATTCAGCTCAAGTGTTTCAGCCTTTAGATCATTTGACAATTCTATTATTCCATTATTCATCTTACATACCATTACCAATCAAACCCACTATTCAAGAACTTAAATCCCAGAAGACAAAACTCCTTATATGAGCAGCTAGAGAATTTCAAAATAAACAGCAGAGAGGTCACCTGTAGTTTAATGACGCTAGTTTTCTGAGTATCGGTTAAAACGCCGTCCTGTGACCGGTCTGAGAGGAATCCAGAAACCAAAACAAACGCCGCGAAACCAACCAGAATCAGAGAGAAGCTTGAAAACCCACCAAACCCAAAACCAACCGCCGGACCAACATAGAGACCTCCACCGAATGGAGAAGGTCCATAGTATGGAGCCGAGTATCTCATACTTGGATCCGATGTTCTCGGCGCAGAATACATTCTAGAAGATGATGAAGAAGAAGAAGATGAGCTTCGAGACCGCGACGAGAAGCCGCTACCGCCAATTCTACCACCGGACGCAGCCAAGGCCGAATTAGGATCATAGAACAAAAGCAGACCGAGCAAAACCGCGGCTACTGCGGGTTTCTTCAGAGAATCTAGCGTTCTTTTGATCCGAACAGCGATTTGGTCTAACGAATTCTTCCATATCTGAGTAGGAGCCGTATTAGATCTCACATCTTTATCCGATTGTTTGTATTTGAAGGCGTTTTGGAGACGAACATAATTCGATTTGCGTTGAGGTTTGGAACAGAAGAGAGCACTACGGTGATGGTGCTGTTCCGTGTGCGAGAAAGGCGGTTTCAACTTTATTGGAGTTAATTCGAGCAAGGAAGAAGCAGACGCCATAATTGATTGTACCGATGCAGGTAAGGATTATCTGGTTTAATCGCTAGGGTTTATGTGGTGAACAATGAAGAACATTTGGGGCACAAGGCGACAAACGTAGATGAAGATGCAACTTTTTCAGTGAAGAGATTAGACGCAAGCTGCATACAAAGAAGAAAAGAAAAACATTGAAGTTGGATTGTGGTTTGATTCATTTTAAAATCAATTTTGGTTTGGTTTAAGTTAAACAAAGGAGTTTTAAAAAAAAAGGGATCGAAGGTTGAAAAAGCTTACCTTGCGTGATTCTGATTTACAAGCTTTGGAGATTGTTCCTCCTGATTATGTGAATATAGAAGAAGCTGCAGCTGAAGATTCAAGTGACAGCAAGGACTCTGTTTTGGCAACGAATCTCGTCCTCGAGCTTCATCGGAAAAGCTGCAACAATGGAGAAGGAAAGTTCATGAAATCATGTTGGGATTTCGCATCTCTTAGGAATTTTGGGAGATACAGAGACATAAGAGATGATTCAAGACTCAAGGGGTTACCTGAATTCACCAAAGGATCAGAAGGATTTGGTAGTTAAATTGAGAAAGGAGTTTCACGATTTAGAGCTCGACGACGTTTGTAATTTTGCCTGAGAACTCTGACGGGACCAGAGAGAATTTATGATGGAAATTGGGTTTTGTGAAGCTTCGTGAAGAAAGGCAACGATTGCGAGAAGCTTGGAGGATGCTTTGTGTCAACGAATGTGAAGATTCGTGAAAGAAGAAGGAAACTACCCACACGAAATTGATCTTACTTTGGTCATGTTCTTTAAAGAAAGAAAAAAACAGCTTTAATTTGGTCCAAGAGATGATGATAAGATGACACGAGAAGAAATACAATATGGGCTTCAGTCAAACCGATTTTGAATTACAATATGGGTTTGATTCGGTTTGTAATTGGGGAAGAAGAGTCACGTGGGTTTGCTGAGTTAAAAACAGGGAAAAAGTCTTTTTCCACGTGAACAAACTGGACGGTGTTTTTTTCTATCCAAACAAAGATTCGGTGTCTTTTTCTATCTAAACGCTTTAAAAATTCAAAAATCCAATCCATATTCCGACTTTTGTACGTAAAACAAAGTTGACCGTCACAAAGGTTAGTCAACCGTTAAGTTTGCTGATTCAGTTCGCACACGTGGCATTAAAAAAAAAAAATCAAAAAATCAAAAAAATCGAAAACAAAATTTAAAAAAAAAAAAAAAAATTAAAATCACAAAAATTAAAATAATATAATTTATAAAAAAGAAATTGGCAAAATACTCTAATTAAGATTTGAAATTCGAAAAAGACATTGTTTTTTGATTTTTTGGTAATTACACTTATTGATATGGAATAAGACTATTTTGATCAAATTTTAATTAGAAGATTCAAATAAAAAATCACCTTCAAAAATCAAAAATTATAAATATTAATCAGATTTTCATAAACGAAGAGACGGTTGTAGAAGAAAGCGAGGTTCATATTCGTCAATCTAATGTCGTTGGTCGGTAGAAGTCAAGTCAAAAAGCTTTCAACAAGACCATATGTTATGAATTGACTAAATGACTATATTCTTCGGATTCTACAACCGTCTCTTCGTTTATGAAAATCTGATTTTTCGTATGTCGTTCGATTAACGTTAAAATTATTTAATAAAAATAAAAAAAATAAATATTTTAGAATCGCAATGTTTCGAAGTAAATTCTGATTCATTTTTTTTAATCCCTACAATTCTTCTTTTTCAATACAACTTTGTAAAGCCAATTATATTTCATCTATCACACAATCATATACATATATTACTATTAAGTTTTATATATTTTTGACTTAGGAACATCTTTTTGTATTATTCAAAATCAGAATTTTACTGAACAGTAATTCATTGAACATTAACATCGATCAAAAGCCTGATTAAATGGAAAAAAAACTGATTTGAAAAAAAAAATTAAAGACCAGGGAGAGAATACATGAGTTCGAAGTAAGCTTTGTTTTTTTTAAAAAGTTAATGTCGATGATGTTCCAACTTTTGTACGTGTTCTCTTATATAATATTAAAATTTATAATACTAATATTTTGTTTGTATAAATAAATTCTCAAATACTAAGATTTGTCTAATTATATAAAATTTTAAATATTAAATAAGTATATATCTTTATCTTCAATTAAAATCTTAATATTTATAATTTTCGATTTTTATCTTTATTTATGAATCTTCTAATTAAAATATGATCAAAATAGTCTTATTACGTATCAGTAAGTGTAATTACCAAAAACTAAAAAAACCAAGGTCTTTTTCAAATTTTAAATCTTAATTAGAGTATTTTGCCAATTTCCCTTTTATAAATTATATTATATTATTATTTTTTTTTTAATTTTTTTTTAATTTTTAAATTTTATTTTCGATTTTATTTTCGATTTATATGATTTTTTGATTTTTTTTTATTTTTAATGTCACGTCATCGTTTTAATGCCACGTGTGCGAGATGAGTCAGCAAACTTAACGGTTGACTAACCTTTGTGACGGTCAACTTTGTTTTACGCACAAAAGTCGGAGTATGGGTTGGATTTTTGAATTTTTAAAGCGTTTAGATAGAAAAAGGCACCGAGTCTTTGTTTGAGTAGGAAATGACACCGCACAGTTTGTTCAGGTGGAAAAAGACCATTTTCCCATTAAAAACAATATGGGCTTCAGTCATTTTCTGTTTGGGCTTGATAAAGAAGAGCCCATGACGTTTTTGACTCGTTCAGATTTTAGAGAAGGTTTTGGAAAAGACCCTCATTAGAGCCCAAGAAGAGGTTTTGGCATTTAAAGGGTTTTAACTCATTTATGCATCCAAACAGGGGGAGAAGTGGGATTTACGGGGAGTTTTCAGATTAAAGGGGAGCGTATTATGTTTGTGTTGTGGCGGATGTTGCAGATTTTTTTTTCAAATCTTGGTTATAGAAGTGTTTGAATCTTGATTTTCTGCAAAAGGTTTGCAAGACTCAAAATGAGTTAAAAAGAGGGAGATCGAAGATGCAACTTTTTCAGTGAAGAGATTAGACGTAAGCTCATACAAAGAAGAAAAGGAAAATATTGAAGATGGCTAATCAAAGCTTGTAAGCTTAAAAGAAAAAGGAAAAACAAAAAGAAAGGAAATCAAGGCATAAGAGCTAAAAGGAAATTAGTCTTATTCTAGGATTAGGAAATTGTAAATGTCTTGGATTCTATGGCTATAAATAGAGGACGAGATGTGGCTTTAGAAAATAGAGATTGAGAGATTAAGAATCTAAGTTTTCTAAAGCTAAAAGGGTTTTTGGTTTTTCTTGTAAGTGAAATCAAATTGGGAGATTAGATTTTAAGAGAGATACTTGTAAGTTCTCTAAAACATTGGTTTCTTGTAAGTTACCTTTGAGATAAATCTAATTTGGAAATTGTTTGAGAATCTCTGTGTTAAAAATTTGTCTCTAGAAGTTCTTGCTTTTTCAGTAGATTTGGAGGGAGATTTTCCCAGTGGATTAGGCTGACATTTTTTTTTTTTTTTTGATGATGATGGTTTTGCAATTAGTTATGCCCCAAACCAGTTTATAATAAGTAATGTTAAAAAAAAATTGGTGAGCTAATCGGAACATTCGATGACCGCTTAGACCATTTCCAATTATTTTCAACTCCAAATGTATTTTGCAACAAAACTCACTCTAATATTGTTCGGATCAGTTTTACGCGAATCAATCCCATTACGACGTTATTTAGATATCTCACTTATTAACTATTTGTAAACCGCACGCGAGACTTGACCAGCGCTGGGTCATCATATCGCACACATCTAGAACACCATAAATATAAGTAAAACAAGACCCATCCGACTGAGAGGATGGATCAACTACTATCAGCTACTATGGAAGGATGGGACGGGAATAAATGAACCAATAAGAAAAGAAAGTTTTCTCCTATAAAAGGAGGAGAAAGCGAACTAAAAAATGAGACCAGAGGCGAGAGATCCGGAAAGAGGCCTTCGACCGAATGTTCGAGGACGCTTCGAATCCGACTCTCTTAAATCCTTGGAGCAAGAATACCGACAAACCCAAGGTCTTGGCAAAGCTTCCTCTTTGGGAGCATCCGAAGTAAAGGCTCACCAAACTTTCGAGGGTATCTTTCTATTTTTTCTATCACCTCTTTTTTTTTTAATCTTTTGTAGCTCTCGAACAGTGCCACTCACTTTTATGCTCCTTGTGAGGAGACGTTTTCGTGGTTTAGGCTCGCCTTCCTAGTCTTTTTTACGGAACTCGGGCTGCTGTTCTTAAACTTACTTTTTTATAAGGGAAGAGCAGAGAGAGATTGCAACAACTTATCTTGACAGTGCCTAAAAGAGGAGTTAAGTTCGATGTACCTCAATCCCCAATAAGAGAATTTAATATTCATTAGATGTGGAATCAACGCAAGATCCTTCGAGTGCACCAGAAATTTGAACTTTCTCTAGTAGAACGATACACAAGCTGCCTTCAACTTATAGCTCTGCTTCTAATTGCTGCAAGAATGGTCATTAGACTTCATGTTCAAAGTGATTTGTGCCTAGCAACGTTCGTTGTTTCCGACTAAAAAAAAATTTGACTATATAAAATGACTCATATAAAAATAAAAATGCATGCAAAAAACTCATGAAATAAAATGCCCCCCCCCCCCCAGACTTAAATCAGACTTTCACAGTGTGAAATAATCAAGTAAGGGTGTAAAAAGATAGATAAAACTCATGTAAAAGGTAAGAAGACTTACTTGAAAGTGGTGTATGCGTTTGGTGTGGGCGGGCGGGTATGTTGAGCAATGGACTTGATCATTAACTATCATCCTTGCTAAGAGACGAATTCTTGTATAAAGAACACAGGGATCAGTGTCTAGTCAAAAAAAAAGTCTCTTCCTCGGTTCCTTTCGAGATGATAATGTCATGTTACGAATGTCATTCTTAGACGTGTAACCATGTTATCTTTCTCTTGAGTCATCGGGAAGAAGTTTGATCATGTTGTTGTTGCTTCCAATGCTTCAAAATTGTGGTAGTGGGCAAATGGTGGAGGTTGGCAAGGGTGATTGTGGTTCGCCTTTGTGGTTCTCCATAAATACTTTGGTTGGAGAGTATTTGCTTCGTCTTGTATCTTTGACCTTTTTAAATACCTTAGGAGCGAGTTTAAAAATTTTCTAGACGAGAGTTTTGAAGATTACATCAACTCAAGAACTTGTTGAGTTCGAATCAAAGCTGGCCAATCCATATATTGTTGAGAATCCAGGTAGACAGGTGTTTGGCTGCAAGGTAGGAGTTCAACGCTGGGTAAAATCCTTTTTTGTCGCTAGCTAAGAGGTCAAAGTCGCGGTTGAGAGTAGCTTGTCTTCTTGAGCTTTTCTCTTCGTGTTTGGTGTAGGAAGTTGCATCATCGTCCTTTCTTCAGTAGCTACAACGATTTTAGGAGTTGAAACCACTGTAATCTTCTTCATCTTCATGTGTACAGGTCCGTTGAACGTTCCAGAAGAAGCTTGATAGAGGCGAAAGATCATTGACATGACATGATTGCTTGGTTTGAGTTCATGGCATACCCCGCCGTCTTTGATGCAAGAGATGTGTATACCGCAGTTGTGGAAGTTATATTGCGGTCTAGAAGTTACGTACAAACCTTGAAAAAGTTGGAAACATGCAAGACTTGACGGAAGTTTTAAGGAGGATCAATAGGTCGGGAACTGGCCGAATCTCGAGGAGAAGTGGTCGGTCGACAGAGGGTCGCTCGCTCAAGCGGCTAACCGCTGTTCGACCGGTCGGTTTGCTTTCGAGATCCTTCATCATTTTTTTGGATTTTCTTGTTTTTGTTATTTTTTTGGTTTTTGTGTTGTTTATGAAAGCTGAAAAAAAGAAAACTAAAACAGAAAGTTCCCTACTTGTTTAAAGCTTGAACGTGGTTTCAAAGACCGCAACATAACTTCCACAACAGCGGCACAACTCTCTATTGCATCAAAGATGGCGAGGTATGACATGGACTCCTATCCAAGTCATGTTGTATCAATGATCTTCCATCGTCCACAACTTCTTCCCGGATGTTCAACGGACCTGTATCCACGAAGTAGAAGAAGAATACAACTGTTTTCAACACTCTTGAACCGTTGCACAAGCTCCAAGAAAGAAAAAGATGCAACTTCCTTCACCAAAACGCGAAGAGAAAAGTTCCTGAAGACTAACTTCTCTCATACGCGACCAAGACCTTTATCGAAGCCAAGTAAGGATTTCATATGGCATTGATATTCAAGCTAGCAACACCTGTCTTATGGAATCTTGAACAGATCACTGGATAGGCCAGCACAAACCCAAACTTCGCGTTTCTAAAGTGACGTAATCTTCAAAACCTCAAGTCTATAAGATTTTTCATCTTTCATTCAAGGTGTTATCAAATGTCAAAGATACAAGGTGAATAATGTACAACCAAAGTACTTGACAAATTACAATAAAAGCGAGTCAATCACCATCAAACGCCTACCACCATCACCACCAACCATCAACACACTCCCATTCACCACCACCCGAAGCAAAGGAAGCAACAACCACAACATTCTTCTTTCGAGTTAAGTTTTCGATTCTTTCGTTCAAAGAAACCGATTCTTTTCAAGGACATAAGGAGAACAATCAAGTCCTATTCTAAAAACATCACCACACGACCAGCCACCCACCCAACCCACACGCCAGTCTCAAAAAAGTCTTCACAAGTTTGTACTTGAATTTAAATATCTTTTTACACCAACCCAACTTTTTATATTGGGGACAGTATGATTTAAGTCTGAGGGGGTTTCTTATATTACTAATACTATTTATTTATGAGTCTTATGCATGCATTTTTCAAGTTATCGATTCTTTTTATCGAGTTAAACGTTTTCTTTTTTAGTCGGAAACTACGAACTTTGCTAGGTGTCACTTCGAACATGAAGCCTAATGAAAATTCTCGCGGAGATTAGAAGAAAAGCTTACTAAGTTGAACACTGTAAGTGGATTGTTCTACTGGAGAAAGTTTTAATCTCTGGTGTACTCGAAAGATCTTGCGTTGACTCCGCACCTAATGAATCAAAATTTCTTGTCAAGAGGTTTGAGGTACATTGAACTTAAATCCTCTTTTAGGCTGTGGCAAGATGTGCTAGGTGCAATCTCTCTTTGATCTTCCTTATATAGAAAAAGCTTGGTTAAAGAACGACAGTTGGAGTTCCGCAAAGAACGATGATAGCGAGCAGCTTCACGAAAACTTCTCCTCACAAGGAACGAAATTGTGAGCATTCTTGAACTAAGTAGAAAAGAAAAGAAAATAGAAAAAGAAAGTTGATAGAAAAAGAAAATGATACCCAAGAAAAGTATGGAGAAATCGACTAAGGGAAGAGAAAATAGGAGAGTTGCATTCGAAACTATCTTTGTTCAGGTGTTTGGAAGAGAAGAGTCTAAAGTCTCTTTGATTGAAACTCCATCGATAGAGGCCGCATGCCTAAATGAATAAATGAGTCAACAAAAGAGAGCTCGAAATATTCTAAGGGACCATGAACCGTATTTGTGACAGACGAAAAGCTCAAGGTAATTAACTCAAAACGTTTTGTATTTTGATTTCTGAGTTATATGGCTCAAACGATCGATTGGTTGACTTGATGAGTTCTCAAGTATTTGTGAGTTTTCATGTTTTCAAACCTCTCTTCCTTGTTTAAATTTTTGTTTTGTTTGAAGACAAACAAAGGTTTAAGTCTGGGGGAGTTGATAACACTCATATTTTATCCATTTTTGCTATCATAAGTGAATGCTTTAATAAGCTTTTCACTAAAGTTTTCATGCACAAACACTAGAATTTGAGTATTTGTATGGTCAAGACTCTTTTTAGAAAAACTTAGCAAAAGAGAAGAAAAATGGAGCAAAACGAACAATTTCCAGAACAAATGCGACATGACAGAAGTTTAGCATCAAACAGAGATATTCCCACCATAATATCAAGCTGAATTTTGGTGATAAGGTAGGCCGATGTACTACCTTTTACGCCGAAATGGTTTTTTGTCAATCCCATGGTTGGATCTCAAGTTACAAGGAAAGCAAGAAGGTCAGTCAAGACAGCACATAAGCACATTGGCCGCGCCAAGCAAGTTTTACACTTGCATTGGCCGCGCCACGTGAGCTCGCTTGTTGAGTGATAACACTCATATTTTACTCCTAAAAACTATTATTTCAAGATCATTTATAAGTGTTTTAACCCGGTTTTCAACGGTTTTAAAGTGATTTCCACGTTTCCTAGTCTTAAGAGTCATTTCAGGAAAATTGGACAAAAATGACACATTTTGGAGCAAAACGGGAACTTCAAGGACATGTGCTCGGAGCCATAAGTTCAGCATCAGATGACGACCTTCCCACCACAAGTTCAAACTCATATTTGGAGACAAGATAGCCCTTCCAGCTGTCTTTTATGCCAAGGTGATCTGAGTTCAATCCCACGGTTGGATCTCAAGTTACGAAGGAAGCAAGAAGGCCCGTCAGACACATTCCCAGAAGAAGGATGGCCGCGCCACAGATCCTTAGAAGACCAGTGGCCGCGCCACGCCTGGTCGCTCACGCGGCCACACCACTCCGGCCCATCCCGAGCCCGTTTGCACTTATCCAATATTTTCCCGAGGTTAAAACGCGAAGCCCATTCTGAAGACCGGGAGCCTATATAAAGGAACCTTAGGGTTTCAGAAGAGGCGTGTCTACACACGGAACTTTTCCAGAAACACTTCTGTACCGCACAGAGAGAGAGAGAGAGAAAGTTCGACGGCCCCGGAGTTGAAGATCTCGAGAGAGAATTCTTCTGCAGGCGCCTACTCCTCCTTCTTTTCCCTTTCATCTTTTGTTCTTAGTTCTTTGCTTTTCAATACTTTAAGAAAACCTCTCTTCAATCGATTTCCCTTGAAGAAGTTTTCTCACTTTGTTCTTTTTATTAATACAATTCGCACCTTTCATATTTTAAAGATGTCTCTCGTTCCCATGAACGAGTAGTCATCTAGTTGGGTTTTTAAGGGGATTTTCGAAGGGGTTTAATCATGGATTGATTTCGCTAGGTTGATAGAGATAGAGTTCCTTTTATGTATCTTTGTTGATGTCTTGTTCTTATTGCATGTTTGCTTCTCTGATCAATTAGCAACTGATTCCAGGACGACTAGATACATGAACATGTGGTCTATCGTCTGGATCTAGAAGTTAACGAGCGGATCGCACCGTAGGATGTTTAGGCATATCGACGGACCGCACCGCGAGTGTTTACAAATAGGTGAATGATATGTATGCGCAGTTGTCTTGCATCGTGGGATGAGAAATCATATCCGCAGTGAAAGACAAACGCAGGTGGCTAGATCCATGAAGATGGGGTAGTCATAGTCGACCGTTTCAGCTTAAGAACCTAACCTATTAAATCATCTAGAACCTATCCTGTTGCTTGTTAGATCCGATCCATGAACCCCGGAGAATGTCCCTGAACCCAAAGCCTTTTATTCATTGATTTACAACCGTTTAATTCTTTTCTGCTGCTTGATATTATTACTGCAAATCGTGACACACTGCATCCCCCAAGCTCCCATTTGGTTTAAAGAAGTTAGAAATCTTAGGACTTTCGCAAAACAACAATCTCTGTGGATTCGATCCCTTAATATACTACTGTGATTGCTGTGCACTTGCAGCTATCTTAGGGGTAAAACTTGAAGTAAAAGAAACCCCGAATCAAGCTTTTGGCGCCGTTGCCGGGGATTGTTTGCTTTTGCGAATTTTCAGTTTCTAATTTGTCTTTTAGACCACGTTGATTTTCAAGCTTTTCCGTTCATTGCTCACGATTTTCTTGTGTTTACTTCTCATGTTTCAGGTGTATGACCACTAGGAGGAACGCTTCCAACGTCTTACCCCGCCACATCGAGATCGACATGCACGAAAAAGAAATCCGAAGGTTAAGAAGACAGATCAGCATGGCCGAGAACGAGGCCGCTCTTGGAGTTCAACGAAACCGCGAAGAAATTTTTCGCAACACTGGTCGAGCACCTAACGAGTTACAAGATGGGGAGCCACAGCTCGACAACAATGGAAACCCTATCAACCCCAATCCCGAGGCTGACTCGGACGGAGAAGAACGCGATCCTGCCCTACAGCAAGGAGGACACAATCCGATCATCGGAAATGGAGCGAACCAAGCAAACCCTATCATCCAGCCGGATGACCGAGATGCCATTCGACCTGCTCTGCCAGCCAACCTTACCAGGCGAGCTAGGAACCGCACCATAGCCGATCACGATACCACTGATCATCACTTCCAGAATCGAGCAGCGATTCAAGTTAACGTCCCCCACGAGGACGAGTTGGAGATCAAACCGCAGATCATCTCTTTGGTGAAGCAAAATCAGTTTCACGGACTATCAAACGAGCACCCGATGGACCACATCGAGTTATTCGAGGAAATCTGCAGCACCACAAAGACGAACCGAATCCCTCCTGACTATCTGAAGTGTAAGCTATTCCCATTTTCTTTGAGCGACAAGGCTCATAGATGGCTGAAGACGTTACCACCAGGATCGATCACTAACTGGGTGGAATGCAAGTCTGCCTTCCTCAATCACTTCTACACTAAGTCCCGATCCAACCTGCTGAGAAACAAGATCCAAGGCTTTCAAGAAGGACCGGTCGAATCATTCTTTGAGGCGTGGGAGCGATTCAAGGACTATGAACGCGACTGTCCTCACCATGGTTTCTCCGGAGCCAGCCTGCTAAACACGTTCTACCGCGGACTGCAAGCTAGATACCAGCTTTCGCTCGACACGGCCAGTAATAGAGATTTTACAACAAAGACGGAGCGACAAGGACGCACACTCATCGAGAACCTCGCTGTAAGCAACAGCAATAACTGTCCAGATTATGATAGGAATCCGCGAACCGGAGACTCTGATTCTAAGCAAATAACCGAGCTGAAGAATATGATAAGCCAGCTGCTCAAGGGACAGCAGCGCAGTATCAGTGCGTGTGAGACCGCGGCGGAAAGAGAAGAATCTAGCCCGGGAGACGATGGAGACGAGTTCTACACGCGAGAAGAAGAAGCTAACTTCATAGGAGGGCAAAATTCATATCCAAACAGAAACTTCAACAATGGATTCAACAACAACTTCAGGAACAACAACAACTTATCATACCGAAACCCAAACGTGGAGAACCCGCGAGATCAAGTGTATCCACCTCAAGGAAGACCCTTCCAGAATAAGTTCCAGAACGTGAACTACGGAAGCAACGGAGGCTACCAGGCAAAGCAACCCTATAACTCTCAGCTCACACCCTACAACAACCCGCAGGGAGCGCCGCAAGCTGCACCGAACGCACCTTACCCTTCACGAGAAGACAAACTCGAAGGACTGATGCAACAACTGCTGTTGTCTCAAAAAAAATCGGTCAAGGATCTCAACATCAAGGTAGATTGCATGTACAACGACCTGAACAGCAAGTTCGAAATCCTGTCTTCCCACGTGAAGAAATTAGACATGCAAGTCTCTCAAACCGCTGAAGCCATCAAGAGACAATCATGGATCTTTCCCGGAAAAGTAGAGGATAACCCGAAAGGATTCTGTAACGCGATTTCTGCAGTCGCCAACGAGACTAAGGAGCCAGAGCTAGCCACGGGAGAAAAGTGCAGGTTCGTCCCACTCTTCCCAACGATAAAGAAAGGAACTGCCAGTCCACCTTTCGATACTCCGGAGAACCATGGGTTTGACAAACTGAAGAAAGAAGAAGATCCAGGCACATTTACCTTCTCATGCTCGATCACGGGAATCAACTTCAAGGATTGTCTATGCGACACAGGAGCCAATGTCAATGTCATGCCAATGGCAATCGCTGAAAGGTTAGGAATGATGACTTATTTCCCCTCACCTACGCAGCTAGTGTTCGGAGACTCGTCTAGGAAGAAATCAAATGGCGTAGTCTATAACGTTCAACTTCTTGTCGGGAATAAGATAGTACCATGTGCTCGACATGGGGGAAGACAAAGACAAACCACTGATACTTGGAAGACCCTTCTTGGCCACGGTAGGAGCAAGGATCGACCACGTAAGCAACTTCGTAGTCTTCCTACATATAAGCCAGAAGAGATACTACCCAAAGGAGC
>JAHZTW010000003.1:61743079-61826966 GCA_020283515.1 Alliaria petiolata | reverse complement strand
ATATATATATATATATATATATATATATATATATATATATATATAAATATAAAATCAAGAAAAACCCAAAAATATGAAGAGGAGCCTCAGAAGGAGGCTAGCCGCACGAGCATAGCCCGTGGCGCGGCGAGAAGGACCGTGGCCGCGCGACGGACCACGACCGCGAGGAGGGAAGCAGCCTGGCCGCGGCTGCGACAGGCCATGGCGCGGCCAGCGGTCGTCTGAGCGACCAACCCGGAAAACTCACGTTTTTTCTCCCGAACCAAGCTTCCCGCGTTTTGGTACAATGAGTTCCGACCGAAACTGCGAGATACGTTAGAAGTATAGAGAGCAACTAAGCTCTTCAAGGAGTTCTTCGCGACAGCAAGAACACGTAACACCGCTAGGGAACCCGAGTCTAAACACCACTCTAGGGAAATATATGAGGAAGCAAAGGAGGAAGTTCCTCGAATCGCAAAAGGTATGCACAAGCCGCGACGATCCTCCACCTCAAGAGCCAACAAGAGAGCTGAACCCTTCTCCTCCCAAGCGCATGATCCGAAATTTTGGAGCACCAATGGACCCGAACATTGATTATTTGAAGGAGATGAAGAAGATGGATATAAGAACAACCTTGAAGATCGACTACTCCGCTTTAGACGCTTTGGGCATCACCGAGGATGTCACATGGTACTTGGACGAGCTAAGGCTCAGGACCTTTATGGAGACTGATCGACCCACTTACAAGGAGCTTGCCCAAGAGTTCTTAGCTTTGGTTCAGCTGACATACAAGAGAGGAAGGAAATCACATCCGAAAGACGGTATTCTCTATTTCACCATTGGCTCTCGGGATTATGAGCTGAGCGTCCCTAGACTTTGCGAGATATTTGGTTTTGACTTGAGGAGCGAGACAACCATTGAAGAAGAATGGAGTGCTGACATTTGGGAACTCATGGGCCGAGGCATTTACGACAAGGGAAGGCATCCGTCTGCCTTTCTTTCACATCCAGCCGTGCGTTTCATGCACCGCCTCATAGCACACCGACTCTACTCTCGCAGCAACCAATCATGCATCTTCATCCCAGAGCTCGTCCTACTTCAGTCCGCCTTTAGGGACGAGCCACTTTCAGCATGCTTTGGATGCATCCTGGCCGAAAGACTCGTGCGAGTGAAGCACGACGTTACCGCACCTAGATGCGAGACTGCCTTCACGACTTATGGAGGCATCATCACAGCGATCATGGAGGCCGCAGGAGTAGACACCAGCATTGAGACGCCCTTAGATGAGGCTTGGTTTGACTTGTCCCAATTTCAGACGGACATGAACTTGACAGGCGCATCCATGGATCCAGACAGGTTCGGATACCGTTACAGACTAGGGAAGGGAGACAACCGCACGGTCTATTTACCATCTCCTACAGTCCCGCGCCTTTCAGAAGGTACACCACAGTGGATCCCGAACCATGATGAGTTCTGCACCGAGTTCTCACGTCTACCGCTTACCATTGGAGAGTATGTAGCCGCCAAGGCTAGGAGAGAAGCGATCCGTCAGAGGACTCACCACACCTCATCCTCCTCCATGCGCAGTACCTCACGATCCGCTGCACCGTCCACCTCGACTGATCCCGCGATCACCGCACTTCAGGAGCAACTAGCACGCCAGAACGAGATGCTTGAGAAGATGGCGCGACAGCTTCGAGAGAGAGGACACATAGATGGCGACCTTTAGACCCTGAGTTCATGCCTAGAAGACTTCGCGTCTCGGCCAACACTCTTCCTGCTTACGAGCCTGGTTCCATCTATTCCACCCCTATCCTTTATTGTTTTTTATTTATGCACCCTGAGTTCATGCCTAGAAGGTTTCATCTATTTCAGTTATTCCCGACCTGTCACCACTTTTTCACACTGGGGACAGTGTGATTTAAGTCTGAGGGGAGTTCGTACTAATGACTTTGCTTTTGTTTTGGCTTTTATTTGAGTTTTTTTCTTTTAAGAACTAAGAATGATGTATTTCGATATATATAATATGGTTTTAGGGATTATGACGCAAAACCAAGGATGATATTCGACCATTGTGCTTCTACGCTATTTTTAGTGACATATCTTTCAAGCTTTAGTACTAGACTAGGCAGTAGCTAGAAAGCCAGAGATGCGAAATCCTGGAGAATGCCGATCTATAGAGACTTCAGGGGAAGGAATATACTAGCTCTATTTTTATTGGACTTTAAACTAACTACTAATTTCCTTGTCAACAGATGTAAACATTCAACGAAAAAGTCAGAACGTTCGGGACATCTTCTACCATTTTTACACACTCCCTTGTTGTTCCCGAACGGCCAACTCATCAATAGTTGGTACCATACCCGAAACCCTTACCATCTTTTCATACCTCATGCAACTCTCTTGTTTTCACCATATGCAGATATGTGCAAAAACGCCGGAGAGGGAGGAACAACACGATTTCTAGTCACTCAAGACGAAGGATCGAATGGTTAAGGAACGGAAGTGTTAGCTACAAAAGAAGGACAACTTATGCCTCTGAAAACTCGAAAGAATGGTAATATTCTTGCGATCCTTAAGACTCTCACAACAAGGCACTTCCTGTTTCATAAAAAAAAAGAAGAAAATAAAATAACTCGGATAGAGGACCCGAACTCTTTGGAGTAATGACAATACTTATCCATAAAAAGAGAGTTACAAAAAAAAAGAAACGGGAAGAAAATGCCTAAGAGCCTTAAGAGAATCGTGACATGCATAGAGGTAGAGCCTGGGCGATATGGTGAAAAGTTTTAAACGCCATCCAATCCGAGCCAGAAACAAGAAACTAAGTCTGGGGGGATGGATGTATCAAGGAGAACTTGCGGATGTGTACGTGCGAAGAGTGATTGGAAATCGTAGATCTCAATAGTTCCACCTTCTCTTGCTGTTTTGCATAATATCTCGCACCTTCCGGAGATTTATACGGTAACCCGAAACACTCTAAACCTCACCAATAAAGGCCTTTATATACCTAACCTCGTTGAATCTAGCTTTATATCCCTTGACAAGGATCACGCCAAACTTAATATTACTTAGAGAGCTAGTTGACCGAAACTTGAAGTTTAGATAGTGAAAGTTTCGCAAGGGACTAGTGTTGAAGGAACTATAGTGAGAATTTTCTAGGCTGAGCTTGGATAGACTTGTTCGATGACTTATGGTTTAGAAGGACGGTCGCTGAATTTTTGCTAGTTCCTATATTTTCAAACCTCTTTTCCAGGCTTTGTCTGCGTTTTATTTGAGGACAAACAAAGGTTTAAGTCTGGGGGAATTGATAACACTCATATTTTACTCCTAAAACCTATTATTTCAAGATCATTTATAAGTGTTTTAACCCGGTTTTCAACGGTTTTAAAGTGATTTCCACGTTTCCCAGTCTTAAGAGTCATTTCAGGAAAATTGGACAAAAGGACACATTTTGGAGCAAAACGGGAACTTCAAGGACATGTGCTCGTAGCCATAAGTTCAGCATCAGATGACGACCTTCCCACCACAAGATCAAGCTCATATTTGGAGACAAGATAGCCCTTCCAGCTGTCTTTTATGCCAAGGTGATCTGAGTTCAATCCCACGGTTGGATCTCAAGTTACGAAGGAAGCAAGAAGGCCCGTCAGACACATTCCCAGAAGAAGGATGGCCGCGCCACAGATCCTTAGAAGACCAGTGGCCGCGCCACTCCTGGTCGCTCTCGCGGCCACACCACTCCGGCCCATCCCGAGCCCGTTTGCACTTATCCAATATTTTCCCGAGGTTAAAACGCGAAGCCCATTCTGAAGACCGGGAGCCTATATAAAGGAACCTTAGGGTTTCAGAAGAGGCGTGACTACACACGGAACTTTTCCAGAAACACTTCTGTGCCGCACAGAGAGAGAGAGAGAGAGAGAAAGTTCGACGGCCTCGGAGTTGAAGATCTCGAGAGAGAATTCTTCTGCAGCCGCCTACTCCTCCTTCTTTTCCCTTTTATCTTTTGTTCTTAGTTCTTTGCTTTTCAATACTTTAAGAAAACCTCTCTTCAATCGATTTCCCTTGAAGAAGTTTTCTCACTTTGTTCTTTTTATCAATACAATTCGCACCTTTCATATTTTAAAGATGTCTCTCGTTCCCATGAACGAGTAGTCATCTAGTTGGGTTTTTAAGGGGATTTTCGAAGGGGTTTAATCATGGATTGATTTCGCTAGGTTGATAGAGATAGAGTTCCTTTTATGTATCTTTGTTGATGTCTTGTTCTTATTGCATGTTTGCTTCTCTGATCAATTAGCAACTGATTCCAGGACGACTAGATACATGAACATGTGGTCTATCGTCTGGATCTAGAAGTTAACGAGCGGATCGCACCGTAGGATGTTTAGGCATATCGACGGACCGCACCGTGAGTGTTTACAAATAGTTGAATGATATGTATGCGCTGTTGTCTTGCATCGTGGGATGAGAAATCATATCCGCAGTGAAAGACAAATGCAGGTGGCTAGATCCTTGAAGATGGGGTAGTCATAGTCGACCGTTTCAGCTTAAGAACCTAACCTATTAAATCATCTAGAACCTATCCTGTTGCTTGTTAGATCCGATCCATGAACCCCGGAGAATGTCCCTGAACCCAACGCCTTTTATTCATTGATTTACAACCGTTTAATTCTTTTCTGCTGCTTGATATTATTACTGCAAATTGTGACACACTGCATCCCCCAAGCTCCCATTTGGTTTAAAGAAGTTAGAAATCTTAGGACTTTCGCAAAACAACAATCTCTGTGGATTCGATCCCTTAATATACTACTGTGATTGCTGTGCACTTGCAGCTATCTTAGGGGTAAAACTTGAAGTAAAAGAAACCCCGCATCATTGAGCCACTTCAAATGACGTTCCTGGCCCCATTTGCGAGCCCAACTTAATCCTGCAGCCGTCACACGCAAGTCTAACCTAAGTGACGCCTAAGAAAGTCACGCCGCGTAGACTTCTCTGCGGACAGACAAAAGCGTGCTAGAAAAGACGAGACACACGTCATCCGGTCTGGAAGAATAGTACGACCGCGATGGGAGCACGAACGTTTGCAGGTCCACAAGAATAAGAATTCGAAGCCTGTCAACACTGACCTGAGCATCGCGATGTCCCTTGTAAAAATCAACCCAAGGAAGTACGGGTATATTTTTTTCCGCCCTCTGCCTTCCATTAAACAGGTCATCCACTCTTTATCATTTTGCTTCCCCTCGGGGTCCCTGCTTTCTCTGCGTGTTCATTAACCCTTCCGAGGGCATATATTATTTTTCATCCCTTCAGGGTCCCTGAGCATTCATTAGCCCTTTTGGGGGCATATATCATTTTGCATCCCCTCGAGGTCCCTGCTTTCTCTGCGCGTTAATTAACTCTTTTGGGGGCATATATCATTTTGCATCCCTTCAGAACTCCCTGCTTTCTCTGTGCGTTTATTAACCCTCCTGGTGGCATATATTATTTTGCGTCCCCTCGGGGTCCCAGATTTCTCTATGTGTTCATTAACCCTTATGGGGGCATATATCATTTTGCATCCCATGGGGTCTCTGCTTTCTCGGCGAATTCATTCACCCTTCCGAGGACACATCTCGTTGGCATCCCCTCGGGATTTCACTGTCATCTCCGCTTTTGACCAGGACCCTAGTCCACTCGTCAGGCTTCCAAGCCTTCAAATTCTCGGTCGCTCCTTCCGAGGATAGCCGTCATAAAAGCCTCATGTAGGCCAATCTTCCGGGGTTTTCGTCAGCATGCTCCCATGTGGACTTGTCCGTCCTTCGGAGTAATGTTCTTCCGGATACCAGAGATTGCATATTCCGGGATCTTCTCTTCTTTATCTCCGACTTCTCACTCTGGGGAAATTCATAGCACGATTCACAAAAACAACAAACCTTTACCGCTTAAGCACAACGCGAAGACTGTTTCGGGACAGGCGTCGAAGGTAAAAAAATAGATCCGGCAGTTTGAACCTTTATTGGTTCCAAAGGAGATGTGACTGGTCGGCGGGATTGGTGGAACCAATAAGAGGGCACACTAGAAGTATATAAATAGAATACGAATCAGCTTGAAGAAAGGGCGGTCGCCCGGGAGAAGGCCATAGAGGCACCCATAGAGGCCGAAAACACAACAGGCCGTACGGGTCTCATGGGGGCATGTCTTTTTCGACCATGCCCCATGAGGTCATGATGTAAGTTCAGTAATCATCGCTTGCCATTTACCCGCCGTGAGAATCCTTCCACCCTCTCTCTCGCCAGATACAGTCCGATGCGCCACACCATTATATAAACAGACGAGCATCACGATCTCTGGACGTGATGCTTGACACTGAACCGCACAAACTCATCATTTGGAGTACTCGATCCTAGTGGTGCACGTTTGACTTGGGCATCAGAGAATCTTCGGGAGGAAACCCTTTTTCGTTCCTCCTGAAGGTTGGCTATCCTGTCTGCTAGTGATTTCAGGGCCTGAAGATCCGGCTCAGCACCAGCTCGAGTACTACTCATCCCCCCAAAAGACGTACCCGAGATATGAAGTTCAACCATCCCGAAGAACACAAACCCCACCATTTGCATCCCGCAAAATGCTCTCAAACAATATATATATATATATATATATATATTTTTTAATAACCAAATAATAAGAAATGTGGAAAACGTTCCCTTATATATATATACTAGATTAGGATTCGCGAATACGCATATTTATGATAAGATATTTTAAATACAAAAAAAAAATTGAAAAAAAAAAATCAAAAACAACATTGAATTACTCGTTGGAAAAATTATTACACGTGTCAAAATTTGATTGATTGACTCACATGCATCACAATTATTTTAACTTAGTTTGTGATATGTGTATACACTGGTTTATAATTAACTATTACATAACACGTTAAAAGGAAACTGAACATAAAAAATATAAAACAAAATTGGATCACTTGTAAATATAAGAAAGTAAGATTGAGAAGGCTTACGCAAAACCACTCATAATATAACAAATTTTAATTAAATTTTGTCACATGTTTTTATATATTTAGTTTTTCTTCATAGTTGAATCATAATTATTTTTTAATATTTAGTTAGTTATATATCTACTTTTAAAAAACATTATGACGAATTAGCGTCGAAAAATCTTCAAGAAGAAAACCCTTTCTCGTTCCTTCCGAGGGTTGTCTATCCCGTCTGCTAGTAATTTCAGGGTCTGAAGACTCAGCTCCGTACCAGTTCGAGTACAACTCACCCCCGCCCCCCCAGGACGAACCAGAGATATGAAGTTCAACCATCTCGAAGAACACACCTTCCGCATTTGCATCCCGCAAAATGCTAAATATATATATAAATTTTTAATAACTGCATAATACAAAATTTGGAAAACGTTATCTTTTATATATATACTAAATTATGATTCGTGTATATGCGAATTTATAATAAGATATTTTAAAATCTAAGAAATAAATTGAAAACAAAAAAAATTCAAAAAGTCGATTTACTCTTAAGAAAATTATTTTATTTTTCTTTCTTTCCAATTAAAATTTATTACTTATTTCTAAAATTTTAGGATTTTATATTCCTACATCAATTATGTTTATTTCTGATGAATTTAACCATATTTGAGTTTCTTAATTAAAAAAAATTATTACACATGTCTTAATTTGATTGATTGACTCACATGCATCGTAATTATTTTAACATAGATTGCAATAAATATGCGTATATACTGGTTTATAATTAACTATTACATAATCTGTCAAAATAAATCTGAACATAAATAAATATAAAACAAAATTAGATCAATTATGAATATAAGAAAGTAAGATTGAGAACGCTTACGCAAAACCACTCATAATATAACGGAGTTTAATTAAATTTTGTCACATATTTTTAAATATTTATTTTTTATTCATAGATGAATAATAATTATTTTTTATTATTCAGTTAGTTATATATATATTTTTAAAAAATATTTTGACGAATTAGGGTCAGAAAATCTTCGGGAGGGAAACCCTTTCTCATTTCTGCCGAGGGTTGTCTATCCCGTCTGCTAGTGATTTCAGGGCTCACAGACCAGGCTCAGCACCAACTCGAGTACTACTCATCCCCTCCCCCCTCCCCCCCCGCACAGGACGAACCCGAGATATGAAGTTTAACCACCCCGAAATGCAATGATTCCTTTGGTCCTTCTTTGGGATGATTACTTCGGTCCTTCTTTTGGATGAGTCTCCAAAGATTAGATGCAATGATGATGGAGCATAAGTAGTGATTCCTAACCTCTCGGAAAAACATGTTGTCATGACGTTAACGTTGGCTCCAAAATCGCATAGACAATCGTCGAGCTCGACTCCCGTGATTGTGCATGGGAAAGTGAATGGTCTGGGATCTTTTAGTTTCATCAACCTTTCAGACGTGTGGTGCTTTGGTGCTTCAAAGGGAGGATTTTCAGCTTCCTTTGGTCTTCTCTTGACGGTTTGATAGAGTGGAATGAAGATCGAACCTTCTCTCTCAAGTGGCTCGCGTCTTGTAGTTACTTTGGGAGTTGTTGAGATCGCATTGCAAAAACCTTTTGGATTGTCTTCTACCTTTCCGGGCAAGACTCCTACTTGTTTTTTCACGGCTTTAGCTGTTTGAGCAACCTGCATATACAACTTCTTGTCATGGGAAGACAAAGACTCGAATTTCTCATTCAAGTCATTGTACATACAATCGACTTTATGTTGAGGTCTTTGATTGATTTTTGTTGAGAGATGAGAATTTGGTGCATCAATCCTTCAAGCTTATCCTCATGTGATGGATACGGTGCATTACGCGTGATGCGGTGGGGTTTGTTACCTTAACTTTTACCCCTAAGATAGCTGCTGGTGCACATCAATTACAGTAGTATATTAAGGGATCGAATCCACAGAGATTGTTGTTTCGCGAAAGTTCAAGGATTTCTAACTTCTTTAAACCAAAGGGGAAGGTTGGGGGTTTGTATGTCACGGTTTGCAGTATTGATATCAAGCAGCAAAAGAGAATTAAACGGTTGTAAATCAATAGGTAAAAGGCGTTGGGTTCAGGGGTGTTCTCCGGGGTTCATGGATCGGATCTAACAAGCAATAGATTAGGTTTTAAATGACTTAGTTGGCTAGGTTACTAAGCTGAAACGGTCGACTATGATTACCCCACACTCGCGGATCTAACCACCTACGTTTGCTTCGCTCTGCGGATATGAGTTATCATCCCATGTTGCAAATCAAACGCGCAAACATAACATTCACCTATTTTTAATCACTCGCGGTGCGTTTCGTCGATATGCCTAAGCATCCTACGGTGCGATCCGCTCGTTAACCTCTAGATCCAGACAACATACCACACGTTCGTGTATCTAATCGTCCTCGGATCAGTCGCTAATTGATCAGAAAAGCAAACATACAATAAGAGCAAGACATAAACGAAGATACCTAATAGAAACTTTATCTCTATCAACCCACAAAATTGATCCATGATTAAACCTCTTTGAAAAAACCCCTTAAAACCCAATGATAAGTAGTATTCTTAGTATTACTTTCAATACTCAACACCACTCATGTCATTGTAGTAGTTTAGGTATCAATCCATTTGGTGATGTAGATGACACTAGAAATGCATAGAACTTTTTAAGCTAAGCAAATATAGATAGATTGTTGTTTTTCTACCAAGCTAAATGATCAAACAAGTAGCATTCAAAGATAAAAGCAAGAACAAAGCAAATAACTAAACAAGATGATCAAATGATAAAAAGGAAATCCAAGAATAGGGTTATTGAGTTTGGGTGACTCTAAATCTGATTCAAGATGTCCAACCAATCAATTTCAATACTAATCCTTAGATAAGAAGCACTAATTAAGACTAATCCACTCTCATGGCACTAATCCCTTTGCTAATTATCAATTCGAAATCTAATCATCATTAGTGAAAAGATCATCATCAAGCAATAAACACAAGTTTCATAGAACCAATACACCTTAGACATCTACTTTCATTTAGTTGGTTGGGTTATTTCAACACACCTTGTGGGTGGGAAATGCCCTTTGATCTAAATCACTTTTCTCAAAACTAATCTAGCATTAATATCAACTAAACAAGAAAGGATATTGAAAGATCTAAGCCCTAGACATCAAGAACCATCATTAGAATCACCATAATCTACCCTATCTTTAGATCCTAAGAGAACTACTCACTAATCATGGCTAAACCTACTAATCCCATGAAGGAAAAGTTGATAAACATGATTAGAAAAAAGAAAGATGGAAGATTAACAAAGACAAATTTCAAATTGCATAAACTCTCAAAATCTCATACAAAATGTGTTTAGTACATAAGAAAGGTTTTGCTTAAGGAAGAACAAGAAAAATGAAGCTTAGCCACAAAAATTAGGTCTTTGGGCTTTTATAGTGAACAGTAACCGTTCGGGTCAACTCTTGGTCAAAGGTCGGTGTTGAAGTTCGAGCTGATGGATAGGTGCTTGCTAAAACCGCTGTATCTCCCTAACCGCTGACTGTAATAACATGAAACTACCTCCACATGAAAGGTGATTTAATTATCTACAACTTTGATGAAAGGCTCTGAGGCTGAATCGGAATGGAAAGCCTTCATTTGACCCAATCTTTATCCTGCATGGATATGTATCGAGCTATGTAGCTCGATATATTTGGTCGATATGTTATCCAGATTCATCCTGCTTGATCTGTATCGAGCTATGTAACCCGATACAGATGCTCGATATGCATTAAAATCACTGTAACTTTGAAACCTTGGGTCCGAATGACTTGATTCCAATGCCATTGGAAAGCTCACTGAATCCTCTACAACTTTGAAGAAGGCTTCAGAGGCTGAATCTAAGTGCAAAGCCTTCTTACGGACCCATATATTTCGCACCTCCAGTTGCAAGAAAGCTTGGTAGCTCGATACACAGCTCGATATGCTTCTAAAAGACTTTTGCTTCTCATTTGGATGCTTCTCTTCCTCCTCTTGATCATCCATGAAACTTCATATGGTCCTCCAAGCCTTCAAAACACCTAATAAAGATTCAATATGTACAAATATGCAACAACCTAGGCTAAAACTCACTAAACTTTATTATGCATGCAAATGGAACTAAAAGTGACCAAATGAATGCATAAGTGGATGCAAAACTATCCTAAATGAGTGCTAAAACATGCTAAATTATGAGCCTATTAACTCCCCCAAACTTGCCTTTTGCTTGCCCTCAAGCAAACAAACATGACAAATCTAAGAGAGAGGTGTGAAAGTGAGAGCTCAATATCCAATAATGCCAACAAAAACAATCAACTCAATGTCCTAGTTCTTAATTCTAAGATGCATTTGAATTCATCCTACTCCAAAAGAGTTGGCCATGCCCATCTTAACAATCAAATGCACAAAGATCTCAATCTAGACAAGTATCCCTATCAAACCAACTATTTAACATTCATTAATTTGCAAACCGTGAATCATTACAATGCAATTCTAGTGAATTCATTTGTCTAAGGGACTAGGCTTTGAGATAAAAATGATCTCAATTCATGTGGCTTCAATTTCAAATGCGGGTTTCACTCAAAGAGGATTGAACTTTATGCATAATGCTAAAGGTAAAAGACAAGTGATGCATACAAGACTAGACTCTCATCTACCCGGAATGCTATCAATGAACTTAAACCTCTCTCATTCATTCTTTTCAAGCTCACTAAACCCTCTAAAGCTACCCTTTCTTCCTCAAGGCTCTTTGTGCCTTGCTAAACCCATGAATTGCATAAACCACTTCTTCTTTTTATAGCACTAAGGGGAAACTCCTTCAACCTTTAACTCATAGTGAATTGTGTGATCTTTTACATACTTAGCTCATATTTTAAATTCTAGGTAGCCTTTCTTTTCCTTGGCCCTTTTGGCTCTTTTGATTCTCTTTTCTTCTTTTCTTAAGGCTACCCAACACTTTTTCAAGCTTAGAGCTATACTTTTTAAACACAAGATCCACCATTTCAAACTAGGGAGAGTTACTCAGATATCATACAAATTAGGTGAAATGACCAGTTACATACAAAACTTTTTTTTATTACTATCATATTTCGCCTATATTTTCCATACCCAGCGTACCCTTGTTTCATGTTATAGGAAAAAACGTAATTACAAGGAATGCCATTACTTTTTAATTCCACATCAGAAAAAACGCGCCGCCACGTCAGAAATCACTGACCTGTATTAATGAACTCAGCCGTAAAGCGCTACAGCGGCAATGACGGCTGAGTTACGGTATGTTGCGGCTGATTTAAGGAAAATGGCTGAGTTATGAGCTAACGGCTGACTTACGTGCATAAACCAGCCTGGTGTTTCGACTGACTTAATGAAATATGTCTGAGTTGAAAAAACGTCTGACTTACGAGCATAACCAAGCCATAAGTTACGGCTGAGTTATAACCCGATGATTGATTTGTCAACATTTGGCTGAGTTATTACTTCGTCACGGCTGAATTAACTTTCTCCGCCTGGCTGAGTTATTGCTTCGTTACGGCTGATTTTCGTGTAAGTGTCATAACTCAGCCGTAATGAGCTGGGTTAACAAAAAACTCGGCCTAATTACGACTGATTTAGTAGCGAAAGATTAATTACCACAATAGCATGCTTTGACGGCTGACTTATTAAACGATACGCCTGAGCTAAAGATTTTCAGTTGAGTTACGACATTAAACGGCTGAATTTGGCAGCAATTTTTTCGTTTTTTAATTACTGTAATAGTATTCATGTTATGACTGACTTAAAGTTTTGTTTGATGGCTGGTTTAAGATAGTTGATTTACGTGTTCGTTTGGTGGCTTACTTACCACTTCATCAATTAAAAAATGACGTCGGATGCATATTTCCATATCATCATCAACAGAGAAATACGAAACGTCGTCTTCGTCTTCGTCTTCCTCGCCGTGGTCATCGTTTTTATCGCCGTCGTTGTTCTTCACCTTCTTCTTCACATCAACAGAGATATCCAGAACTTAAATTTCGAACATCCAATTCGTCATCGTCTTCCTCGTTCTTCTTCATTTTCGTTCATCCTTCATTTTCGTTCATCATTCTCGTATATCCCTGTGCAGTCCTTACCATAAGTTAACCTACGCAATCTTTCGTCTTCCATGAAGTATTATAACTCAGCTGTGAAGTATAATAACCCAGCCGTGAAGTATAATAACTCAGCCGTGAAGTATAATAACTCAGCCGCGAACTTACCATGGCAAGTTTGTTCGTAAAAAAAGAGAGATTTTTAGCCAAGAAAAAGAAGAGTCCACTCGAGAAAACGAAGAGTCCCCACTCGACTTTGTGAAAAAGGAGACGAAATACGACGGAGATAAGAGAAGCGGCCGGAAGAGATGATACGACGGCGGAATTAGGGTTCGACTTCGGAATCGCCGAGAGAGAGAGAGAGAGAGGTTTCGCCGGAGAGAGAGAGAGAGAGAGGTTTCGCCGGAGAGAGAGAGAGGTTTCGCCAGAGAGAGAGAGATTTTTTTTCCGTAACTGTTATTCATAACGTGAATTTAGTTTTTTTTTTATGGTAATGGGTGGATTAAACTAATTTTTGGTTAATCATTTTTAAATTAAAAAATCTCAAATTAATGAAGGGTGTTAATTGTAATTACACAAGGGCACAAAATATCTGAGTAATTTTAAAAAAATGTATAATATTCTAGTAATATTCCAACCTTTGTGTAATATCTGAGTAATTCTTTCTTTCAAACTATGCTTCCCTTACTTTCCACCAAGCCTTTTTCATCCCTTTCTTTCTACCCATTTTCCACAACTCAATGATGGGGTCTAAATAGTCGTCCGAGTTTGGAGGATTTCTTTGGAGACTCGTCGAGCTTTGAATTTGTAGGACCCTAAGCTGCAAGTGCACAGCGTGCGTTGTAGTACTTAGGGTATCGATCCACATGGAGGAGGTCAACTGCAAAACAGAAGAATCAGGGCAACCAAAGACGCAGAGAATTGGGGTTTGAGGGTAAGTGTCACGGTTTTTTGCAGAAAATAAAGAAAGCAGTATCACGTCTTATATAGAGGAGGTTGTCAATCTCTTCTATGGCCAACGGGAAAAGGAAATCAAACTTAAGAACTTGTAAAAAGGAAATCAAGCAAGCAGTGCAGGAAAAGTAAATATTGAAGTGCGTAAATCTCGATATAAAAGCAGATGGGGCGAACACGTTGGAAATCTTCTCGGGAAATCTATGGGGTTCTAACTAGAAATCAAACACACAAAAGTTAAGCAAGCGAGACTAGGCGATTTTCCCCAAACTGATTCACTGGTTTTAACAACCTAACTTTATCAAACTAGGTCGATCTGCGAACTTCCATTCCACAGGTATACTTTCATATCCTGCGTCCTAGACGAACACGCAATAGGATCGGGACAATAAACATTCAGACATCTTTTAAAGGATGCTCTCTACCCTATTTTGGTCTAGATCTGAGATTCAGGACATTCGTCGTTCTCAAGACCCTGCGATCAGAATATAGTTCATGACGCCAGACTCATGCAATAAGAACGAATAAGGTGAGACAGAAAATCCTAATCTTCGGCCTAAACAATCGGTTCAACAACAGTTAATGAAATTCCCCATAGATCCCCTTAAAGAACACCCAACGAAAGTAAACTACTCAGACATAAAAGAAGAAGTAGAAAACGTGATTGATGAATGCATAACTTGTATAAATCGATTAAAATAAAAGAGGGTTCAAGAACAAATCAATCTCCCTCAAAGAACAAAGTGGAAACCACGAATCAAAGATTCGCGGCCGCCAAAAGAAGTTTGTAACAAGAGAATTTCGTGATGCTAAGTGGTGATGCCCTAAAAAACCCTAAAGGTCGAGTATATATAGGTCTTCAAGTGCCCTAGGTCGTGGATTAGGTCTTGGCTTGCATAAGACGGCTGCGGGTTTAAGTTGGGCTTCAAATGGGCTCGGGAATCCGTGAGTGGCCTGGCCGCGCGAGCGACTGGCCGTGGCGCGGCCACTGGTCGTCTGGTTCGGCCGTGGCGCGGCCAGCTCGTCCTTCCGGGTGCTTGACGGACCTTCTTGCTTCCTTCATAACTTGAGATCCAACCGTGGGATTGCTCTCAAACCACTTCGAGGTGAAAGACAGCTGATAAGGCTACCTTGTCTCCAAATATGAGCTTGATCTCGTGGTGGGAAGGCCTTCATTTGGTGTTGAACTTCTGTCCTCGGGCACTGTTTCCGGAATTGTCCATTTTGCTCCAAAATATGCGTCTTTTGCTAAGATTACCTGAAAAGAGTCTTGAACAACCAAATACTCGAAATCTAATGTTTATGCATCAAAACCTTAGTGAAATGCTGATTAAAGCACTCACTTATGATAGTAAAAACGGGTAAAATATGCATGTTATCACTCAACATGCCAAGATGCAAGCATACACAATTTCAAATCACCAAGCAATACCACGACCCAAACCACAAATCCTAAGCCTACAACTAGCCCCAAAATGCGAGAGCTAGAATCTACATGAGAGTCTAAACTTGTCGTCTCAAACCTAACACTTTATGCTAAGTTCGATCAAAAATAGGCATCAAAAGTATTCACACTAGAACAATTGGCTTCAAAGGAGGTAAGGTAAGGTGGGGGTAACTACTTGAGCTAGCAAGAGGGTGGCAAAGTGAGTAAGAAAGCTCAAATATGTATGTAATCCATGAATTCACTTTCAATGCAAGGCATGATAATTAGATGTCCAAATTCAGTTCAAGTGAGTAGAGTTGGCTATCAAATTCAAGACCCTATTTCGACCAAGATCTAAGTGACAAGTGAAGTGATCCAAACATGGTGCTTCCTTACTTTCAAGACTTGTTCAAAGGCATCAAAGAACTACTAACTATGGCATTGAATTGATTACAAGAGTTGGCACTCTATAAGGATAAGCTCATCATTGCTCCCAATGCATATGAATGCAAATACTACATGAAATGTAACTAGACTCAATCATAATATTCAAATGCAACATCTAAATGACTTTCTTTTCGGAAAATTTTCAAATTTTTCGATTTTTTTGGTTTTTCTATGCTTTAGGTGAATGCATGAGACTCAAATATGCATTAAAGAAAAATAAGATCACAAAACACAATGTCGAATCTCTCAACCTCTCCCCCAAACTTAAATTACACAGTCCCTTGTGTAATAAAAGTTCAAGGGAGACCTCAACAAACATGACAACAATGCAAAACGAAAATCTAAAAGAAATATATACAAAGGAGGTGGAGTGATACCTCAAAATCGTGAAGAGGAGGAGGAGGAGCCAAGTGGAGTCGTGTCGAGCTACATAGCTCGACATGAAGCTCGATACACCTTCAGACGCTTCCTTAAAAACTGTATCGAGCTATATAGCTCGATACAAACGCCCGATACGCATCTTCGAGTTTTCCTGTGAGGGCTGTATCGAGCTTAGTAGCTCGATACACAGCTCGACACGCTGCTAAAAATATCTTGCAAGCTCTTTGCTCTTGAGCTCAACCTCTTTGATCCAAACTTGTTGACCACAAACACTCAAAAACACATTATTAAAATAAAAAGGCAAGAATATATACAAGGATAAACATGAAAATGCCTCCCAAAAGCGCTTGTTTAACGTCACTTAGCTTGACTTTTCAAACCTTTTTAGGCAATGGGAAGGTCATGGAGTGGAAGTGAAGTTCCTTCTCCTTTCTTGATGATCATGATGCTTACTCCATCTTGTAGCACCTTCTTCTTCTTCTTAGACCTCTTTCTTGCCCTCTTTGTTTGCTCAACTATATGTTCCACCATACTTTTGACCTCCATTTGTTGACCTTTCCAATCCCTTGGCCCTTGGTTAATTTCCACCTTCTCACAAGTGAGTGTACCACAAACTCCAATTGAAGAAGGCTTGATGGGATAGAAAAATTTGTCATTCACATTCTTGAGCACTACTCCCTTGTTTATGATGTCTATGCTTGCACCGGTGGTATTGAGGAATGGCATCCCAAGAAGAAGAGGAAGCTTGTTGGTTTTGACCATCTTCATGATTACGAAATCGGTTGGGACAAGACAATCTCCAATCTTTAGAGGATAATCTTCAACAAGACCAAGTGGTTGCCTTGAAGAAGCATCTCCAAAAGTTATTGGTGATGAATGCTTCTTCATGCTCTTGATCCCTATACTCTTAACAATCTCAAGGGACATAACATTCACACTTGCTCCAGAATCACACAAGGCATCACCTATCTTCAAATTCCCAAGAGAGCAAGAAATCAAAAATTTACCGGGATTTCCAAGCCTGGGGATAGACTTAGGCTCATCCTTTGTTGTGCTTGGTGGATTAAAGATTTTCATAAGCTCCTCCACCTTTTCTTTGTTTGCAAGTATGTTCTTGATGAACCCTAGGTGTTCTTTGACTTGATAAGTTATCCACATTAGGCAATGGTACACCAATCTTGTCCATATTTCCCTTGAAGCTTGAAAGCACTTTCTTTTGAGCCTTGGTGAGGATTTGTCTAGGATATGGAAGTGGTGGCTTATATGGAGGAGGTTCAATGTAAGGAACTTATTTCTTTTGAGGCAAAGGCGTCACCATGTCTCTCTCCTTAACCATTTTATTAAGAGACTTTTCATCCCTCACTTGTGTAGGAGTCAATGACTCTTCAAGCACTCCTTTACCCTTTTCTTTAGCAACAACCACATTAACTTTAATGACCACCTCCCCACCTTGTTTCTCAATGTCCACATTGAAACTTGATGGAAGCTCTCTTTCACCATAGAGTAGTTGCTTAAGCTCATTGATAGTAGCCACATTCTCATCATTGGAATGCTCCTCACTTGAGTATATAGCATTGCAATACACATTTGTGTTTGCATGAGCCATACCATTTGCTTGAGGGTTGGGTGATGAAGAGGAAGCTCCTTTGTGCTCTAATTGCTTGATCTTTTGGTTCAATGACTCAATCTTAGAATGGACGTCATTGTTGTAGCAATCAACCTTATTGTGGATTTCAGCCATATTCTTGCTCATATCCATTGCACCACTAGCTTGTCCTTTTAAGATTTGTTGTAGCATTTGTCTCATGTCCAAGTCTTGGGGCATAAAGTTTCTACCTTGTCCTTGTTGTGTACCAAAACCATTAGAGTCACCAACAAAGTTGATTGGCTTTTGGGACACTTAAAGGAGCTTGTCTAACTTTTCATTTAGAGCTTTCATTTCCTTTCTTCTACTCTCTTCATACTCTCCATTTCCTCTTGAAGACCTATCATATTCATCTCCATAGTTTTCATCACTTTGAGCTAGGTTCTCAACAAGCTCTAAGCCTTCATCCACATATTTGTCCAAGAAATTACCATTGCTAGCTGTATCAAGGAGCATTCTAATCTTGGGGAGGACTCCTCTATATAGTGTGCTTAGTAGTGACTCACTAGAAAACCCATGGTGAGGACATTACTTGGTGTAGCCCTTAAATCTCTCCCAAGTTTCACAAAAGCTCTCATTGTTCCTTTGAGTGAAGCTTGAAATCTCATTCCTCAACCTAGCAGTCCTTGTGTTGGAGAAGAACTTGGCAAGGAAACCTTTCTTGCATTGGTCCCAAGAAGTGATGGACCCTTGAGGAAGGTTTTTCTCCCATAAATGAGCTTTCTCTCCAAAAGAAAATGGAAATAACCTTAGCTTGAGCCTATCTTCACTTAGACCATTGATCTTTGTCAAGCTACAAATCCTATCAAACTCATCCAAGTGATCCAAAGGGTCTTCCATAGGCAACCCATGAAACTTGTTTCCTTGCACCATTGAGATAAGCCCAAATTTGATCTCAAAATTGTTGTTCTCAAATGGTGGAGGGATGATACCATGGCGATTTGCATAAGTATTTAGTGCATCTCCAGCCCCAATAAGCCTTGGTTGATGTTGAGGAATTCTAGCTTGAGCACCATTTACTTGGCCTCCTTGAGCATGTGCTCTTGGCTCTTGTGCAACATAATGTGGTGGTCCATTACCACCATGATCTTGTGGGTTTTCCATACCCAACCTTTCTCTTTCTCCTCTTGCTCTAACTCCTCTATCCAAGTGGTGAATGTTATCTAATGCCTCAACAATATTGTCTCTTCTTTAGACCTCAATTTCATGCACCTATAGAGAGAGATCAAACCAAAGTGAAAGAAGTTAGTAACCAAAGTAAAAAAGAAAGCTTAGTCTCAACAAGAACTAAAATTCTAATGCATCTTAACAATCACCAAAGGGCAACAGCACCAATTGATAAGTAGTATTTTTAGTATTACTTTCAATACTCAACACCACTCATGTCATTGTAGTAGTTTAGGTATCAATCCATTTGGTGATGTAGATGACATTAGAAATGCATAGAACTTTTTAAACTAAGCAAATATAGATAGAGTGTTGTTTTTCTACCAACCTAAATGATCAAACAAGTAGCATTCAAAGATAAAAGCAAGAACAAATCAAATAACTAAACAAAATGATCAAATGATAAAAAGGGAATCCAAGAATAGGGTTATTGACTTTGGGTGACTCTAAATCTGATTCAAGATGTCCAACCAATCAATTTCAATACTAATCCTTAGGTAAGAAGCACTAATTATGACTAATCCACTCTCATGGCACTAATCCCTTTGCTAATTATCAATTCGAAATCTAATCATCAATAGTGAAAAGATAATCATCAAGCAATAAACACAAGCTTCATAGACAATAAACACCTTAGACATCTATTTTCATAGGCTAAGCATGTAAATCTCTTGATTTAGTTGGTTGGGGCATTTCAACAAACACCTTGTGGGTGGGAAATACTCTTTGATCTAAATCACTTTTCTCAAAGCTAATCTAGCATTAATATCACTAAACAAGAAAGGATATTGAAAGATCTAAGTCCTAGACATCAAGAACCATCATTAGAATCACCATAATCTATCATATCATTAGATCCTAAGAGAACTACTAACTAATCAGGGCTAAACCTACTAATCCCATGAAGGAAAAGTTGATAAACATGATTAGAGAATATAAAGATGGAAGATTAACAAAGACAAATTTCAAATTGCATAAACTCTCAAAATCTCATTCAAAATGTGTTTAGAACATAAGAAAGGTTTTGCTTAAGGAAGAACAAGAAAAATGAAGATGAGCCACAAAAAATAGGTCTTTGGGCTTTTATAGTGAACAGTAACCGTTCGGAGAACTCTTGGACAAAGGTCGGTGTTGAAGTTCGAGTTGATGGATAGGTGCTTGTTAAAACCGCTGTATCTCCCTAACCGCTGACCGTAATAACATTAAACTACCTCCACATGAAAGGTGATTCAATTATCTACAACTTTTATGAAGAGTTCTGAGGCTGAATCGGAATGGAAAGCCTTCATTTGACCCAATCTTTATCCTGCATGGATCTGTATCAAGCTATGTAGCTCGATGTATTTGGTCGATATGTCATTCAGATTCATCCTGCTTGATCTGTATCGAGCTATGTAACCCGATACAGATGCTCGATATGCATTAAAATCACTGTAACTTTCTAACCCTGGGTCCGAATGACTTGATTTCAACGCCATTGGAAAGCTCACTGGATCCTATACAACTTTGAAGAAGGCTTCAGAGGCTGAATCTAAGTGCAAAGCCTTCGTCCGGACCCATACATTTTGCACCTCCAGTTGCAAGAAATATTGGTAGCTCGATACACAGCTCGATATACTTTTAAAAGACTTTTGCTTCTCATTTGGCTGCTTCTCTTCCTCCTCTTGATCATCCATGAAACTCCATATGGTCCTCCAAGCCTCCAAAACACCTAATAAAGACTCAATATGTACAAATATGCAACAACCTAAGGCTAAAACTCACTAAACTTTAATATGCATGCAAATAGAACTAAAAGTGACTAAATGAATGCATAAGTGGATGCAAAAATATCATAAATGAGTGCTAAAACATGCTAAGTTATGAGCCTATCACCCAACTAGATGACTACTCGTTCATGGGAATGAGAGACATCCTTCGAGATATAAAAAGGTGCGAATTGTATTGAATAAGAAACAAAGTTAGAAAATTTCTCCAAAGGAAATCTGAATGAAGAGATCTTCTTAAAGTATTGAAAAGCAAAGAACTAAGAACAGTAGATGAAAAGAGAACGGAAGAAAGGTGGCGGCTCCAGAAACAAATCTCTCTTGAGGTCTTCAACTCCGGGCGCTGTCGATCTCTCTCTCTCTCTCTCTCTCTCTCTCTCTCTCTCTCCGGCGGCGTGAAAAGTGTTTCAGAAAATCTCTTGTGAAAAGTCACGTCCTTTGTGAAGCCCTAGGGGTCCTTTATATAGGTCTTCATGTCTTCATAAGTGGGCTTTACGTTTTAACCAAATGAAATATCAAATAAGTGCAAACAGGCTCGGGATGGGCCGAAGTGCCCTGGCCGCGCGAGCGACCAGGCGTGGGCCGGCCACTGGTCTACTGAATATTCCTGGTACGGCCAGACGTTTTCTGAGGATGTGTCTGACATACCTTCTTTCTTCCTTCATAACTTGAGATCCAACCGTGAGATGGAACTCAGACCATCTCGAGGTGAAAAACAGCTGAAAAGGCTATCTTGTCTCCAAATATGAGCTTGATCTTGTGGTGGGAAGGTCGTCGTTTGTAGTTAAACTTATATCCCCGAGCACTTGTCTTGGAAGTTCCCGTTTTGCTCCAAAATGTATGCTTTTTGTCCAATTTCCCTGAAATGACTCTTGAGGCTAGGAAACGTGGAAATCACTTTAAAACCATTGAAAGTCGGTTAAAACACTTGTAAATGATCTTGAAATGATAGGTTTTAGGAGTAAAATATGAGTGTTATCAACTCCCCAAGACTTAAACCTTTGTTTGTCATAAAAAAAAAACGCAGATAAAAACTCGGAAAGAGGTTTGAAAATATGGGAACTAGCGAAAACTCAGTGACCGTCCTTCTAAACCATAAGTCAACGAACAAGCCTATTCAAGCTCAGCCTAGAAAATTCTCACTATAGTTCCTTCAACACTAGTCCCTTAGAAGCTTTCATTATCTAAATCCCAAGTTCCAGTCAACTAGCTCTCTAAGTAATATTAATATCGGCGTGGTCCTTGTCAAGGGATGTAAAGCTAGGTTCAACGAGGTTAGGTGCATAAAGACCTTTATTGGTGAGGTTTAGAGTGTTTCGGGTTACCGTATGGATCTCCGTAAGGTGCGAGATATTCTGCAAAACAACTGGAGAAGGTGGAACTGTTGGGATCCACGATTTCCAATAACTCTTTGCACGTACACATCCGCGAGCTCTCCTTGATATCACCATTCCTCCAGACTTGGTTTCTTGCTTCAGGTTTGAATTGGATGGCGTCTAAAACTTCTCACCATATCGACCAGACTACGCCTTTTTGAATGCTTCGATCTCTTAAGACTCTTAGGTATTTTCTTCCCGTTTATTTCTCTATATTTTTTTTGTGTGACTCTCCTTATTTTACGGATAAGTACCATCATCACTCCAAGGAATTCAGGTCCTCTGTCCGAGTTACTTTTTCTACATATATATATATATATATATATTTTTTTTTTTTCATTTTTTTTATTAAACGGTAAGTGCCTTTGTGTCGGAGTCTTAAGGAGAACGAAAATATTACCATTCTTTCGAGTTTTCCAAGACATGAGTCGTATACTCTTGTAGCTAAAAATTCTGTTCCTTAACCATTCCATCCTTCGTCTTGAGTGACTAGAAATCGTGTCGTTCCTCCCTCTTCGGCGTTTCTGCACATATATGCATATTGCGAAAACAAGAGAGTTGCTTGAGTTATGAAAAGATAGTAAAGGTTTCGGGTATGGTACCAACTGTTGATGCGTTGGCCATTCGGGACCGACAAAGGGTTGTGTTTAAAAATTGAAAAGATGTTCCGAACGTTCTGGCTTTTTCGAATGCTTAAATCTGTTGACAAGGAAATTAGAAATCAGGTTAAAGTCCAATTAAAATAGAGCTAGTATGTTCCTTCCCCTGAAATATCTATAGATCGACATTCTCCAGGTTTTCGCATTGCCGGCTTTCTAGCTACCGCCTAGCCTAGTACTAAAGCTTGAAAGATCTGTTAGTAGAAATAGCGTAGGAGCACACTGGTCGATTATCATCCTTGGTTTCGCGTCATAGTCCCTAAAACCATTTCATATATATCGAGATACATCATTCTTAGTTCTTAGGGTAAATAAAAATTATTAAAATGACTCGAATAAACCAAAACAAAGCAAAGTCTTTAGTACAGATAAATCTCCCCAGACTAAAATCACACTGTCCCTAGGGTGAAATAGTGGTGAAAGGATGGGACTGACTCGAAATATGAAAAATAAAGCAAAAGTAAAGGATAAGAGTGAAATAGATATAACCAGGCTCGTAAGCAGGAAGAGTTTCGGCCGAAACGCGGTCTTCAAGGCATTTGAACTCAGGGGCTAAAGGTCGCCATCTATGTGTCCTCTCTCTCGAAGCTGTCGCACCATCTTCTCAAGCATCTCGTTCTGGCGTGCCAGCTGCTCCTGATGGGCGGTGATCGCGGGATCAGTCGAGGTCGACGGTGTAGCGGATCGTGAGGTGCTGTGCGTGGAGGATAATGATGTGTGGTGGGTTCGATGACAGATCGCCTCTCTCCTAGCCTTAGCGGCTATGTACTCTCTAATAGTAAGTGGCAGCCGTGAGAACACAGTACGGAACTCCTCGTGTTCCGGGATCAACTGTGGTGAACCCTCTGAAAGGCGCGTGACTGTGAGAGACGGTAGATAGACCGTGCGGCTGTCTCCCTTCCCCAGGCGGTATCAGTACCCAAACCTATCTGGATGCGCCTGTCAGGTTTCTGTCCGTCTTAAACTGGAACAAATCAAACCACACCTCATCTAGTGGTGCCACAATGCTAGTTGTCTACTCCAGCAGCCTCCATGATCGCTGTAATGATGCCTCCATAAGTCGTTAAGGCAGCCTCGCATCAAGGTGCGGTAACATCGTGCTTCACTCGCACGAGTCTCTCTGCTAGGACGCTTCCAAGGCATGCTGAAAGTGGCTCGTCTCTAAAAGCGGACTGAAGTAGGACGAGCTATGGGATGAGAATGTATGACTGGTTGCTGCGAGAGAAAAGTCGATGTGCTATGAGGCGGTGCACAAAACGCACGGCCGGATGTGAAAGAAAAGCAGATGGATACCTTCCTTTGTCGTATATGCCTCGGCCCATAAGTCCCCAAAGATCCGCACTCCACTCTTCTTCAATACTTGTCTCGCTCCTCAAGTCAAAATCAAATATCTCGCAATGCCGAGGGATACTCAGCTCATAATCTCTAGAGCCAACGGTGAAATAGAGAATACCGTCTTTCGGATGTGACTTCCTCCCTCGTCGGTAGGACAACTGAACTGAAGATAAGAACTCTTGTGTGAGATCTTTGTAGGTAGGTCGATCAATCTCCATGAAGGTCCTGAGCCTTAGCTCGTACAAGTACCATGTAACATCCTCGGTGATGCCCAAGGTGTCTAAAGCGGAGTAATCGATCTTGAGGGTTGTTCTTATCTCCATTTTCTTCATCTCCTTCAAATAATCGATGGTTTTGTCCATTGGTGCTCTAAAGTATCTGACCTTGCGCTTAAGAGGAGAAGGGTTCAGCTCTCTAGTTGGCTCTTGAGGTGGAGGTGAATCATCGCGACTTGTGCAAGCTATCCGTGAATCGCAGAACCTTCTTTGTTGTTCCTCCATGTATCCTCTTAAAGTGGTGTCGAGACTTGGGTTTCCTAGCACTGTTTCTTGTTCTTGCTGTCGCGAAGAACGTCTTGAAGAGCTTAGTTGCTCTCTATTCTTCGAACGCACCTCGAAGTTTCAGTCATAGCTCATTGTACCTTGCAAAACAAAACAAAAACTCGACCAACCATGTGAATTTGATGTGTCATAAGGATTCTCAAGTGCAATGATATATAAGACATATATCAAGAGTTTCCAAGACTAATATCAATCGAGTAAATGCATAAATCTCAAGATCAACTTGATACTCAAACTCTATTTCGGATTTTTGGGTTTCCAAACCAAATTTTTTTCAATAAATCGATTTTGTCAACCTATTTTCATCAAATTTTGGTTCTTGAGTCATACTTAGCATGAATTATGTTCAAACTAAGTCAATTTGTCTATAAATACCTCCAAAATTCGTTTTTTAGAGCAAGTTCTAATTTCAACTCTGCCAAAATTGGGTTGCAAAAATCGAAATCTAAGCAACCTAATTCATCAATTCAAGGTTCTCTATCATTATTCAAGCATCCTAGACATTGATCTAGTCAAGCGAGAGATATCTCAAAATTGAGTTCTCTAGAGAATTTTAAAATTAGAGACAATACCTTGTAGATGAGAATGAATGACCTTTAAAAGTTGAATCTCCTTCGAAATTAGATGAGCTTAGACCAAGTAATTTTTGAAAACGGTTTAAATTTGGAAAACCTAGAATCTCTTAAAAAATCTCCAAGTCTTTTGGAAGAGAAGAAGAAAAGGGAGTTTGATTCTAAAAATTCTCTTTTGTTTTTTAAAAGGTGTTTTTATCACCAAAGAACCTTGAATTTTCAAAAATTTTAAAACAAGAACACTTACCTTGCGTGGTGGTAACGAATCAATAAAATTCGCTAACTTACATTAACATGAATGATTTATTGGAGCGGGATTGTACCAAAACGCGGGAAGTTTGGTTCGGAAAAAAACGTGAGTTTTCTGGATTGGCCGTTCAGACGACCACTGGTCGCGCCTTGGCCCGTCGTGGCCGCAGCCAGGCTTCGTCTCGCCGCGCGGTCGTGGCTCGTCGTGCGGCCACGCCTTGTCTCGCCGTGGCACGAGCTGGTGCTCGTGCGGTCAGCCTCCTTCTGAGGCTCCTCTTCATTTTTTTTTGGGGTTTTTATTGGTATTTTCTATTTTTTTTTCTTTTTCATGCCTAACTACATAAAACTTGCAAAAACTATCTGTTAGAAATGAAAGAAAGAAAATTGAAAACACGTACCTGATGGGTTGCCTCCCACCAAGCGCTTTTGTTTAAGTCGTTTAGCTCGACTTTGTTTGAGGCTTAGGCGATTGAGTAAGTGGCTTCCGGAGTTGTCTCTCCTAAAGCTTCGCCTTGTTTCCGTATTAGCAACGTGCCTCCGTTCCCATTCCTAAGAATTCTGGCTTCTAGGATCACTTGCTTGGTCTTCTTGATTGTCTTGGCCATTTCTTCTTTACTAAGCTCTCCTAGCTCGGGAGGAATTAGAATTTCGATTCTCGAGAAAGGTCTTGAGTGGAGCTGGTCCAATCTTGGTATCATCCCTTTCTTCTCCTTTTTAGTCGATTGGCTCCCTTTTTCCAACGGTGAAATGTCTACCTCCTTCGCATAGAATCTCTTCTGACTTATTTGCAAGAAGACTACGAAGTTGCTCGCGTGGTCGATCTTTGCCCCTACCGTGACAAGGAAGGTTTGTCTTTGTCTTCCCCCATATTGAGCACATGGAAGTCTACAGGTACTATCTTGTTCTCGACAAGAAGCTGGATGCTTTATACAATGCCATTCGTTTTCTTCCTGGACGAATCTCCGAACACTAACTGCATAGGTGAGGAGAAATAGGTCGGTATTCCTAACCGTTCAGCGATTGTTGTGGAAATGAAATTGACATTAGCTCCTGTGTCGCATAGACAATCATCAAATCTAATTCCCGTGATCGAATATGGGATGATGAATGCCCCGGGATCTTCTTTCTTCTTTAGTTTCCCGAATGCGCAGTGCTTCGGAATCTCGAAAGGCGGTTCAGCTATTTTCTTCTTTATTGTCGTGAAAAGTGGGACGAATCTGCATTTATCTCCCACAACTAGTTCCGGCTCCTTAGCTCCGTCGGTGATCGCAGAGATCACATTACAGAATCCTTTCGGGTTATCTTCTACCTTTCCGGGAAAGACTCCTGCTTGTCTCTTAATTGTTTCAGCCGTTTGGGAAACTTGCGTGTCCATTTTCTTCACATGGGAAGATAGAGATTCGAACTTGCCGTTCAAATCGTTGTACATGCAATGGACCTTGATGTTGAGAACTTTGACTGATTTCTGTTGAGACAACAGCAGCTGTTGCATCAATCCTTCGAGTTTGTCCTCTCGTGATGGGTACGGTGCATTTGATGCACCTTGTGGTGCTCCTTGTTGATTTTTGTAGGGCGCGGGCTGAGAGTTATAATGCGGCTTCGGTTGATAGCCTCCGTTACTCCCGTAGTTCACGTTTTGGAACTTATTTTGGAAAGGTCTTCCTTGAGATGGATAAACTTGGTCTCGTGGGTTCTCCACGTTCGGGTTTTGGTAAGAGAGGTTGTTGTTGTTCCTGAAGTTGTTGTTGACTCCGTTGTTGAAGTTCTGGTTTGGATACGAGCTCTGGCCTCCCATAAAGTTAACTTCTTCTTCTCGCGAGTAAGATTCATCTCCTTCATCTCCTGGGTTAAGTTCTTCTCTTTCTCCTGCGGCTTCACATGCATTGATGTTGCGTTGTTTTCATTTGAGTAGTTGGTTCATCATGATTTTCAGCTCGGCCATCTGCTTGGAATCGGAGTCTCCGGTTCGCGGATTT
Organism: Alliaria petiolata; assembly: GCA_020283515.1. Classification (NCBI taxonomy): domain Eukaryota; kingdom Viridiplantae; phylum Streptophyta; class Magnoliopsida; order Brassicales; family Brassicaceae; genus Alliaria; species Alliaria petiolata. The sequence goes on along the minus strand of JAHZTW010000003.1, from coordinate 61,799,396 downwards.
CTATCATAATCTGGACAGTTGTTGCTGTTGCTTACAGCGAGGTTCTCGATGAGTGCGCGTCCTTGTCGCTTCGTCTTCGTGGTGAAATCTCCATTGCTGGCCGTGTCGAGTGAGAGTTGGTACCTAGCTTGCAGTCCACGGTAGAATGTGTTTAACAAGCTGGCTCCGGAGAAACCATGGTGAGGGCAATCGCGTTCGTAGTCTTTGAATCGCTCCTATGCTTCAAAGAATGACTCGACCGGTCCTTGTTGAAAACCTTGGATCTTGTTTCTCAGCAGAGTGGATCGTGAATTCGTGTAGAAGTGATTGAGGAAGGCGGATTTTCATTCCACCCAGTTAGTTATCGATCCTGGTGGTAAAGTCTTCAACCATCTATGAGCTTTGTCGCTCAAAGAGAATGGAAATAGCTTACACTTTAGATAGTCGGGAGGGATTCAGCTAGTCTTTGTAGTGCTGCAAATCTCTTCAAAAAGTTTGATGTGGTCCATCGGATGCTCGTTTGATAGCCCGTGAAACTGGTTTTGTTTCACCAAAGAGATGATTTGCGGTTTGATCTCTAGCTCGTCCTCATGAGGGACGTTCACTTGAATCACAGCACGATTCTGAAAGTGCTGATCAGGAGTATCGTGATCAGCTATGGTGCTGTTTCTTACTCGCTTCGGTTGGTTGGCGGGTAGAATAGGTCGGTTGGCGTCTCGGTCTCCCGGTTGAACGATAGGGTCTGCTTGGTTTGCCCCATTTTCGATGATCGGATTTTATCCTCCTTGCTGCAAGGCAGGATCGAGTTATTCTCCATCCGAGTCAGCCTCGAGAATTTGGTTAATCGGGTTTCCATTGATGTCGAGTTGTGGCTCTCCGTCTTGAAAAACGTGAGGTGCTCGACCAGCGTTGCGAAGAGCTTCTTCGTGGTGTCGTTGAACTCCAAAAGCGGCTTCGTTTTCGGCCATGCTTATCTGTCTTCTTAACCTTCATATTTCTTTTTCGTGCCTGTCGATCTCGATGTAGCGGGGTAAAACGTTAGAAGCGTTCCTTCTAGTGGTCATACACCTGAAACATGAGAAGCAGATACAAGAGAATCGTGAGTAATAAATTGAAAAGCTTGAAATTCAACGCGGTTTAAAAGAGGAATTAGAAACTGAAAATTCGCAAAAGCAAACAATCTCCGGCAACGGCGCCCAAAAACTTGATGCGGTGGGGTTTGTTACTCTGAGTTTTACCCCTAAGATAGCTGCAAGTGCACATCAATCACAGTAGTTATTAAGGGATTGAATCCACAGAGATTGTTGTTTCGCGAAAGTTCTAGGATTTCTAACTTCTTTAAACCAAAAGGGAAGGTTGGGGATTTGTATGTCACGGTTTGCAGTATTGATATCAAGCAGTAAAAGAGAATTAAACGGTTGTAAATCAATAGGTAAAAGGCATTGGGTTCAGGGGTGTTCTTCGGGGTTCATGGATCAGATTGAACAAGCAATAGATTAAGTTTTAAATGACTTAGTTGGCTAGGTTCTTAAGCTGAAATGGTCGACTATGATTACCCCGCACTCGCGTATCTAACCACCTACGTTTGCTTCGCTCTGTGGATATGAGTTATCATCCCATGTTGCAAATCAAACGCGCAAACATAACATTCACCTATTTGTAAACACTTGTAGTGTTGTCCGTCGATATGCCTAAGCATCCTACGGTGCGATCCGCTCGTTAACCTCTAGATCTAGACAATAGACCACACGTTCGTGTATCTAATCGTCCTGGGATCAGTTGATAATTGATCAGAAAAGCAAACATGCAATAAGAGCAAGACATAAACGAAGATACCTAATAGAAACTTTATCTCTATCAACCTAGCAAAATCGATCCATGATTAAACCCCTTTGAAAACCTCCCTTAAAACCCAACTAGATGACTACTCGTTCATGGGAACAAGAGACATCCTTCGAGATATAAAAGGTTCGAATTGTATTGAATAAGAAACAAAGTTAGAAAACTTCTCCAAAAGAAATCCGAATGAAGAGATCTTCTTAAAATATTGAAAAGCAAAGAACTAAGAACAGTAGATGAAAAGAGAAGGGAAGAAAGGTGGCGGCTGCAGAAGAAATCTCTCTCGAGGTCTTCGCCTCTGGGCACCGTTGATCTCTCTCTCTCTCTCTCTCTCCGGTGGCGTGAAAAGTGTTTCGGAAAAGCTCTTATGAAAAGTCACGTCCTTTGTGAAGCACTAGGGCTCCTTTATATAGGTCTTCATGTCTTCATAAGTAGGCTTTGCGTTTTAACCTCGGGAAATATCAAATAAGTGCAAACGGGTTCGGGATGGGCCGAACTGCCCTGGCCGCGCGGCGACCATGTGTGGGCCGGCCATTAGTCTTCTGAATATTCCTGGCGCGGCCAACCTTCTTCTGAGGATGTGTCTGACGGACTTTCTTGCTTCCTTCATAACTTGAGATCCAACCGTGGGATTGAACTCAAACCACCTCGAGGTGAAAGACAGCTGAAAAGGCTATCTTTTTTCCAAATATGAGCTTGATCCTGTGGTGGGAAGTTTGTCGTTTGTAGTTAAATTTATGTCTCCGAGCACTTGTCCTGGAAGTTCCCGTTTTGCTCAAAAATGTATGCTTTTTGTCCAATTTCCCTGAAATGACTCTTGAGACTAGGAAACGTAGAAATCACTTTAAAACCATTGAAAGTTGGGTTAAAACACTTGTAAAGGATCTTGAAATGATAGGTTTTAGGAGTAAAATATGAGTGTTATCAACGCGTAGCTTGAAATGCTCCTTATTGATTGTTGAAGGGCACGAATTGAGCGTTGAAAGGTGGTCTTCGTTGAAAGTTCTCGTTACCTCCATAGTTTATGTTTTGAAACTTGCTTTGAAAATGTCTTCCTTGTGGCGGGTAGACTTGATCTCGGGGGTTCTCCACGTTTGGGTTTTGGTAGGAGAGGTTGTTGTTCCTCTAGTTATTTTTGAATCCGTTGTTGAAGTTTTGGTTTGAATACGAATTTTGACATTCACTTCTTCTTCTTGAGAGTATGAATTTTTGCGTTCATTGTCTTGGTGAAAGTCATATTCACCATCTAATGAATTTTTGCGTTCACCGCACGTTGTTGGCCTTTGAGAAGTTGGCTCATCGTGTTCTTGAGCTCGGAAATTTGCTTAGAATCGGAGTCTCCGGTTCGCAAACCTTTATCATAATCCGAAAAGTTATTGCTATTGCCTATAGCAAGGTTCTCGATGAGAGCTCGTCCTTGATGCTCCGTCTTTGTGTTGAAATCTCCATTACTAGCCGTATTGAGTGAGAGTTGGTACTTAGCTTGCAAACCACAGTAAAACGTTTAAAGTAAACTAGCACTGGAGAAGCCATGGTTTGGACAATCACGTTCGTACTCCTTGAAACGCTCTCATGCTTCGAAGAATGACTCGACATGGCCTTGTAGAAAACCTTGGATATTGTTTCTCAACAAGTTGGATCTCGACTTCGTGTAGAAGTGATTGAAAAAGGTGGATTTGCACTCTCTCCAAGTAGTGATCGATCCGGGTGGTAAAGTCTTCAACCATCTATGAGCTTTATCGCTCAAAGAGAATGTAAATAATTTACATTATAAGTAGTCCACCGGGATTTTTTTTTTTGTGCTACAAATCTCTTCAAATAACTCAATATGGTCCATCGGGTGCTAGGTAGACATTATGTGAAACTGATTTTGTTTCACCAAAGAGATGATTTGCGGCTTGATCTTGAACTCATTCTCGTGAGGAACTTTGACTTGACATGATGCATTTGGATGGTATTTTCCAATGTTTTTTTTTGGGCCGGACATGCGAAAATTATAGGGCTTCTCATGGAAGATTAAATGTCCCCCGAAAATTTGGCAATTTATTTGGCAAGCAGTGTCACGCTGTCTCTCGGTAGCCGCTAATTTATATAGTCGGGGTATTAACTGGGATAAACTTTGTACACGCTGTGGCGTGGATGCGGAAATAATTAATCATGTTCTATTCGAATGTCCCCTGGCTTTACAAAACTGGGAATTGTCCGCCATTTCGACGGCTCCGACACTTTTCCTATTGATGCGATTTTTACAAATTTTGTACATTTGTTTGGGAGTCTACCAGAAGATGATATAATTGATATGTTCCCTTGGATTTTATGGTATATATGGAAAACAAAGAATTAAAAAGTTTAATCCAATATGGATCTAATTCCATGAAAAATCATGTGTTTAGCAGAAATGGAGGTAGGAGCATGGGCGTCACACATTGTGGCGAACCAGAGTTAAGTCAACATGCAGATGAGCAAATTGGAAATCCATGTCCTCACGAGGGTATATGGTGTCCGGTAGATGGGGCGTGGAAGGAAACCTCATCTCGATCAGGCTTATGGTGGTATAATACATAAACAATTGAGTCACTTATGGGTACTATGAACCTGCAACGAAGTTTATCCCCATTACATACAGAGTTCGAGAGATTGATATGGGTCATGCACTGCATGATTACGAATCATAGGCGAGAGGTGTCTTTTACCACAGATTGTTCTGAACTGGTGAAAATGGTGTCCCAACCAATAGAATAGCCAGCATTTTCAATCTTTTAGGAGGAATCCGAGAGGGAGTTTGATTTTTTCTCCATCAACTGCATTCCATGGCGCATAACAAGAAGGTGGACAAGTTAGTACAGAGCGCTCAAGACCACCTTGTTGATCTAATTTATATAAACTTAGTTTCACCAGTTTGGCTTACCGAACCATTGTAGGATTTACATATTAATCGTGTCAATTAATGTCGACACAATTTACATATTAAATACATATATATATATATATATATGTGTGTATTTAAAACCATCTTTATATTAATTGACGTACATAGTGATAACATGCTATTTTTGCTCATTTTCCCCGTCATAAGTGAGTGCTTTAATAAGCATTTCACTAAGGTTTTAATACATAAACACTAGTTTTCGAGTATTTGATTGTTCAAGACTCTTTTCAAGTAATCTTAGCAAAAGACGCATATTTTGGAGCAAAACGGACATTTCTGGGATAAGTGCACGAGGACATAAGTTCAACATCAGATGGAGACCTTACCACCACGAGATCAAGCTCATATTTGGAGATAAGATAGTCGTATCAGCTGTCTTTCACCTCGAAGTGGTTTGAGTCCAATCCCACGGTTGGATCTCAAGTTATGAAGCAAGCAAGAAGGTCCGTCAAGCATCAAGGAAAGCAAGTTGGCCTCGCCACGGCGGCCAGCCAGCTCGCGATTTTCGAGCCCATTTGCAGCTCAACTCAAACCCGAAGCCATCAAATGCAAGCCAAGACTTAAGTGACGCCCAAGGGGACTTGAAGACCTATAAATACTTGATGTTTAGGGTTTCATAAACAAGTTCTTTTTCACATTTTAGGTTACCAAACTTTTAGCATCACGTTTTCAGTGGCCGCGAATCTCTTTTCACGGTTTCACTTTGCTCTTCGAGGGAGATTGATTTCTTCTTGAAACCTCTTTACTTTCTGTCGATTTATACAAGTTATGCATTCATTAATCTCGATTTCTACTCCTTCTTATATGTCTGAGTAATTTACTTTCGTTGGGTGTTCTTTAAGGGGATATATGGGGAATTTCATTAACTGTTCTTAAACTAGTTGCATCGAATGTTTAGGCCGTAGAATAGGATCTTCTTTCGTGTTATAGCTTGTTCTTATTGCATGAATCTAGCGTCATGAACTAGAGTTTGATTTTAGGATTGTTGANTGATCTCTTAATTTGAGAGAGTTGCTTTAGGGTAAATTTGACCCATATCAAATTTTGGCGCCGTTGCCGGGGAAGGAGATTAGTTGCCTACAGATTTCTAGTATTAGAATTTTGTCTAGGTTTTTAATTTTTGTTTTTGGTTACTAATTTAGTTTTTACTTTTTGCTTTCAGGTGCATGCTAAGTACCACAAGCAACAAAGACAAAGAACTAATCGCACTAAACCAGGAAATAAGTTGTTTGGAACGTACGAACCGCAAGACTGCAAGAGCGTCGATCGACACATCTAGCATCGATCGACACCAAACCTCAGCGTCGATCGACACTAACAGCATCGATCGACACCTTGCGCGGATTGAGATGGCAGAACCTGTGATCATGATACGCAATGAGGCAGGCGACTTTGTTGACCTACAAGGCAATAGAAGAAACGCCCAAGGACAGAGACTTGATGAGGCTGGCGCCGTCATAGTCGAACCAGCGATACAAGCACTCGCAGAAGCTGGACGTGGAAGAACGTTAGGCGAGTACAACCGCCCAGACCAGTTCTATGCTAATAGAGCTGCGATCCGTCCTCCTGCATTTCAGAGGAATGACTTCGAGCTGAAGCCTGCTTACTACACATTGGTTGCTCAGCATCCCTTCCATGGTCTTCCTAATGAGCATCCCATGGACCACGTTGAGAGATTCGAGGACTTAGCCTCAAGCATCAAGGCTAATGGAGTGACCTATGATTATCTTTTCTGCAAGCTTTTCCCTTACTCGCTTGCTGGAGATGCATCATATTGGCTGAAGCAGTTGCCACCAGGATCCTTGACTACATGGAAAGATACAAAGAATGCATTCCTGTGCAATTTCTTTGATGACGCGAGATCCGAGGAGCTGAGGATGAAGATCACTACATTCTCTCAAGGATCCACTTAAGCATTCAAGGCTTCTTGGGTGAGGTTCAGATCTTACCAGAGGGACTGCCCACATCATGGATTCAGCGAGCCGCAACTTATCGGAATATTCTACCGCGGAATTGATTGGAGATACCAGATGGCCTTATACGCTGCGAGCAATGGCAACTTCAACACAAGATTCCCAGAAGGTGCGATAGAGCTTATAGAGAATTTGGCCTCTAGTAACAGCACCAAGAACGCAGACTTTGAGAGAAGACAAAACGCAGGAGTAGCGGGAGGAAACCAAATTGCTGAAGTCAACAAGAAGCTGGACATCTTGATGGGAAAGAAGCAAGTTCACTTTGCTAATGAAGTGGATACTTTTGAGCCAGAGCAAGAAGAAGTTAACTACATCAATGGTGCTGGTTTTCAAGGAGAAAGGTTTGGCAATCAGCAAGGCTATAGTTTTTCTTACCAGAAGCCTTTTCAGAGCAACAACTTCCAGAGAACTTATGGTTCTTCCTCTTAGCAAAAGCCTCCTGCACAAGACAATAAGATGGAGTCTATGATAGAGCAGGTTCTGGAAGGACAACAGAAGATGACTCTAGATTTCAATGGAAAGATTGATGCTTTTTACATGGATCTGAATGGGAAAATTGAGTCTCTAGGTACTCATATGAAGTAATTAGATGTTCAAGTTGCTCAAACTGCTGGAGCTTTGAAGAGACAAGAGGGATTTCTTCCTGGAAAGACGGACACGAATCCGAGGCATCATGTGAATGCCATCAAGATCCAGAGTGAAATAAACTTTCAACCAGTGCTGAAAAGGGATCTAAATGCTGAGGAAATCGTGGAGTTTCAGGCTGAAGACCAAGTGTCGATCGACACCACTGAGTGTCGATCGACACCACTAGGAAAACTCGAGACATCAAGCTCTGACGGATCAAAATCGAGCAGTGTCGATCGACACCAACTGAGTGTCGATCGACACCCTTCCCAGACTTGGACATACACGCCTAAAGCTTCACAAACTGCAGAGGAAAGAGTGTACAAGACCAAGATTCCATATCATCATATACCCAAACATCTAAGGCCGCCCATTAATGCGAAAGAGCTGGCTAGTTTCAACAAGAAGGTGAGAAGGATCTCCAATGCGATCTCATTTGCTGAAGCTTGGGAGGATTATCCTTTGTTTGTTTTCTTTAAGGATTGCAGAGAGAGTCTTGAAGAAATTGAAGAACTCTTCAACAAAGCAAAGGGTACACCACAAATGAAGCAGCTGCTTAAGGTTGAAGATCCTGGGATGTTTATGGTTCCATGCTCCATTGATGGAGTTGAGTTTAAACAATCCCTCTGCGATTCAGGAGCTTGCGTAAACCTCATGACAAAAGACATTGCAGAGAAGCTGGGGATTGCTAACATTCACCCTTCAAGCATGACTCTTGAATTTGCTAATTCTTCTACCGCAGTCTCATATGGTACAATTCCAAACCTACTTATCAAAGTTGGGAGTTGCCTGGTTCCAACTGATTTTCAGGTTGTGGAAGTAAGCAGAATGTCTATCATGCCATTCATCCTTGGAAGACCATTCATGGCCACAGTAGGAGCTATTGTAGACATGCCCAATAAGAGAATGTCTTTCTCTAATGTTGACAAAGAAGTGTTCTACAAAGCTATCCCTACTACTGAAATTTCCAAGCACATCTCATGCATTGCTGTGATCGCTGGAGAGGAACAGGATTCTATAGAGAACAAACTGGTTGTTCAAGAGGCATTGGCTGAAAATTCTGAGAGATATGTGGAGATTGAAGACTGGGGTGGAAACAATCATCTCTTCAGGATTTTGGGCGAGGATGAAGGTCTAAACAATGCCAAACTGATGAAGGAAGACGTGTTCATCATGGAGACAAAGATTGCAGAGATGAACTGCAGAAAAAGTGACGACATTCAAGCTACTGACGTGGTGTCGATCGACACCAATGGTATCGATCGACACCCTTCGCGGATCACTCGAGAAGCTGCTTCCAATGCTGCAATCCCAACACATGTTGTCAAACAGACGCCTCCACATCCTTCTGCCCAGAAACCTCGAAGAAAGCAAAGGTATGTACTTCCTGGACTCAATTCCAAACCTCCTGATCATCTCAATAAGAATTTAAAAGGTTCAAAATATGCTGCACACTTATGCAAGCCACGAGATTCTCGTAGAAGGCTTGGTATTGCTTTTGATGCTTCTGCAGGAAAATAAATTGTCCCACCCGAACTCAAGTCCCACCCTGCTGCTGTTCCTTATTTCCTTGGTCAATCTCATGGACATAATGCCTATAGTCCACCATGGATGAGAAGACATTCGTCTGGGAAGCATTCGATGCCACCTTCTGATCCTCCAGGCGTCTGAACCCCGACACAGTCAAGCTAATGACTGAAAACGAGCGCTGAGTGGGAGGCAACCCACTGTTAGGTACGTTTTTATTTTTATTTCGTTTTGGTTTTATTAAGTCCTAGTTTCAGTCAGTTGAAAAAAGGAGACATTGGACTCGACCTTGACCAGTGTCGATCGACACTATAAGGTGACGATCGTCACCATGCGCAGACAAAGGTAAGTCTTCTATCTGGTCTTTTATATTGTTTCTAATCTTTCTTTTAGCCAACTTCGGGCTTGATAACACTGGGGACAGTGTTGTTTAAGTATGGGGGAGGTGATTACTGACTTTTTGTCTTGTTTTGAGAGTCAGTTGAGTCTGTCAAAAATTTGTTTTATTGAGTCAAAATCAGTTGGAACTTTCTGTTTTTTAGGAACTAACCACAGGAAGTTGACACTTGAAAGAACCATTGCTATAAGAGTTGATTGCAGGACTTACTAAGTAGAAAGCTGCAAGTGGAATCAGTCTAACAGGGCGAGTTCAGATCCCCTTATAAGAACTAGGTATGCGCAGAACTTGATTCCTCTTTCAGTCCGAACAAATAGGCAATTGCAGTCTCTCCTTGATCTTCCCTTGAGAATAGAAAAGAAAGAAGAAAGAGTCTAAGTCTGGGAATAGTGCCTTTGTCATGAGCCTGTCTCCTCACAAGGAACAATATTAGTGATGCTCTTGAACACGTCTCCTCACAAGGAACACAAGTAGAGAGTAACACTATTTCCATAGATCCCAAAAGAATAAGAAGAGTCAACGAAAAGATCTTAGAACACCCTGAAAATGGGCAGAAGTTGACTAAGGGAAGAGAGAATAGGGGAGTTGTATGAGAATGTCTTGTTCAGGCACTAAGGAAGGGAAAAGAATCTCTAAAGTTCTGTGAAAATACCACTGTTAGAGATCAATGTGGGAGATCTGGATTTGAACTGGGAGATTGCTAAGCTTGTGGTAAGTACACTGAACATTTCCTAAGGTTGGCTCTATAACCTGTGGATTCAAGAAGTGTTAATCAATGTGGCGTTCTGAAGAGGTACTCGAAAGTTTCTGTTTTCAAACTTCTACTTCAGTCTAAGTTTCTGTTTTGCTTGAGGGCAAGCAAAGGCTAAGTCTGGGGGAGTTGATATATCATGGTTTTTACCCGTTTTTGGACCATGATATAAGTGTTTTTATAGAGTCTTTTGGTATTTTTAGAGTCCTATTAGAGTCTTTATAGGTTGGACTACGTTTGGAGCATAATTGGAGATTCTGGATCTTTTTGGAGCATTCTGCAAGAAGCTGCGAAGTGATGAAGTCGAGAGAGCAGAATTACGCACAGGGTGTCGATCGACACCATCTGTGTCGATCGACACCAGACAAGGTCGGCCGAGAAACTCGATTTCCATCAGAAAAAGGAAATTGCCCAAGTTCTGAAGAATTACAAGATTGCCCCTGGACGAAAATCCTCTCCTATAAATATAGTTTTTCAGCCATTGTTTAGGCTACACAATACAATACACAATATTTTAGAGAGAGATTTGTAGAGAGTTTTTGAAGAGAAGAATTTGTCTCTTTTAGAGCAAATTTGGAACTCCTTTATTTCTTTTATTGATTTCTTTTATGCTTTCTATTCAAGTTATGATTTCTGTTTCATTGATCATGTCTGAGTAGTTTGCTAGTTAGGTTTAGGGTTTTTCAAAGGTGATTAATGAATTGTTAGGTCGAATTAAATTGTTAGGATAAAATCATTAGAGTTCTTCATCTGGATTTGTGTTTAATGCTTATTCTAGCTTCATGACCTAGAATCTGATCTTAGGTTAATTAATAGATGCGAGAGTATTATTGATTGCCTGAACTAATGTTAGATGAGCAAAATACCTATTCGCAAAGAGATTTGGTTTAGGGTTTTGTGAATAATTGAACCTGATATTAATGCTTGTCTGAATTGTTTGAATTCGCAAAGAGATTTGGTTTTCTGGAATTTAGGCATAGATAATCTTCGTAGCGAGAGTTGGTTGATTTTACATTAGTGTTTCAAGTTCAAGAACAGTGCTTAATAATTCCTAACATTCGCCTAGACCTAGAATTTGGATCACCTGAGAATCTCCCTAAACCTAGCGTTTTGTCTCCTGAAGTTTACATCGCTTTTAATTGCTTTCTGTCTTTACTTTTATTATTCTTCCTAGCTTAATTCGAATTTAGAAAATTGCTGTGTGACTATCCCTTCTCTGTGGATTCGATCCCTAAATACTACCGTGATCTCTTAATTTGAGAGAGTTGCTTTAGGGTAAATTTGACCCATATCAAAGATGGTGTCCCAACCAATAGACTAGCCAGCATTTTCAATCTTTTAGGAGGAATCCGAGAGGGAGTTTGATTTTTTCTCCATCAACTGCATTCTATGGCGCATAAAAAGAAGGTGGACAAGTTAGTACGGAGTGCTCAAGACCACATTGTTGATCTAATTTATATAAACTTAGTTTCACCAGTTTGGCTTACCGAACCATTGTAGGATTTACATATTAATCGTGTCAATTAATGTCGACACAATTTACATATTAAATGCAGATAGATTGACGTACATAGTGATAACATGCATATTAAATGCATAAACACTAGTTTTCATGCATTTAAAACCATCTTTAGATTAATTGACGTACACAGTGATAACATGCATTTTTTGCCCATTTTAACCGTCATAAGTGAGTGATTTAATAAGCATTTCATTAGTTTTCGAGTATTTGGTTGTTCAAGACTCTTTTCAAGTAATCTTAGCAAAAGACGCATATTTTGGAGCAAAACGGACATTTCTGGGATAAGTGCACGAGGACATAAGTTCAACATCAGATGGAGACCTTACCACCACGAAATCAAGCTCATATTTGGAGACAAGGTACCCAAACCTATTTGGATCCATGGTTGCGCCTGTCAGGTTTATGTCCGTCTTAAACTGGAACAAATCAAACCACGCCTCATCTAGTGGTGCCTCAATGCTAGTGTCTACTCCAGCAGCCTCAGTGATCGCTGTAATGATGCCTCCATAAGTCATGAAGGCGGCTCGTCTCTAAAAGCGGACTGAAGTAGGACGAGCTCTGGGATGAGAATGCATGACTGGTTGCTGCGAGAGAAAAGTCGATGTGCTATGAGGCGGTGCACGAAACGCACGGCCGGATGTGAAAGAAAAGCAGACGGATGCCTTCCTTTGTCGTATATGCCTCGGCCCATAAGTCCCCAAAGATCAGCACTCCACTCTTCTTCAATGCTTGTCTCGCTCCTCAAGTAAAAATCAAATATCTCGCAATGCCGAGGGATACTGATAACTAAGCTTTTTCAAGGTTTTATCAATCCTAAAGCTTCATTTTGTCATTGTAATACTTCAGGTGTCAATCCAAATTGGGTGTTGAAAGTTACCAAGAATGCTAGAGCAAAGTAAATCTAAGCAAAATTCGGTTTTAATGGGGGAAATAAATCCTAAGAACTACTTGTGACAACTAAACGACCATGAAAACAATTTTAACAATTCTAGTGAAGGGTTAAACTACTACTAGATGACCTCTAAGAATTTAATTGAATAAGCTACTGATTATAAAAATTCGAATGCTAAAAACAGACAAACTAGGCAATTTCTAGCAACCTAAGGGAAAATATTCAAACTTAAACTAAAAGGTGATTACTTTAAAGATTCAAATACTAAAGACAGATTCAAGGTTGAGGTTCATGCTTAGGAAGGTTAAAGATTCGAACTTGGGGTTTAATAAAATAGATCTACACATTTCTATGAGCTATCTCTAGGTCTAAGAAGCAAGAACTAGATTTATCCATGGTGTATGGTATAAATCCTTTCTTCAACCTTTCATCCTAACTCATGGTGTATGGTGGAAAGATAGATTGAAGAACATTATGCTAAGATCTTAATATGACCTAACTAGCTCCCTAAACATCCATGGTTTGTGCGAAAGGATGAGCTAGTCTCTTGGATTTGGGTTTAGGGGATCTCCTAAGTCCTTTTGAGATAAGAAAATCCCTAGAATCATAGAGATCTCCATCGAGATTCTCTAAGCCTCAAAACCCCCAAATCCAATAAGAGATTAAGATTAAGAGCAAGAAAAACCTAAGATTGAGTCCCTTAAACCTCCCTAATCACATCAACCTTAAACCCTAATGGATTACTCACTAATCATGTTCGAACCTCTCTTAAACATTGGGTTAGAGAAGTTGAACATGCTTAGCTTAAGCAAAGAAGAAAGATTAAAGATAAGTACTTAATTAAAATTTCAAGATTCAAGTTTACAAAACCAAGAAAAGCTTAAAACCTCGAAAAATGGTGGCTAGGCCTAAAATGAAGATGAAAACTCTAAGAAATTTCGTGGCTCCCTAAGAAATTAGGTTAAAATGTCTTATATAGGACCACCAACAAATGGTCCCCTCACTAGAAGACAAAAATGTGAGGTTGCAACCAAAAGAAGGGAAAAACAGAGTAAAAACGCGGTGGCCTGTTTGGAGAAATTTTAGTGGCCTGGCGGGTGTTGCAAACTAGCGCCTTTCTGCGAGAGATGGCCAGTTTGGAGCACTTTGAGAAGTCTGGCGGGTGTTGCAAACTGGCGGGTATCTGCGAGAGATGGCCGGTTTGGAGCACTTTGAGCAGCATGGCGGGTGTTGCAAACTGGCGGGTATCTGCGAAAACAGCTCATCTGTGAACACTTTCTTGCTTCTTCATGACTTCTCCTCGCTTCACCTTTTGTTCCACAACTATCCCAAGTCCTCAAATCTCACCTTGCTCCGTAATACCTAAAAAGACTCAAAAGACTATGTAAATGCATGAAATGCAATCTAAGACTCTAAAATGTATGACAAGAAGAAAAAAGACACAAATGAATAAAAATGACTAATACATGATCAAATGAGAGATCAAAACTAACAAAAGCTAAGGCTAAAATGATGCAAAATACATGAATATCAACTCCCCCAAAATTGTCTTTTACTTGCCCTCAAGCAAATCAGAGACAAACAAGGAGAATAAGTTTGAAAGTGGGGGCTCAAATCCAAAAGTGTTTTTCAAATGAATCAATTCAATGGTCCTTGTTCTCAATCCTAAGATGCAGCACACAAACTCTACTCCAAAGAACTTAGCCATATTCATCACATATTGAATTTCAAATCAAGACTTGTCTATTCCAAACAATCCAAGAATCTTAACCTTTAACATTCCTTAAAGCTCAAACCGTGAATCATACTTATGCAATCAAAACCGAATACATTTGGCTAAGGGACAAGGTTATGAGATGAAAATGATCTCATTCAAGTGGGTACTCCAAGCAATGGTTTCTCTCAAGAAGGATTGAACTCATGTATAATGCTAAAGGTAAAAGGCAATTGATGCATACATGACTAGACTCTCATTTACCCAATACACTAACAATGAACTTAATTCCCCTCTCATTCATTTTGTTTTCAAGCTCACTCACCCTCTAGAAATACCCAAGATCAAACAAAGCAACACGACAAGTACAAACCCACAAGAGCTTCATCAAATTCATCATAGGGAACCTTCTTCAACCTTTCTTATAGCTAGTGGTATGGCCATACATTTATTAGCTCTTCTCTTTTTTTTGGATAGCTCTCTTCTTATATTTTTTTTCTTTTATGCATTGGCCTCTTGGCTCTTTTCTTTTTTTTCTTTTTATAAGAGAGCTATCACCTTTTCTTTTCAACTTGAGCTTTTACACAAAATAATTCAAGACCAACCACCTTAGCTATGTATCCCTTTTCATCCATTTTCCTAAAACCTTCTCATTCTCAAACTCGTGAACCCCTGCCCAAATCAAGCCTATAACTAGCTTCAAAATGCAAAGCTAACATCATATGAGAGCCTAAACATATCGCCCTACACCTAACACTTTATGCCAAGGTCAATCAAAAAGTTTTAAGGCCTCACATACTCACACGAAATTTTGGCTTGAAAGGAGGTAAGGGTTAAGGTTTGAAAATCTATCTAGGCTTACAAGAGAGTGGTGAAAGGAAGAAGAAAGCCCAAATATGTATATGTATCCATGTATCCTTTTTTCAAATACACAAGTATGATAATTTAAAGTCCATGTTAAGGTTTCACTTGTTAGGCAAGGATTCGATTCATGCTTGTTTCAACTTAAGCCAAGAAAATCAAGACAAATGGTCCAAAGATGGTTAGAACTTAATTTTTAAATTTGCACAAAGCATCAAAGGACTACTAACTAGGGCCTTGAACCAATTCATGAACTTAAAACACTTTACAAGGAATTTTTGTATCATTGCCCCCTATGCATATGAATGGTGCAAGCTATATGTTAAAAAATCTAGACACAATCCTACAATATTTGACAATGCAAATGCAAGCTATATGATTTTTTTTTCGAAATTTTCAAAAAATTTCTGATTTTTTTGTATTTTTCTATGCAACTATATGGATGCATGAGGACTCAAGTATGCTAAAGTGAAAAATAAGAGCACAAAACACAAAATTAAATCTTTCAACCTCTCCCCCAAACTTAAATTACACAGTCTCTTGTGTTATCCAAGTTCAAGAGAGACCATCAACAAAAATAAAAATCAAAATCCAAAAATGCATGATATTTATAAGGTTTTGGAATGGTGTACCTTGGAACTTGTTGTGGTTCGACCTTGCCCTTTTAACCCCCAATAACCTGGTTTTGGATCTCCATTTCCCTTGTTCCTCCTCACACGCACTTAAAAGGATAATCTAGAACAAAAACAAAAACCATATATATAAGGATAGACATGGGATTGCCTCCCAAGTGCGCTTTGTTTAAAGTCTCTTAGCTTGACTTTACCGGATTAGGCTACTTGTGGATCTTGGAGAAGCAATGTGGTGCTCTCCATGTTGGTCTCACTCGCCATGTAGGGCTTGACCCTATGCCCATTCACTGTGAAATTCTCTCCACTCTTGCCAACCAAAGGCACAGCCCCATATGGTAGCATTTATTTTATCTCAAATGGCCCGGACCACCTAGACTTGAGCTTCCCGGGCCATTTAAGATAAAAGAAGTGCTACCATATGGGGCTGTGGTCCTCTTTGAGCTCCTTGTGCACCAGCTTCTTGTCATGAAAGGCTTTGGTCCTCTCCTTATAAATATTGGCACTCTCATAAGCATCCAACCTTATTTCATCAAGCTCTTGAAGTTGCACTAGCCTTTTCTCTTGGGCTGTCTTGAGGTTGTAATTCAATTGATTCACAGCCCAAAGAGCCTTCTGCTCTAACTCCACAGGAAGGTGACAAGACTTGACATAGAGGAGGTTGAAAGGCGTGGTACCAATAGGAGTCTTGAAGGCTGTCCTATATGTCCAAAGAGCATCATCAAGCTTGCTAGACCAATCCTTCCTAGTAACACCCACGGTCCTCTCTAAGATGGTCTTGATTTGCCTATTCGAAACCTCCACTTGGCCACTGATTTGAGGGTGATATGGTGTGGCTACCTTGTGTTTAACTCCATGTTTCCTCAAGAGACTCTCAAAAATCTTGTTGATGAAGTGGCTGCCTCCATCACTAATCACCACCTTAGGAACTCCAAACCTTGGAAAAATGATTATCTTGAAAAGTTTCACCACCACCTTTGAATCATTTGTTGGTGATGCTATGGCCTCCACCCACTTAGACACATAGTCTACTGCCACAAATATGTACTTGTTGCCATATGACGATGGAAATGGACCCATAAAATCAATCCCCCAAACTTCAAAGACCTCCACTTCAAATATAGGAACTTGTGGCATCTCATATCTCTTGGTTATGTTCCCAGCCCTTTGGCAAGCTTCACATGATTTTATGAACTCATGTGCATCCTTGAAGAGTGTAGGCCACCAAAAACCAGCTTGTAGAACCTTTGTGGCTGTCTTGAAAGTTGCAAAATGGCCACCATAGGCCAAACCGTGACAAGCTTGGAGAATTTCTTTTCCTTCTTCTCTTGGTACACACCTGCGGTATAGGCTGTCCACACATCTCTTGTATAAGTATGGCTCGTCCCAGTAGTATTGAGAGACATCTCTCATGAACTTCTTCCTATGGTAATGGTCCAAGTGTGTAGGTTCTTCCCCACAAGCCAAGAAGTTAACAATATCCGCATACCAAGGGAGATTTTCTTCCTTTAGACTCAAAACCTCTTGTAGCTTCTTTTCCAGCCTTGCACAAACCAAAGTGTTGACCATCATGAGCTGCTCTTCAGGGAGTGAGTCGTCCATAGGCAAGCCATCATCCACTTTCATTCTTGGGAGATGATCAGCAACACCATTCTCTATACCCTTCTTGTCTTTGATCTCCATTTGAAACTGATATACTCACAAATTAGCATGTTTTAGCATCCTTTTTAGATAGCTTTGCATCCATATATGCATTCATTTGGTTACTTTTAGTCCAAATTGCATCCATATTAGAGTTTAGTGAGTTTTAGCTTAGGTTGTTGCATATTTGTACATATTGAGTCTTTATTAGGTACTTTGGAAGCTTGGAGGACCTCTATGGAGAGTTGGGTGACAAGGAGGAAGAAGAGAAGGGAGCCAAACAAGGAGCAGACAAGTATTAGAAGTGTATCGACCTTGGTATCGACCTACCAAGGTCGATATGGCCCGGCAGGGAGAAAAGGAGCAGCGTATCAGACGTTTGTATCGACCTACTAAGGTCGATACAAATGCCACCCAGAGTTTTGGAAGGAGCGTATCGGGGAGTTGTGTCGGACTGCTAAGCTCGACACAGCCTTTGAAGAAAACTTTTAGCAGCGTATCGAGCTGCGTATCGACCTAGCAAGCTCGATACGCTGCCCGATTTTCAGACCTTAACCGGGTCAATACCCGGTTTGTTCCGGGTTGACCCGGGTCGTCCACTGTTCACTATAAATAGAAAAAGACCTAATTTTCCCTAAGTATCATTTAATATTTTGTTCTTGCTTAGAAAACCTTCTCTTTTGGTTTCTAAGTGATTTTGTAAAACATTTCTTTGAAATTTATGCAATTTAGTACTTGTCTTTATTAATCTTTCATTCTCTATCTCTCTAATCATGTTTAACTGTATTTCTTTCATAGGATTTGAGGGTTTACCCATGATTAGTGAGTAGTTTCCTTAGGATCTAGGGATGGGTTAGATTTATGGTGTTTCATGTGTTGATCTTGATGTCTACGATTAGATTCTTTCATTTCCCTCCTTGTTTAGTGTTCTAAATGGTAGTTTAGCTTTGATCATGTTAAAACTAGGGCTTAGGGAATTTCCCACCCACAAGGTGTTTGATGAAATTCCCCAACCAACTAAACAAGGGATTTACATTCCTAACTCATGGAAGTGATTGTTTAGGGTGTTTTTTGGCATTTTAGAACTGTTTCATAATGCTTGTTAGTTTCCTATTCACTAATAAGAGTTAGTTCTTGATTAGGATGATTAATGAAGGGATTAGTGCCATGGAAGTAGATTAGTCTTGCATTTGAGTTCTAAGCCTAGGGATTAGCATATATTGTGATTGATTGACATCAAAGATTGATTCTTGGAACACCTTAGATCGATAACCCCATCCTTGGATTCGTTTTTGTCTTTTAATAATCTTGATTAGTAGTTAATTAGCTTTAATTTGGCTTGTTTAATCACTTAGGTTGTTAGTTAAACCCCAAAACTTTATTGCTAGCTTAGATTAAGAAGTTTTATGCATTCCTATTGTCTTAACCATTTCCATATGGATTGATCCTCAAGTACCTACAATGACATGAGTGGGTTTGAGTAATTGTTTAAGTATGAGCAAAAATCTACTTATCACAAACTCTTGCAAAAGAAGGATCCATCTCAAGAGTCTCGGTTTGGTGTCTTTCTTGGAGTATATGTACCTCAAGGCAGCATGGTCAGTATAGACTATGACCTTAGAACCCACCAAGTAAGGCCTAAACTTCTCAAAAGCAAAGACCACGGCTAGAAGCTCTTTCTCGGTTGTAGCATACTTCACTTGTGCATCATCAAGGGTGCGACTTGCATAGTAAATCACATGCAACTTCTTTTCCTTCCTCTGACCTAGGACATCACCTACATCATAGTCACTAGCATCACACATAATCTCAAAGGGCAGCTCCCAATCTGGAGCTTGAACTATAGGAGCGGTGACAAGTGCTTCCTTGATGGTCTTAAAGGCTTGAAAGCATTCTCCATCAAAGTTAAAATCGGTTTCTTTGCACAACAACCTTGTAAGAGGACGTGCTATCTTTTAGAAGTCCTTAATAAACCTCCTGTAGAAGCCAGCATGCCCCAAGAAACTCCTAATCCATTTCACGTTCACCAGAGGCTCCAAGCTCACCATAACCTCAACCTTGGCCCTATCAACTTCAATCCCTTTCTCTGAAATCTTGTGACCAAGTACAATCCCCTCTCTGACCATGAAGTGGCATTTCTCCCAATTGAGCACGAGATTGGTCTCCTCACACCTCTTCAAGACCCTACACAAGTTAGACAAGCAATCACCAAAGGAAGAGCCATACACGGAAAAATCATCCATGAATACCTCAACCATCTCCTCAATCAAATCATAACATATGGACATCATGCATCTTTGAAAAGTGGCAGGAGAATTAAAAAGACCAAAATGCATTCTCCTATATGCAAATGTTCCATATGGACAAGTGAAAGTTGTTTTTTCTTGATCATTTGGGTGAATTGGTATTTGGAAGAAACCACTATATCCATCTAGAAAACAATAGTATGGGTGGTTTGCTAATCTTTCTAACATTTGATCAATGAAAGGAAGAGGGAAATGATATTTTCTAGTGGCCAAGTTGAGTTTTCTATAGTCAATACACATCCTATGACCGGTTATGGTCCTAGTAGGTATTAACTCATCTTTTTCATTCTTTACAACTGTGATTCCCCCTTTCTTTGGTATCATATCGACTGGAGAGACCCACGTGCTATCCCTGATTGGGTATATCACACCAGCCTCTAAGAGTTTTAAGATTTCTTTCTTGGCCACCTCTTTTAAATATGGGTTTAGGCGCCTTTGGTGTTTAATAGAGGATATGTTTTCATTATCTAAGTGAAACCTATGAGTACAAAGCATTGGTGAAAGGCCTTTGATGTCACACAAAGAATAACCAATGGCCTTTCTATACTTCCTTAACTCCTTAAGGAGTGAGTCTAACTCATCATCACTTAGATTTCCATTCACAATTATCGGGTATGTATCATTTGGACCCAAGAAAGCATACCTTAGCCCATTTGGAAGTTGCTTGAGGTCCACCTTTGGGGCAAGCAGCTCGCTCCACTCTTCTCCTTGGCTTGCATTGGGGTTACTATCCTCTTCGTCCTCTCTTGGCCCAACATCAATACCCAAAGAAGCTTGGTCTAGACCCAACTCCAAGTATGACTCTTCCTCCTCTTTCAAGACCTTGCGTGAATTAAGTAAGTTTGCATACTCTTGTGTCTCCTCACTAAGATATCCAAACTCTCCACATTCCTTGGTCAAGGCTAGCTGAAGGTGGTCTTCTTGTCCTAGTTCTTCAAGGAGCTCATCAGCTAGAGCATCCATTGCTTCAATGTAAAACACTTGGCCACCAATAGTTGGTTTTTTCATGACTTCATTAATATCAAAGTCCAACTTGATATCTTTGCCCAAGTGTAAAGAGATCTTGCCATTCTTCACATCAATTATAGCTCCAGCAGTAGCTAAGAATGACCTTCCAAGGATTAGAGGATCCTTGGGTTCCTCATCCATTTCCAAGACCACAAAATCTGTTGGCACATTCACATTGCTAATTCTCACGGGTAAGTCTTCAAGCATGCCTACAGGGAGTCTTATACTTTGATCAGCTAGGATGAGAGATATCATACACTCCTTGAACTTTGTAAAGCCCAACTTCTTGCCAATAGAGTGAGGCATGAGGTTTATACTTGCTCCAAGATCACACAAGCAATTGTTAAACCTCAAAGGACCTAGCGCACAAGGTATGGTGAATGAGCCCGGATCTCCTAGCTTCTTTGGTACTATCTCTTTGTGAATGATGGCACTGCACTCTTGACTCAATACCATGACCTCTTCACCCTCTTTGACCCTCTTAGCAAGTGTATCTTTCAAAAACTTGGCATACTTTGGTACCATAGCCAAACAATCAAGCAAAGGCAATTTCAGCTCAACATTCCTCAAGTGCTTCTCAAACAAAGCTTTATGCTTCTCAATCAGCTGCTTCTTGAAACGTCCAGGGAAGGGGAGCTTTGGTTTGTAAGGTGTAGAAATGAAAACTTCTTTCTCTTTGCTAGCTTCCTCCACTTTTTTCTCCAAAACCGCTTCCTTGCCTTTCTTTGGCCTTGCAATGTAGACATTGTCAAATGTGATCTCTTGATCATTTGAAAGATTACTCTCCCCCTCCTGAACCTCAATGTCCTCATTGACCTTAGATGTAGACCGTGGTGCTACCTCTTTTCCACTCCTTAGAGTGATCACATTTGCGTACTCCTTTGGATTGGTCTCACACTTTCCCGGTAAGCTCCCTTGACCACTTGAACTTGCTTTGCCTTTCTCAAGCTGCCTAATCTTGTTTTTAATTTGAGAGATCTGTGTAGATACCTCAGTGAGAGAAGATTCCATCCTAGTATTCATTTCCACAACCTTCTGATTTGTAGATGCTTGGCCTTGAAGAATTTGTTGTAACATTGCTTGAATAGGGTCTTGAGGTGGAGCTTGGACTTGTTGTTGCTGTGGCACGAAACCAGGAGGGTAACCTTTGTTTCCTTGCTGTTGTTGACCTTGGAAGTTGCCTTGTCTTTGCCCTTGAAAGCCACTGTTTTGTGCAAATCCCCCTTGGTTGTAAGAAACAAAAGCTTTTCCTTGGTTGCCTTGTTGTGGAGGATACACTTGGTCCTTTGGATTCTCCACATTGGTACTTCGATAAGACAAGTTGTTGTTGCCTTGATACCTTTGAACATAGCCTTGTGGCTTAGGATAATCTTGGCCACCAACCCAATTAGCTTCCTCAAACTCCTCTTGATGTGCCTCTTGAGTTTCAAACAAATCTGAACCTTCACCAACAAAGTGGACTTGTTTTTGGCTAGCAAGCATCATCTTGTCTATTTTATCAGGAGTGACTTCAGCTCCTTCTTGTGTGCTTCAAGCTCAGTACCCCGTGGTGCTCTATCATACTCCTCAGAATAATTACCATCACTCAAAGCCAAGTTCTCTATAAGCTCCATTCCCTCACACATCTTGCCCAAGGAAGTTTCCTTTGCTTGCGGTATCTAATATCATGCGAATCTTTGGCAAAGCCCCTCTGTATATGGTGCTCAAGAGTGTTTCCTTAGTGAAACCATGATGAGGACATGCAATGGTGCAGTCCTTGAACCTCTCCATTGCTTCACTAAAGGTCTCATTTTGCCTTTAAGTAAAACCGCTTATCTCGCTTCTTAGGCGAGCTGTCCTTGTACTTGAGAAGAATTTTGACAAGAAAGCCTTCTTGCAATCAGCCCATGACGTGATGGTGCCTTGATGTAGTGTCTTCTCCCAATGCTGAGAAAATGGGAACAACCTTAGCTTGAAGCTATCTTCGGAGATACCATTAATCTTTATCATTCCACAAACTTGCTCAAAGTTGTCCAAGTGCTCCAATGGGTCTTCCATTGCTAGACCATGAAACTTGCTACTCTGGACCATAGACACAAATCCAGGCTTGGTGCATCACCCGCACCAATGATCCTTGGCAGCCTTGGAGTGTGGTTGGGGTTTCCATTACCCCTACCAGCAGCAGCATGGTGAGGCAGAGCCTCAGCCTGATCGTGGTCAGCCATGACCTCTTGCTCAACTTCTTCAAACTCTTGTTGTCTTTCTCTTCTATGTCTTGCACTTCCAAGTTGATGGATGTTGTCGAGAGGCTGGAGTTAGTTGTTGTCACCTCTAGAGCTCAAGTTCATGTACCTGAAAATACAAGTAGCAAAGTAGAAAAATCAGTAACCAAAATAAAAATAAAAACTTAATCTTTACTAAGCTCCAAATCCTAACCACACCCAAGTTGGCAACGGCACCAATTGATAACTAAGCTTTTTCAAGGTTTTATCAATCCTAAAGCTTCATTTTGTCATTGTAATACTTCAGGTGTCAATCCAAATTGTGTGTTGAAAGTTACCAAGAATGCAAGAGCAAAGTAAATCTAAGCAAAATTCGGTTTTAATGGGAGAATAAATCCTAAAAACTACTTTTGGCAACTAAACGACCATGAAAACAATTTTAACAATTCTAGTGAAGGGTTAAACTACTACTAGATGACCTCTAAGAATTTAAATGAACAAACTACTGATTATAAAAATTTGAATGCTAAAAACAGACAAACTAGGTAATTTCTAGCAACCTAAGGGAAAATATTCAAACTTTAACTAAAAGGTGATTACTTTAAAGATTCAAATACTAAAGACTGATTCATGGTTGAGGTTCATGCTTAGGAAGGTTAAAGATTCGAACTTGGGGTTTAATAAAATAGATCTACACATTTCTATGAGCTATCTCTAGATCTAAGAAGCAAGAACTAGATCTATCCATGGTGTATGGTATACATCCTTTCTTCAACCTTTCATCCTAACCCATGCTGTATGGTGAAAAGATAGATTGAAGAACATTATTTTAAGATCTTAATATGACCTAACTAGCTCCCTAAACATCCATGGTTTGTGGGAAAGGATGAGCTAGTCTCTTGGATTTGGGTTTAGGGGATCTCCTAAGTCCTTTTGAGATAAGGAAATCCCTAGAATCATAGAGATCTCCATCGAGATTCTCTAAGCCTTAAAACCCCCAAATTCAAGAAGAGATTAAGATTAAGAACAAGAAAAACCCAAGATTGAGTCCCTTAAACCTCCCTAATCACCTCAACCTTAAACCCTAATGGATTACTCACTAATCATGTTCGAACCTCTCTTAAACATTGGGTTAGAGAAGTTGAACATGCTTAGCTTAAGCAAAGAAGAAAGATTAAAGATAAGTACTTAATTAAAATTTCAAGATTCAAGTTTACAAAACCAAGAAAAGCTTAAAACCTCGAAAAATGGTGGCTAGGCCTAAAATGAAGATGAAAACTCTAAGAAATTTCGTGGCTCCCTAAGAAATTAGGTTAAAATGTCTTATATAGGACCACCAACAAATGGTCCCCTCACTAGAAGACAAAAATGTGAGGTTGCAACCAAAAGAAGGGAAAAACAGAGTAAAAACGCGGTGGCCTGTTTGGAGAAATTTTAGTGGCCTGGCGGGTGTTGCAAACTAGCGCCTTTCTGCGAGAGATGGCCAGTTTGGAGCACTTTGAGAAGTCTGGCGGGTGTTGCAAACTGGCGGGTATCTGCGAGAGATGGCCGGTTTGGAGCACTTTGAGCAGCATGGCGGGTGTTGCAAACTGGCGGGTATCTGCGAAAACAGCTCATCTGTGAACACTTTCTTGCTTCTTCATGACTTCTCCTCGCTTCACCTTTTGTTCCACAACTATCCCAAGTCCTCAAATCTCACCTTGCTCCGTAATACCTAAAAAGACTCAAAAGACTATGTAAATGCATGAAATGCAATCTAAGACTCTAAAATGTATGACAAGAAGAAAAAAGACACAAATGAATAAAAATGACTAATACATGATCAAATGAGAGATCAAAACTAACAAAAGCTAAGGCTAAAATGATGCAAAATACATGAATATCAACTCCCCCAAAATTGTCTTTTACTTGCCCTCAAGCAAATCAGAGACAAACAAGGAGAATAAGTTTGAAAGTGGGGGCTCAAATCCAAAAGTGTTTTTCAAATGAATCAATTCAATGGTCCTTGTTCTCAATCCTAAGATGCAGCACACAAACTCTACTCCAAAGAACTTAGCCATATTCATCACATATTGAATTTCAAATCAAGACTTGTCTATTCCAAACAATCCAAGAATCTTAACCTTTAACATTCCTTAAAGCTCAAACCGTGAATCATACTTATGCAATCAAAACCGAATACATTTGGCTAAGGGACAAGGTTATGAGATGAAAATGATCTCATTCAAGTGGGTACTCCAAGCAATGGTTTCTCTCAAGAAGGATTGAACTCATGTATAATGCTAAAGGTAAAAGGCAATTGATGCATACATGACTAGACTCTCATTTACCCAATACACTAACAATGAACTTAATTCCCCTCTCATTCATTTTGTTTTCAAGCTCACTCACCCTCTAGAAATACCCAAGATCAAACAAAGCAACACGACAAGTACAAACCCACAAGAGCTTCATCAAATTCATCATAGGGAACCTTCTTCAACCTTTCTTATAGCTAGTGGTATGGCCATACATTTATTAGCTCTTCTCTTTTTTTTGGATAGCTCTCTTCTTATATTTTTTTTCTTTTATGCATTGGCCTCTTGGCTCTTTTCTTTTTTTTCTTTTTATAAGAGAGCTATCACCTTTTCTTTTCAACTTGAGCTTTTACACAAAATAATTCAAGACCAACCACCTTAGCTATGTATCCCTTTTCATCCATTTTCCTAAAACCTTCTCATTCTCAAACTCGTGAACCCCTGCCCAAATCAAGCCTATAACTAGCTTCAAAATGCAAAGCTAACATCATATGAGAGCCTAAACATGTCGCCCTACACCTAACACTTTATGCCAAGGTCAATCAAAAAGTTTTAAGGCCTCACATACTCACACGAAATTTTGGCTTGAAAGGAGGTAAGGGTTAAGGTTTGAAAATCTATCTAGGCTTACAAGAGAGTGGTGAAAGGAAGAAGAAAGCCCAAATATGTATATGTATCCATGTATCCTTTTTTCAAATGCACAAGTATGATAATTTAAAGTCCATGTTAAGGTTTCACTTGTTAGGCAAGGATTCAATTTATCCTTGTTTCAAGTTAAGCCAAGAAAATCAAGACAAATGGTCCAAAGATGGTTAGAACTTAATTTTCAAATTTGCACAAAGCATCAAAGGACTACTAACTAGAGCCTTGAACCAATTCATGAGCTTAAAACACGTTACAAAGAATTTTTGTATCATTGCCCCCTATGCATATGAATGATGCAACATATATGATAAAAAATCTAGACTCAATCCTACAATATTTGACAATGCAAATGCAAGCTATATGATTTTTTTTTCGAAATTTTCAAAAATTTTCTGATTTTTTTGTATTTTTCTATGCAACTATATGGATGCATGAGGACTCAAATATGCTAAAGGGAAAAATAAGAGCACAAAACACAAAATTAAATCTCTCAACCTCTACCCCAAACTTCAATTACACAGTATCTTGTGTAATCCAAGTTCAAGAGAGACCATCAACAAAAATAAAAATCAAAATCCAAAAATGCATGATATTTACAAGGTTTTGGAATGGTGTACCTTGGAACTTGTTGTGGTTCGACCTTGCCTTTTTAACCCCCAAGAACCTGGTTTTGGATCTCCATTTCCCTTGTTCCTGCTCACACGCACTTAAAAGGATAATCTAGAACAAAAACAAAAACCATATATACAAGGATAGACATGGGATTGCCTCCCAAGTGCGCTTTGTTTAAAGTCTCTTAGCTTGACTTTACCGGATTAGGCTACTTGTGGATCTTGGAGAAGCAATGTGGTGCTCTCCATGTTGGTCTCACTCGCCATGTAGGGATTGACCCTATGCCCATTCACTGTGAAATTCTCTCCACTCTTGCCAACCAAAGTCACATCCCCATATGGTAGCACTTCTTTTATCTCAAATGGCCCGGACCACCTAGACTTGAGCTTCCCGGGCCATTTGAGATAAAAGAAGTGCTACCATATGGGAGATCAAATGAGAGATCAAAACTAACAAAAACTAAGGCTAAAATGATGCAAAATACATGAATATCAGATACTCAGCTCATAATCTCTAAAGCCAACGGTGAAAGAGAGAATACCGTCTTTCGGATGTGACTTCCTCCCTCGTCGGTAGGACAACTGAACTGAAGATAAGAACTCTTGTGTGAGATCTTTGTAGGTAGGTCGATCAATCTCCATGAAGGTCCTGAGCCTTAGCTCGTACAAGTACCATGTAACATCCTCGGTGATGCCCAAGGTGTCTAAAGCGGAGTAATCGATCTTGAGGGTTGTTCTTATCTCCATTTTCTTCATCTCCTTCAAATAATCGATGGTTTTGTCCATTGGTGCTCTAAAGTATCTGACCTTGCGCTTAAGAGGAGAAGGGTTCAGCTCTCTAGTTGGCTCTTGAGGTGGAGGTGAATCATCGCGACTTGTGCAAGCTATCCGTGAATCGCAGAACCTTCTTTGTTGTTCCTCCATGTATCCTCTTAAAGTGGTGTCGAGACTTGGGTTTCCTAGCACTGTTTCTTGTTCTTGCTGTCGCGAAGAACGTCTTGAAGAGCTTAGTTGCTCTCTATTCTTCGAACGCACCTCGAAGTTTCAGTCATAGCTCATTGTACCTTGCAAAACAAAACAAAAACTCGACCAACCATGTGAATTTGATGTGTCATAAGGATTCTCAAGTGAAATGATATATAAGACATATATCAAGAGTTTCCAAGACTAATATCAATCGAGTAAATGCATAAATCTCAAGATCAACTTGATACTCAAACTCTATTTCAGATTTTTGGGTTTCCAAACCAATTTTTTTTCAATAAATCGATTTTGTTAACCTATTTTCATCAAATTTTGGTTCTTGAGTCATAATTAGCATGAATTATGTTCAAACTAAGTCAATTTGTCTATAAATACCTCCAAAATTCGTTTTTTAGAGGAAGTTCTAATTTCAACTTTCCAAAGATTTCAACTCTGCCAAAATTGGGTTGCAAAAAATCGAAATCTAAGCAACCTAATTCATCAATTCAAGGTTCTCTATCATTATTCAAGCATCCTAGACATTGATCTAGTCAAGCGAGAGATATCTCAAAATTGAGTTCTCTATTGAATTTTAAAATTAGAGACTATACCTTGTAGATGAGAATGAATGACCTTTAAAAGTTGAATCTCCTTCGAAATTAGATGAGCTTAGACCAAGTAATTTTTGAAAACGGTTTAAATTTGGAAAACCTAGAATCTCTTAAAAAAGCTCCAAGTCTCTTGGAAGAGAAGAAGAAAATGGAGTTTGATTCTAAAAATTCTCTTTTGTTTTTTAAAAGGTGTTTTTATCACCAAAGAACCTTGAATTTTCAAAAAAATTTAAACAAGAACACTTACCTTGGGTGGTGGTCACGAATCAATAAAATTCGTTAACTTACATTAACGGAAATGATTTATTGGTGCGGTATTGTACCAAAACGCGGAAAGTTTGGTTCGGAAAGAAAACGTGAGTTTTCCGGATTGGCCGTTCAGACGACCACTGGCCGCACCATGGCCCGTCGCGGCCACGGCCAGGCTTCGTCTCCCCGCGCGGTCGTGGCTCGTCGTGCGGCCACGCCTTGTCTCGCTGCGGCACGAGCTGGTGTTCGTGCGGTCAGCCTCCTTGCGAGGCTCCACTTCATTTTTTTGGGGTTTTTATTGGTTTTTTCAATTTTTTTTTTGTTTTTTTTCTTTTCATGCCTAAATACATAAAACTTGCAAAAACTATCTGCTAGAAATGAAAGAAAGAAAATTGAAAATACGTACCGGATGGGTTGCCTCCCACCAAACGCTTTTGTTTAAGTTGTTTAGCTCGACTTTGTTTGAGGCTTAGGCGATTGAGGAAGTGGCTTCCGGAGTTGTCTCTCCTAAAGCTTCGCCTTGTTTTCGTATTAGCAACGTGCCTCCGTTCCCATTCCTAAGAATTCTGGCTTCTAGGATCACTTGCTTGGTCTTCTTGACTGTCTTGGCCATTTCTTCTTCACTTAGCTCTCCTAGCTCGGGAGGAATTAGAATTTCGATTCTCGAGAAAGGTCTTGAGTGGAGCTGCCCACTCTTGGTATCATCACCTTCTTCTTTTTACTCGCTTGGCTCCCTTTTTCCAACGGTGATTTGTTTACCTCCTTTGCATAGAATCTCTTCTGACTTATATGCAAGAAGACTACGAAGTTGCTCGCGTGGTGGATCTTTGCCCCTACTGTGGCCAGGAAGGGTCTTCCAAGTATTAAAGGCTTGTCTTTGTCTTCCCCCATATCGAGCACATGGAAGTCTACATGTACTATCTTGTTCTCAACAAGAAGCTGGATGTGGTATACAATGCTATTCGTTTTCTTCCTGGACGAATCTCTGAACACTAACTGCATAGGTGAGGAGAAATAGGTCGTTATTCCTAACCTTTCAGCGATTGTTGTATACATGACATTGACATTAGCTCTTGTGTCGCATAGACAATCATCAAATCTAATTCTCGTGATCGAACATGGGAAGATGAATGCCCGCGATCTTCTTTCTTCTTTAGTTTCCCGAATGTGCAGTGCTTTGGAATCTCGAAAGGTGGTTCATCTATTTTCTTTTTTATTGTCGGGAAAAGTGGGACGAATATGAATTTATCTTCCACAACTAGTTCCGGCTCCTTAGCTCTGTCGGTGATCGCAGAGATCACGTTACAGAATCCTTTCGGGTTATCCTCTACCTTTCCGGGAAAGACTCCTGCTTGTCTCTTAATGGTTTCAGCCGTTTGGGAAACTTGCGTGTCCATTTTCTTCACATGGGAAGATAGAGATTCGAACTTGCCGTTAAAATCGTTGTACATGCAATCGACCTTGATGTTGAGATCTTTGGCCGATTTCTGTTGAGACAACAGCAGCTGTTGCATCAATCCTTCGAGTTTGTCCTCTCGTGATGGGTACGGTGCATTTGATGCAGCTTGTGGCGCTCTTTGCTGTAGGGCGCGGGCTGAGAGTTATAAGGCGGCTTCGGTTGATAGCCTCCGTTACTACCGTAATTCAAGTTTTGGAACTTATTTTGGAAAGGTCTTCCTTGAGATGGATAAACTTGGTCTCGTGGGTTCTCCACGTTCGGGTTTTGGTAAGAGAGGTTGTTGTTGTTCCTGAAGTTGTTGTTGATTCCGTTGTTGAAGTTCTGGTTTGGATACGAGCTCTGGCCTCCCATAAAGTTAACTTCTTCTTCTCGCGAGTAAGATTCATCTCCTTCATCTCCTGGGTTAAGTTCTTCTCTTTCTCCTGTGGCTTCACATGCATTGATGTTGCGTTGTTTTCTTTTGAGTAGTTGGTTCATCATGATTTTCAGCTCGGCCATCTGCTTGGAATCGGAGTCTCCGGTTTGCGGATTTCTATCATAATCTGGACAGTTGTTGTTGTTGCTTACAGCGAGGTTCTCGATGAGTGCGCGTCCTTGTCGCTTCGTCTTCGTGGTGAAATCTCCATTGCTGGCCGTGTCGAGTGAGAGTTGGTACCTAGCTTGCAGTCCACGGTAGAAT
Organism: Alliaria petiolata; assembly: GCA_020283515.1. NCBI lineage: Eukaryota > Viridiplantae > Streptophyta > Magnoliopsida > Brassicales > Brassicaceae > Alliaria > Alliaria petiolata. Next base: position 61,769,086 of record JAHZTW010000003.1, on the reverse strand, counting down.
GTGTTTAGCAAGCTGGCTCCGGAGAAACCATGGTGAGGGCAATCGCGTTCGTAGTCTTTGAATTGCTCCTATGCTTCAAAGAATGACTCGACCGGTCCTTGTTGAAAACCTTGGATCTTGTTTCTCAGCAGAGTGGATCGTGACTTCGTGTAGAAGTGATTGAGGAAGGCGGATTTTCATTCCACCCAGTTAGTTATCGATCCTTGTGGTAAAGTCTTCAACCATCTATGAGCTTTGTCGCTCAAAGAGAATGGAAATAGCTTACACTTTAGATAGTCGAGAGGGATTCGGCTAGTCTTTGTAGTGCTGCAAATCTCTTCAAAAAGTTCGATGTGGTCCATCGGATGCTCGTTTGATAGCTCATGAAACTGGTTTTGTTTCACCAAAGAGATTATTTGCGGTTTAATCTCTAGCTCGTCCTCATGAGGGACGTTCACTTGAATCGCAGCTCGATTCTGAAAGTGCTGATCAGGAGTGTCGTGATAAGATATGGTGCTGTTTCTTACTCGCCTCGGTTGGTTGGCGGGTAGAATAGGTCGGTTGGCGTCTCGGTCTCCTGGTTGAACGATAGGGTCTGCTTGGTTTGCACCATTTCGGATGATCGGATTTTTTCCTCCTTGCTGCAAGGTAGGATCGAGTTCTTCACCATCCGAGTCAGCCTCGGGAATTTGGTTAATCGGGTTTCCATTGTTGTCGAGTTGTGGCTCCGTCTTGAAAAACGTGAGGTGCTCGATGAGCGTTGCGAAGAGCTTCTTCGCGGTTTCGTTGAACTCCAAGAGCGGCCTCGTTTTTGGCCATGCTTATCCGTCTTCTTAACCTTCAGATTTCTTTTTCGTGCCTGTCGATCTCGATGTAACGGGGTAAAAAGTTAGAAGCGTTCCTTCTAGTGGTCATACACCTGAAACATGAGAAGCAGATACAAGAGAATCGTGAGTAATGAATGGAAAAGCTTGAAATTCAACGCGGTTTAAAAGAGGAATTAGAAACTGAAAATTCGCAAAAGCAAACAATCTCCGGCAACGGCGCCCAAAAACTTGATGCGGTGGGGTTTGTTACTCCGAGTTTTACCCCTAAGATAGCTGCAAGTGCACATCAATCACAGTAGTTATTAAGGGATTGAATCCACAGAGATTGTTGTTTCGCGAAAGTTCTAGGATTTCTAACTTCTTTAAACCAAAAGGGAAGGTTGGGGATTTGTATGTCACAGTTTGCAGTATTGATATCAAGCAGCAAAAGAGAATTAAACGGTTGTAAATCAATAGGTAAAAGGCATTGGGTTTAGGGGTGTTCTCCGGGGTTCATGGATCTGATCTAACAAGCAATATATTAGGTTTTAAATGACTTAGTTGGCTAGGTTCTTAAGCTGAAATGGTCGACTATGATTACCCTGCACTCGCAGATCTAACCACTTACGTTTGCTTCGCTCGGCGGTTATGAGTTATCATCCAACGTTGCAAATCAAAAACGCAAACATAACATTCACCTATTTGTAAACACTCGCGGTGTGGTCCATCGATATGCCTAAGCATCCTACGGTGCGATCCACTCCTTAAAATGTAGATCCAGACAATAGACCACACCTTAGAAGCGTTCCTTCTAGTGGTCATACACCTGAAACATGAGAAGCAGATACAAGAGAATCGTGAGTAATGAATGGAAAAGCTTGAAATTCAACGCGGTTTAAAAGAGGAATTAGAAACTGAAAATTCGCAAAAGCAAACAATCTCCGGCAACGGCGCCCAAAAACTTGATGCGGTGGGGTTTGTTACTCCGAGTTTTACCCCTAAGATAGCTGCAAGTGCACATCAATCACAGTAGTTATTAAGGGATTGAATCCACAGAGATTGTTGTTTCGCGAAAGTTCTAGGATTTCTAACTTCTTTAAACCAAAAGGGAAGGTTGGGGATTTGTATGTCACAGTTTGCAGTATTGATATCAAGCAGCAAAAGAGAATTAAACGGTTGTAAATCAATAGGTAAAAGGCGTTGGGTTTAGGGGTGTTCTCCGGGGTTCATGGATCTGATCTAACAAGCAATATATTAGGTTTTAAATGACTTAGTTGGCTAGGTTCTTAAGCTGAAATGGTCGACTATGATTACCCTGCACTCGCAGATCTAACCACTTACGTTTGCTTCGCTCGGCGGTTATGAGTTATCATCCAACGTTGCAAATCAAAAACGCAAACATAACATTCACCTATTTGTAAACACTCGCGGTGTGGTCCATCGATATGCCTAAGCATCCTACGGTGCGATCCACTCCTTAAAATGTAGATCCAGACAATAGACCACACGTTCGTGTATCTAATCGTTCGTGTATCTATCGTTAATTGATCAGAAAAGCAAACATGCAATAAGAGCAAGACATAAACGAAGATACCTAATAGAAACTTTATCTCTATCAACCTAGCAAAATCGATCCATGATTAAACCCCTTTGAAAAACCCCCTTAAAACCCAACTAGATGACTACTCGTTCATGGGAACGAGAGACATCCTTCGAGATATAAAAAGGTGCGAATTGTATTGAATAAGAAACAAAGTTAGAAAACTTCTCCAAAGAAAATCTGAATGAAGAGATCTTCTTAAAGTATTAAAAAGCAAAGAACTAAGAACAGTAGATGAAAAGAGTATGGAAGAAAGGTGGCGGCTGCAGAAGAAATCTCTCTCGAGGTCTTTGACTCCGGGCGTCGTTGATCTCTCTCTCTCTCTCTCTCTCTCTCTCTCTCTCACTCACTCTCCGGTGGCGTGAAAAGTGTTTCGGAAAAGCTCTTGTGAAAAGTCATGTCCTTTGTGAAGCACTAGGGCTCCTTTATATAGGTCTTCATGTCTTTATAAGTTGGCTTTGCGTTTTAACTACGGGAAATATCAAATAAGTGCAAAGGGGCTCGGGATGGGCCGAAGTGCCCTGGCCGCGGGGCGACCAGGCGTGGGCCGGCCATTGGTCTTCTGAATATTCCTGGCGCGGCCAGCCTTCTTCTGAGGATGTGTCTGACGGACCTTCTTGCTTCCTTCATAATTTGAGATCCAACTGTGGGATTATACTCAAACCACCTCGAGGTGAAAGACAGCTGAAAAGGCTATCTTATTTCCAAATATGAGCTTGATCTTGTGGTGGGAAAGTTGTCATTTATAGTTAAACTTATGTCCCCGAGCACTTGTCCTGGAAGTTCTCATTTTGCTCCAAAATATATGCTTTTGTCCAATTTCCCTGAAATGACTTTTGAGACTAGGAAACGTAGAAATCACTTTAAAACAATTGAAAGTCGGGTTAAAACACTTTTAAAGGATCTTGAAATGATAGGTTTTATGAGTAAAATATGAGTGTTATCAACGCGTAGCTTGAAATGCTCCTTATTGATTGTTGAAGGGCGCGGATTGAGCGTTGAAAGGTGGTCTTCGTTGAAAGTTCTCGTTACCTCCATAATTTATGTTTTGGAACTTGCTTTGAAAATATCTTCCTTGTGGCGGGTAGACTTGATCTCGGGGGTTCTCCACGTTTGGGTTTTGGTAGGAGAAGTTGTTGTTCCTCTAGTTATTTTTGAATCCGTTGCTGAAGTTCTAGTTTGAATACGAATTTTGACATAAAATTCACTTCTTCTTCTTGAGTATGAATTTTTGCGTTCATTGTCTTGGTGAAAGTCATCTTCACCATCTATTGTAGCTTACACGCATTCACCGCGCGTTGTTGGCCTTTGAGAAGTTGACTCATCATGTTCTTGAGCTCGGAAATTTGCTTAGAATCGGAGTCTCCGGTTCGCAAACCTTTATCATAATCCGGACAGTTATTGCTATTGCCTATAGCAAGGTTCTCGATGAGAACTCGTCCTTGACGCTCCGTCTTTGTGGTGAAATCTCCATTACTAGCAGTATTGATTGACTGTTGGTACTTACCTTGCAAACCATAGTAAAACGTTTAAAGTAAACTAGCACTGGAGAAGCCATGGTTTGGACAATCACGTTCGTACTCCTTCAAACGTTCTCATGCTTCGAAAAATGACTCAAACATGGACTTGTAGAAAACCTTGGATATTTTTTCTCAACAAGTTGGATCTCGACTTCGTGTAGAAGTGATTGAGAAATGTGGATTTGCACTCTCTCCAAGTAGTGATCGATCCGGATGGTAAAGTCTTCAACCGTCTATCAGCTTTATCGCTCAAAGAGAATGGAAATAATTTACATTATAAGTAGTCCACCGGGATTTTTTTTGTGTGCTACAAATCTCTTCAAATAACTCGATTTGATCCATCGGGTGCTAGGTAGACATTCCGTGAAACTGATTTTGTTTCACCAAAGAGATGATTTGCGTCTTGATCTCGAACTCGTTCTCGTGAGGAACTTTGACTTGACGTGATGCATTTGGATGGTATTTTCCAATGTTTTTTTTTGGGCCGGACATGCGAAAATTATAGGGCTTCTCATGGAAGATTAAATGTCCCCCGAAAATTTGGCAAGCAGTGTCGCACTGTCTCCCGGTAGCCGCTAATTTATATAGTCGGAGTATTAACTGTGATAAACATTGTACACGCTGTGGCGTGGATGCGAAAATAATTAATCATGTTCTATTCGAATGTCCCCTGGCTTTACAAAACTGGGCATTGTCCGCCATTTCGACGGCTTCGGTACTTTCCCTATTGATGCGATTTTTACAAATTTTGTACATTTGTTTGGGAGTCTACGAGAAGATGATATAATTGATATGTACCCTTGGATTTTATGGTATATATGGAAAGCAAAAAATTAAAAAGTTTAATCCAATGTGGATCTAATTCCATGAAAAATCATGCGTTTAGCAGAAATGGAGGCACGAGCATGGGCGTCACACATTGTGGCGAACCAGAGTTAAGTCAACAGGCAGATGAGCAAATTGGAAATCCATGTCCTCACGAGGGTATATGGTGTCAGGTAGATGGGGCATGGAAGGAAACCTCATCTCGATCAGGCTTATGGTGGTATAATACATAAACAATTGAGTCACTTATGGGTACTATGAACCTGCAACGAAGTTTATCCCTATTACATACAGAGTTCGAGAGATTGATATGGGTCATGCACTGCATGATTACGAATCATAGGCGAGAGGTGTCTTTTACCACAGATTGTTCTGAACTGGTGAAAATGGTGTCCCAACCAATAGAATAGCCAGCATTTTCAATCTTTTAGGAGGAATCCGAGAGGGAGTTTGATTTTTTCTCCATCAACTGCATTCCATGGCGCATAACAAGAAGGTGGACAAGTTAGTACAGAGCGCTCAAGACCACCTTGTTGATCTAATTTATATAAACTTAGTTTCACCAGTTTGGCTTACCGAACCATTGTAGGATTTACATATTAATCGTGTCAATTAATGTCGACACAATTTACATATTAAATACATATATATATATATATATATGTGTGTATTTAAAACCATCTTTATATTAATTGACGTACATAGTGATAACATGCTATTTTTGCTCATTTTCCCCGTCATAAGTGAGTGCTTTAATAAGCATTTCACTAAGGTTTTAATACATAAACACTAGTTTTCGAGTATTTGATTGTTCAAGACTCTTTTCAAGTAATCTTAGCAAAAGACGCATATTTTGGAGCAAAACGGACATTTCTGGGATAAGTGCACGAGGACATAAGTTCAACATCAGATGGAGACCTTACCACCACGAGATCAAGCTCATATTTGGAGATAAGATAGTCGTATCAGCTGTCTTTCACCTCGAAGTGGTTTGAGTCCAATCCCACGGTTGGATCTCAAGTTATGAAGCAAGCAAGAAGGTCCGTCAAGCATCAAGGAAAGCAAGTTGGCCTCGCCACGGCGGCCAGCCAGCTCGCGATTTTCGAGCCCATTTGCAGCTCAACTCAAACCCGAAGCCATCAAATGCAAGCCAAGACTTAAGTGACGCCCAAGGGGACTTGAAGACCTATAAATACTTGATGTTTAGGGTTTCATAAACAAGTTCTTTTTCACATTTTAGGTTACCAAACTTTTAGCATCACGTTTTCAGTGGCCGCGAATCTCTTTTCACGGTTTCACTTTGCTCTTCGAGGGAGATTGATTTCTTCTTGAAACCTCTTTACTTTCTGTCGATTTATACAAGTTATGCATTCATTAATCTCGATTTCTACTCCTTCTTATATGTCTGAGTAATTTACTTTCGTTGGGTGTTCTTTAAGGGGATATATGGGGAATTTCATTAACTGTTCTTAAACTAGTTGCATCGAATGTTTAGGCCGTAGAATAGGATCTTCTTTCGTGTTATAGCTTGTTCTTATTGCATGAATCTAGCGTCATGAACTAGAGTTTGATTTTAGGATTGTTGATCTGCTAACATGTTGAATCTTACATCCGAACCTAGTTTAACCGAGCGAACATCTATGGGATGCTAACGCATATCTAAGAGGGGGACATGAACGTTTATGAACTTGATCTGATATTGCGTTTTTGTTTAGGACGTAGGATACAAAATATACCTGTGAATTTTGCATAACCTAGTCGGTTTAGCTTGAAAGAGTTAGGTCGTAAAACCAGTGATCCCAGTTTAGGGAAGACTGCCTAGCCTCGTTTTTCTAAACCAAGGTATATTTATTTTCTAGTTAGAACCCCATAGATTTTCCGAAGAGATTCCCAACGTGTTTCCCCATATATGCTTTACTCGAGATTTACGCACTTCAATATTTACTTTTCCTGCACCTCTTGTCTGATTTTCTTTTTGCAATTCCCTCTAAGTCTTTAAGTTAAATTTCATTTTCCCGTTGGTTATAGAGTTGGTCAACACCCTCCTCTATATAAGACGCGGTTTGCCTTTCAATATTTGCATCAGAAACTGTGACACAAACCCCCAAACCCCCAATTCTCTGCGTCTTTGGTTGTCCTGATTTTCTGTTTTGAAGTTGTCCTCCTCCCCGTGGATCGATACCCTAAGTACTATAACGTACACTGGGCACTTGCAGCTTAGAGTCTTACAAATTAAACCTCGACGAATCACTAAGAAGCATCCAATTTTGGATAGCAAGTTTAGACCCCATCACATAGTTAAATTTCCATACCTAAATCCAGTGTCCATGCAATATTCTAACATTCCGGATGTTTCTATTAGTTTATGTTTCAATTGACTAAATTTGTGCTGGTATGACAAAGATAGTTTTACTAGTATAATAAAATGTGGTATCAGTCAGAGATAATAGCTAGTGCTGCAAGAACTTATGGTATGAACGGTATTTTCACCGTTTGAATAATATTTTTTTTTTGCAAATTCATATAATAAACTCAATAACCAAAAATCCTAAATTTTCTATTTTCTGCCCCTCAAACCAAAACTAAGAAGAAGCAACACGCTGTCTTGCTATACTATGTACACGCAATGAGGAATAGTAATAATGTTAAACATCGTTTTAGTAGAATACCAGAAACAAACTCAACATACAGGCGTTCTATACTATATACACTCAATTGGAAATAACATTTCGGTCCAATTTCGTTTTAGTAGATTAGGATGCTAGTGTAACTGACATGTCCAAATGTATTAACTCCTTATTTGAAAGTATCATTCCAAACTAACATACCCTTCTTCGGATTTTTCTTAGAGTCTTGCCAATATAAAAAAACCCTTGTTCGACAAATGCATCTTGCAAACATGTAAACTATTTAGACATTCCTGTTGCAATAGCATCTTATTCTACTAAAATGAAATTTAACAAAAGTACTATTTTCAATTGCGTGTATATAGTATAGAACGTTTGCGTGTTGAACTTCTTTCCATTAATAATATCCTATCAACCATCCCTTTAATTAAAACATAAGACACTTTCGTATTTAATACATAAAATACAGAGTATATTATAGCCACACCTCTAATATGGTTAGTGCCTTTAATATAACTTTTTTTTTATGGCTACTTTTAAAAGCAGTAAATTATCATACTTGCACTGCATGCATGGAATTAGAGGCATTGATTTGGGATATGCACTGCATGCTCGATGGTGGAAGATTAGTGGTGAATTTTGCTACAGACTGTTCTGAATTGGTACGGATGGTGTCCAAACCAGAAAAATGGCCGGCGTTCGCACTTCAGTTGGGGGAACACGAGACAAGTAAGAAAGAATTTACTTTCTTCTCAATCTCGCATATCCCACGCGCTCAAAACACAAAGGCGGACAAGCTAGCATAGAGTGCTCGAGACTGTCTTTATCATTTGGATTATGTAAACTCAGTTCCACCGGTTTGAATTTCTGAATCGGTCTAGGTGTTGAGGCTGTTGACAAAAAAAAATATCATACTTGCTTAAGCAGATTGATGATTTACATATTAAGGTTCTAGAATTGGATTTAGTCGTTTAGACTTTAGATACCCAAAATATATCGGTGTAAACCGGTACAAAAATTAATTCACGAGTAAAACAGTTTGATAGACACGTAGCATGTCTGAACGTAGTCTTCCTCACTTACAAATCTAATCCATAAAAAAATGTTTTTTTATTGGGGGACTGGCAGAACTAACGCCTTTGACCAAGAAAATATGGAAAAATAACGCTCTTATAAAAATATTAGGTAAATAGTCTTTTAGGACGATTTTGTCCTTTTGCTAACAAAAATTAGCCTTTTCGGAATAGTAACATACACGTTATTACTTTAACGGAGACGTTAACATTTTGGACAATAATATAATTTGGAGTAACACTATAAACATATTAAAATTACTCGAAACATCGTCAACCAAAATATAATTATAAACACTATATAGAAAATAACTAAACCTTAAACCCTAACCGAGGATAGGTGGACCCAAACTGAAATATAATTTTAAAGTTAAACCGTAAACCGTAAACCCTTAAATATATAATTATAAACTAAACCCTAAACTCTTAAATATAAATACTATATAAAAAATAACTAAACCCTAAACCCTAACCAAAGATGGATGAACCCAAACGGAAATATAATAAAAATTAACTAAAGCGTAAACCCCAAAATCTAAACCCTAAAACTTTAAAACTAAACCATAAACCCTTAAATATAAAACCTAAACCCTAACGGAAGATAGATGAACCTAAACTGAAAAATAATTTTAAATTTAAAACGTAAACCCAAAATCTAAATCTTAAACCTAAACTATAAACCTTAAATCTTTAAATCTACCCCTAAACCCTAACCAAGGATGAGTGAACCCAAATTGAAATATAATATTAAATTTAAACTCTAAACCATAGCCAAGTATTAATGAACCCAAACTGATTAGTATACCGTATATAACTTTGATTTCTTAATTTTAGAAATTTTTATATGTTTATGTAAACTTTGATTTATTTCTATAAATTTTAATATATTAACCCTGTTAAAACACTGTTTATCTTTTTTGTTGAGCATATCGATTTTTCTCACAGTTAACCGAAAAATCTTAAATATAATCATATAATACCAAAACCGAAAGCTTCATATTACTTTTTTTTTTTAAACAGTGTAGAAAAAAATCTAATGAATGGTTTTGTCATAATATGTGAATCTAAATCGTAAATATATTAAACTTTAAATATTTTAAAATTGTAGTTAGCTTTGACCATGTGATAGTGTTTGATAATAGTTAGTCACAGTTTTATCGATGTCAAATCAAATGTCTTAGATCTACAATACATAACGGCACAATATTGAAAATAACACAGTATTAAAAATAACGGTGGTTACATGTGGATGATGCGTCTAGCTTGACATTAACAATAAAGTGAAGGACTCCTTAGATCTGCTAGCGTTATTTTCACATATTATGAAAAAAAATCTGGGTTAGATCCCATACTTTTAAGGACTCCTCCACTTAAAAGTAGCTCTCAACAAATTTGCAGTTTTGTACAGTTTGAGTTCCCCTTTTTCTGCTCAATTTTTAAATAGATTGTCGTTTAGATTCTTAGTTAATTATCTAACACATATCACATGGGCTCATTGCCCATTGTTCATGAACTCATGATGAACCAATGATGATGAATCGATGATTGCAATTTAAAAAAAAAAAGAATCAATCATTGCGATTTTTTTTTGATCAAAGTAATCGGTATTATTTTATGCTTAAAAATGAGCCACTAAAAAATTTTGGTAAAAGAATGAAACAATATTTTTTGGTAAAAGAATGAAACAATAGCTAGTAACCAAAAAAAAAAAAAAAAAAAAAAAAGAAGACCCAATGACGAAGATTTGTGCATGTGATGAAACACCAATGCCACAAGATACAACTAAATATACAAACTCCGAATACATAACTAAACTATTTTTTAAAATCAAATCTTCGTGGATAATAAAGGAATCATTCAGCACATAGGAAATCCATATTCCTTGCGCGGCACAGAGAATATAAACAGAAGCTTTAACATGGGTCATCTTCGCGATCACCAATCCCTCATTATTCATTTCCCCAATATAATTTGAAACAACAGAGAGATTTCCTGTAATATTTTATGTGTTCTTTGACAATGTAAACAAATGGCAGTAATTATGGAAGATAGATTCACGGAGTTTTACGAGGAGATCGAACCCTTTTGTCGATGGAGGAGAACAGAAGACATCGACATTCTTGAGCTACATCTTCCTCCAGGTACTTTATTAAAAGAAATTTATAACAAACAAAAACATTGAAAAATAATAGTTTTCTATGACGAATTTTGATTTTGATTTTTTTTTTTACTTTATTTGATATAAAAAATATTAAAATATCCATTTCTAACTCACTAACAAAAGCAAAGAATATCTCTGATGATCCGACTTAGGAAAAAAAAAAGGAATAAATTATATGTGACTCTTCAAATAGCATGATTATATTGTTAAGCTACATTGCATTGCTACATTTATCTCCCTCAACCGGAATATAGCAGAACACATTATTATTGTTGAAGATTTTTAAATTTATTAAAGATCATACAACTTTGTCGTTGAAAAACGGGATTTCTATTTGTATAGGTTTGAAGAAAGAGCATCTAAAAATACAGATCAACAACAATGGTATACTAACGATAACAGGAGGCTGTCCTGTGGACCAAACCAAATCAATCAAGTTCAGGAAAGAAACGAAAGTTGCCAAAAACTGCAGAAGAAATGAGATTCGTGCAAAGTTCTCAAAGGGTGTTTTGTATGTGACAATGCCAAAGACAAGCCCTATAATGGCGGCTCCTCCAGTGCCTTCTAAGGGAAATACATCAGAAACTCAAGACCGTAAAGCGGATGATGATGCAAGTGATTCATCAAAGTGTGCATATGAATTTCATAGCAAGTTTGGCTCACTGAGGGAAAGACTATGGAGGAAGACAGTCGTTGAGGGTGTAGCAGCCGTCGTGGTTGTGGCTGCTGCAGTTGTAGGAACGGTTAAAGCCTACCAATATGTTATGGCATCACCTGTTTGATCATATAACAATAAGACGACATTGTTTCCAGTGCGTATAATGCAATAAAAACATTTCTTCTCTTTCACTCTATTGAAGCTATTCTTCTTTAATTTTTCTTCCATTCGAACACAAACAAAAATCATCCCTTTCGCTCTAGAAAACCTCTTGCTTCTTTAATATTAAACTATATTAACATTATAACATACAGTTTTTTTAATCACCGGGAGAAGTTTACACGAGTCATTATCTTTTTTTTCTCTCGAAACTGATAACAACAAAGATGTAAATCCTCCTCTATTGCTATCAAAATAGAGTGTGTATGTGAAGAAATGATAACAGAGAGAAACTTTACAATGTCTTCTCTCTCTCAAGCACGCAAGCTTGCAACATTTACCAAAAAAAAAAAAAAAAATTTGGTCAAAAAAAAAAAAAAACATTTACCATATTTCACAAAAACCTTTTCTTTCTTACTCCTTATCTTTTTATGTGTTTAACGAATTACAATTAAACGCTGACTTCTCAGGTGCCGCCACTGGTGTCACGTGTCTCCTTTTCATTAATTATTCTTCTTCTCCTCTGCTTCACTTCCTTTCTTTTTCCGATAATAGATCTGCTGCATCGTATCATCAGTTCATCACCCTCGCCTACGAGACGAAGATTTTCCTGCCCAATGCACCAGAATCTTTAGCTCGGACACAACTATATTCATGACGTGGCAGTCCTGCCCTATGCACCAGAATCTCCAATGTCCCTTGTAACGCCCAATCTAATGTCCCTTGGCAGTCCTTCCCCTTCCCCTATATAACACCGTCGTTTAACAGAAGAGAGCACCGAAATCACGCAAAGCGAAGCTCTGCCGGAATTTCTGCAGCCCATCCGCCAACCCTCCGATCAGTAATCTTGCGAGGTCTTTTTCTGTCGATTCTGAAAGACCAAGAACTCAATCTTGGTGTCACTGGAAATATCTTTTTCTAATATGTCCAGAACATCCGATATTGCGGGATTTGGAGGTATTTAGCGTTAGATATCATTATTTCAATCAGACGTATCGACCTGTTAAAACTCAGACTTAACCAGAGAACTGTTTTTCCAGTTTGGCGATCTAGAATGAATCAAACTACTATCTAGATGTCCCTGCAAAGCTCTTATTGCCATGAATTCACGGAAATTAACCGTTTGTGATAAACTCTGGTCGCAATTTGATCTGAAAGTTGAGCCGAAATCTATGTTTTCCAGAAATGCAGAATTATGTATAAGTCATATTCTGCCAATTTCACATAGGGGTTTTGCGAAGCAATTTTCCAACGAACTAGGAAGAGTTAGATTGAGATCAGGATACCTATGGAAATATCTTGCTGCGAGGAATATGTAGGAACTGACGTTGCTTTATTCAAAGGTAAATCCCAGTAGATATGCACGTTTACTTTTGGACATAAGTCATCATCTTCTGTTAGTTATAGAAAGACCGTTTTGACCCAGAAACTTTAGGAGTTGGAGGAAGGCTCGTGTGAGCTCTGATCAGAATAAAATTTGGAGACGATTCTCATGGTGTTGCAAGCTTAGGAATCAACGGTGGGATCGAGTTTCCAAAGGTTCATTTTTAGTTATTGGCGTGTCTTAGAGGCAGCTCAGGAAGTGTTCTTCTCCATCAAAGTGACCAAGGTGAGGATGTGATATGTGGATCCATAGTATGCATTAGGTTCAAATGTGTGAGGTTATGTTAGCTCTAGATATAGTAGTGCTGCATTATGATGAGTGTTTGATATATTGTGAACTATGAATGATGTTTGTCTGGACTGTGGCCAGTATCTCAGCCCGTGCAGTCTTATAACCAGCCGACGGGCGAGTAATAAGCAGCTGTTGTATGTGAGTTACAACTGGCTGGAGAGATGAAGTTTATAAAGTTAAATGAAGTTAAATGTTGTGATTTCGGTGAAGTTAAGAGAAAGATCTTTCCAATGACACCAAGATCAGCTTCTGGGTCTTTCAGAATCGACGGGAAAAGGCCTCGCAAGATTACTGATCGGAGGGTTGGCGGCTGGGTTGCAGAAATTTCGGCAGAGCTTCGCTTTGGGTGATTTCGGTGCTCTCTCTTCTGTTGAACGACAGTGTTATATAGGGGAAGGGGAAGGGTGCACTAAAACTTAGGTTAGACCTTAGACGTGGGCCTTACGTCGTGGGTCTTTAGGGTTTTAAGGGGTTGGGACATGACAATTCTCCGGCACATGAATGGGATTCGTCCTCGAATATGTGGCATGAGGTATCTCCACTTTGATTCTCCTTAAAGAGCTCTAGTCGTTTTACATTATTTGCTATTTGATTCCCATAATATTTTGTTTATGCTGTCCACGGCGTTTATTTCCACAACTCAATCTCTGTTGACATCAGATTCCTTTGCACTTTCCTCGAACAAATTATTATTATTATTATTATTATTTTTATTTTTTTGGTATGCGGACGGTTTTAAAATAATCAGTTATGCTTCCTTAATCACTTTACGCGAAACCAAAATATGAAACACATCGTAATAATTAGTTAGCTCTTTAGGTAAATCCAACTTGTAAGCCAGTGCACCGATCCTTTCTGTCATATTATATGGTCCAATATAATGTGGTCTAAGTTTTTTCAACTTTCTCTACTTGTCAGTTCTCTTGAATGTCCTCATTTTCAAGTAATGCAACTGTGAATTCTAAATCTTTCCTCCTTTTATCAACATAACTTTTATCGTGTTCATGACCTTTCTATAATTCATGTAGCAGTTCTAGCCACTCGGATATAGCCCCAACTTTTCTGATAATCACGTAGGATCCCCGGACACCGCGGCTTCAACTTCTTCAACTCTTGTCTTTTTACTAGTTGACTTAGAAGTCCTCGTCTACGGGTTTGCCACCTCAGCTACTTCAATTCCTCAGACCCTTCTCCTTTCGTTTGCATATTCTTATGGCAATAAGAAATCTCTTTCCCATTCATCCTAGGACATTTTCATTTATTCTAATGCCTCATACACCAATCTTGGTTCTTAGGTCCTTCTTTCTCACTTTCATTTAGACCGCACTTCTAAGCGTCATCCTTCATTTCAATCTAACTAGACTGTCGGGAGAAAAACTCACCATACACCGTCCAGACCACATCAAGGAGAGTATGGTGACATAGAGTATCCTGACTCTGGAGAAACCCTCATAACTAGACGAGTACTAAGTGCAATGGTGGAACCTGCTGAGCTTATACAATGAGAAAACATATTCCACACTCGTTGCACAGTGAAAGGCAAGGTATGTAATCTCATCATTTATGGTGGATCATGTACGAATGTAGCAAGTGCTTATATGGTTGATAAACTAGGTCTTGAAAGAACTAAGCATCCACGCCCCTATAGATTAAGATGGTTAGATGATAAAGTTGAGCTTAAAATCAGTGATCAAGTAACCATACCGTTTAGTATAGGCAAGTACCAAGATAAGATAATATGTGATGTAGTACCTATGCAAGCTGGACATTTGTTATTTGGCAGGCCTTGGCAATTTGATAAAGAGACTAAGCATGATGGTAGGACTAATATGTATACATTTATGCATGATAAACGTAAGGTTAGCTTAGCGCCCCTTACACCATCTCAAGTTCATGATCTGCAAATGCAAATGGCTAAAGAAAAAGAAATTAGTTCTAAGTCTAATTTTCTTATTCAGCGTAGTCATGTCAGGAAAGCTATAGCTTCTAAACACTCAATGCTGCTAATGGTCTTTAAAGAGGTTTTAAGCGTAGGTTATACAGCTTTAGACTTACCCCCAGAGATCACTAAGCTTCTTGAAGTTTTCAAAGACGTGTTTCCAGAGGAGCTACCGGAAGGATTACCACCACTGAGGGGAATAAAGCACCAAATCAACTTCATACCAGGAGCTGCTCTACCCAACAAACCTGCTTATAGGATGAGTCCAGAAGAATCAAAGGAGTTGGAAAAGCAAGTAAAGGAGCTATTAGACAGAGGATACGTGAGAGAAAGCCTCAGTCCATGCGCGGTTCCAGTGTTACTTGTTCCCAAGAAGGATGAATCCTGGAGGATGTGTGTGGATTGTAGAGCAATCAACAACATCACCATCAAATACATGCATCCAATACCCGGGGAAGACGATATGCTTGATGAGTTAAGTGGAGCTAACTTGTTTTCTAAAATAGACCTGAAGAGCGGATATCATCAAGTGAGGATGAAAGAGGGAGACGAATGGAAGAATGCTTTCAAAACCAAGCAGGGACTCTATGAATGGATGGTGATGCCATTCGGCCTTACCAATGCTCCCAGCACGTTTATGCGTCTAATGAATCAAGTTCTTAGAGCATACATCAGTATGTTTGTTGTGGTTTATTTCGATGACATTTTAATATACAACAAGTGTTTTTCTGATCACATAGCACATCTTGAGATTGTTTTAGAGACACTTCGGCAAGAAGGACTCTATGCAAACTTACAGAAGTGTGCTTTCTGCACTAATAAGTTAGTTTTCCTAGGTTTTGTTGTAAGTTCACAGGGCTTACAGGTTGATGAGGAGAAAATCAAAGCCATCAAGGAATGGCCAGAACCTACGAACATCAGTCAAGTGAAAAGCTTCCATGGATTAGCCAGCTTCTACAGACGGTTTGTCAAGGATTTCAGCAGCATAGCAGCCCCTCTTACAGCAGTAGTCAAGAAAAGGGTTGGATTCACTTGGGGGAAAAGCTCAACAGGATGCGTTTGATCTGTTAAAAGAAAGGTTGACACATGCACCTATTCTGGTCTTGCCTGATTTCACCAAGACATTTGAGGTCGAATGTGATGCTTCAGGCATTGGTATAGGAGCGGTTTTAACTCAAGAGAAGAAGCCAATGGCTTATTTCAGTGAGAAGTTGGGAGGAGCAACAGTCAATTACCCAACATATGATAAGGAGTTGTATGCGCTCGTTAGAGCATTGGAGACTTGGCAGCATTATCTGATGTCAAGAGAGTTTGTAGTGCATACTGATCACGAGACCTTGAAGCATCTTAGAGGGCAGACACATCTGAAGAGGAGACATGCAAGATGGATGGAATACATAGACACTTTCCCCTACATCATCAAGTACAAGAAAGGGAAAGAAAACATTGTAGCAGAGGCATTGTCAAGAAGGCACACGCTTATTACAATAATGGAGAGCAAAGTTATGGGATTTGAGTACATTAAGGACTTGTATTCTGAAGATCCATAGTTAAAAGAAGCTTTCAGCGAGAGCAGCAAAGAAGCATATGGGAAGTTCTACATTCATGAGGGTTTCCTGTTCAGAGAGAAGAGACTATGCATTCCTCAATGCTCTCTCAGAGATATTATAGTACGCGAGGCACATGGAGGAGGACTTATGGATCACTTTGGAGTAGACAAAAAATGCTGGCAGTGGTTAAAGAGCATTTCTATTTGCCACACTTGAAGAAGACAGTTAAATCGCATTGCGCCAGATGCATAACTTGCAAGAAAGCTAAGTATATAGTTCATCCACGCGGTCTGTATTTGCCTCTGCCCATTCCTACAGCTCCATGGGTGGACATCTCAATGGATTTTGTGCTTAGATTACCCAAAATCCAACACAAGGACCCTATCTTTGTCGTTGTGGACAGATTCTCCAAGATGCTGCATTTCATTTTCTGTGCCAAGGTGAATGATGCTTCTCAGACCGCATACCTATTCTTCAAAGAAGTGGTACTTTTACATGGTATTCCCCGTACCATAGTGTCAGATCGAGACAATAAGTTCTTGAGTCACTTCTGGAGAACTCTATGGAAGAAGCTCGGCACCAAGCTATTGTTCTCTACCACTTGTCACCCTCAGACTGATGGACAAACAGAGGTAGTCAATAGGACATTGTCAGCATTGCTGAGGGCTACCATTGGAAAGAACATGAAGAACTGGCTTGAATGTTTGCCATTCATCGAATTCGCCTACAATAGAGTTCAGCATTCAGCTACTAAGATGTATCCATTCGATATTGTGTACAGATTCAACCAACCAATGCCTCTAGACCTCACTCCTCTCCCACCAGCTGAGATCGTGAACCTACATGGAGAACAGAAAGCTGAATTTGTCAAGAAACTCCATCAGAAAGCTAGAGATAACTTAGCGCATAAAACGGAGCAGTATGTTAAGCATGCCAACAAGGGACGCAAGGAAGTCATCTTTGAACCAGGA
Source organism: Alliaria petiolata (assembly GCA_020283515.1). Lineage (NCBI taxonomy): Eukaryota > Viridiplantae > Streptophyta > Magnoliopsida > Brassicales > Brassicaceae > Alliaria > Alliaria petiolata. The sequence goes on along the minus strand of JAHZTW010000003.1, from coordinate 61,751,543 downwards.
GATTGGGTTTGGCTGCATATGAGACAAGAAAGGTTTCCAAACCAGAGGAGTTCTAAGCTTAAACCACGTGGAGATGGACCTTTCAGAGTATTGGAGAAGACCAACAACAACGCCTACAAGCTGGAACTTCCAGGTGATTTTAATGTATCTTCTACTTTCAATGTTTCTGATCTTCCTCCATATATTGCAGATGATCCAGCTTTGAGGTCAAAACCTCTTCAAGAAGGAGGGAATGATGAGGACATCGAAGCAGAACCAGACTTGACTGAACCACAACTTCAAGATACTCAAGGAGTGGAGCTGCCGACCACGCACATTGGAGTAGTTACTAGACAAAGAGCAAGAGCTTTACAGCACAAGTATGATCAAGCTATTTCTCAAGTCATTCAAGATGCGGATCAAGACAAGCCTCAAGAAAACCATTGGAGTGGACTTTGTGAAGAACTACAAGGAAACAAGAAACCAAGCCCAAAGACGCATCAGGAGTGGCCATTGCTATCAAAACAAGCCCATTACAACATCTACACGGTTTTAAGCAAAGAACTTGATATACTCATTATTTAGCATGATTTATCTTTCATATATGATAGTTTTGTATCCTCTTTTGCATTTATTTAGCCACTTTTAGTCCCATTTGCATCCATAATAGAGTTTAGTGAGTTTTAGCTTAGGATGTTGCATGTTTGTACATATTGAGTCTTTATTAGGTGTTTTGGAGGCTTGGAGGACCTTTATGGAGAGTTGGATGACAAAGGGGAGAAAGATAAGTTGGCCAAACAAGAAGCAGACGATCTTTAGAAGTGTATCGAGCTTGGTATCGAGCTACCAAGCTCGATACAGCCTTGCAGGGACAACGAGAGGAGAATATCGAGCATTTGTATCGACCTACCAAGCTCGATACGAGTCTACCCGGAGTTTTGGAAGCAGCGTATCGGATGTTCGTATCAAGCTACTAAGCTCGATACGAAGCCAGCCGAAGTTCTGAAGATGGCGTGACGAGCATTCATATCGAGCTACCAAGCTCGACACAAGCTTTGGAGAAGTTCTATAGCAGCGTATCGAGCTGCATATCGAGCTAGCAAACTCGATACGCTGCCCGATTTACAGCCTTTAACCGGGTCAATACCCGATTTGTTCCGGGTTAACCCGGTTCGTCCACTGTTCACTATAAATAGTAAATAACCTAATTTTTTCTAAGTATTTTTTAATATTTTGTTCTTGCTTAGAAAACCTTCCTCTTTAGTTTCTAAGTGATTTTGTAAGACCTTTAATTAAGTGGGAAAATGGTCTTTTTCCACCTGAACAAACTGCGCGGTGCCTTTTCCTACCCAAACAAAGACTCGGTGCCTTTTCCTACCTAAACGCCTTAAAAATTTAAAAATCCAACCCATACTCCAATTTTTGTGCGTAAAACAAAGTTGACCGTCAGAAAGGTTAGTCAACCGTTAAGTTTGCTGACTCAGCTCGCACGCGTGGCATTAAAACGATGACGTGGCATTAAAAATAAAATAAAAAATCGAAAAAATCATAAAAATCGAAAAAAATTTAAAAACCAAAAAAATAAAAATAAAAATAAAAAAACTTAAAAATAATATAATTTATCAAAAAGGAAATTAGAAAAATACTCTAATTAAGATTTAAAATTTGAAAAGACCTTGGTTTTTATTTTTTTGGTAATTACACTTATTGATATGTAAAAAGACTATTTTGATCATATTTTAATTAGAAGATTCATAAATAAAAATAAAAATCGAAAATTATAAATATTAAGATTTTAATAAGATAAAGATATATAATTATTTAATATTTAAAATTTTATATAATTAGACAAATCTTAGTATTTGAGAATTTATTTATACAAACAAAATATTAGTATTCTAAATTTTATTATTATTATATAAAGAGAACACGTAAAAAAGTTGGAACATCATCGACATTATGTATTCTCTCTCTAGTCTTTAATTTTTTTTTCAATTCAGTTTTTTTTTCCATTTAATCAGACTTTTGATCGATGTTAATTTTTAATGAATTACTGTTCAGTAAAATTCTGATTTTAAGTAATACATGAAGATGTTCCTAAGTCAAAAATATATAAAACGTAATAGTAATATATGTATATGATTGTGTGATAGATGAAATATAATTGGCTTTAGAAGATTGTATTGAAAAAAAAGAATTGTAGGGATTAAAAAGAATGAATCAGAATTTACTTCGAAACATTGCAATTGCTGTGAAACTAAAAAGAAGGCGGCGAAAGGAGAGAAAATAATGGTTGAACTACAAGTAGAAGACGATATCGTAAGTTTTTGCGTTATGTCGGCCAAAAATATATATTCTAATAGAATATGTTTTAGATAAATTTAAAACTAAGATTTATTATTTACAAATAAAATAAAATCTCAATAGATATCATTCGATTCTAAAAGATTTATTTTTTATTTTTATTAAATAATTTTAACGTTAATCGAACGACATACGAAAAATCAGATTTTTCATAAACGAAGAGACGGTTGTAGAATCGGGAGAATATAGTCATTTAGTCAATTCATAACATATGGTCTTGTTGAAGGCTTTTTGACTTGACTTCTACCGATCAACGACATTAGATTGACGAATATGAACCTCGCTTTCTTCTACAACCGTCTCTTCATTTATGAAAATCTGATTAATATTTATAATTTTCTATTTTTGAAGGTGACTTTTTATTTATGAATCTTCTAATTAAAATCTGATCAAAATAGTCTTATTACATATCAATAAGTGTAATTACCAAAAAATAAAAAAAACCAAGGTTTTTTTCAAATTTCAAATCTTAATTAGAATATTTTGCCAATTTTCTTTTTATAAATTATATTATTTTAATTTTTTTGATTTTTAAATTTTTTTTTTGATTTTTATGATTTTTTCGATTTTTTTTTTTATTTTTTAATGCCACGTCATCGTTTTAATGCCACGCGTGCGAGCTGAGTCAGCAAACTTAACGGTTGACTAACCTTTATGACGGTCAACTTTGTTTTACGCACAAAAGTCGGAGTATGGTTTGGATTTTTGAATATTTAAGGTGTTTAGGTAGAAAAAGGCACCGAGTCTTTGTTTGGGTAGGAAAAGGCACAACGCAGTTTGTTCAGGTGGAAAATGACCATTTTCCTTCCCTTAATTAAGTTTATGCAATTTAGTGTTTATCTCTCTTAATTTTTCATCTCTATCTCTCTAATCATGTTTATCTTCATCTCTTCCATAAGATTTAAGGGTCTAATCATGATTAGTGAGTAGTTTCATTAGGATCTAGGGATGGGTTAGATTTAGGATGTTTCATGGATTGGTCTTGATGTCTAGGGTTAGATTATTTCATTTTTCTCCTTGTTTAGTGTTCTAAATGCTAGTTTAGCCATGATCAAGCTAAAACTAGGCCTTAGGAAATTTCCCACCCACAAGGTGTTTGTTGAAATTCTCCAACCAACTAAACATGGGATTTACATTCATAACTCATGAAAGTGATTGTCTAGGGTGTTTATTAGCAATTTAGAACTGTTTCATAATCCTTGTTAGCTTCCTTTTCACAAATGGGATTTTGTTCTTGATTAGGATGATTAATGAAGGGATTAGTGCCATGAAAGTAGATTAGTCTTGCTTTTGAGTTCTAAGCTTAGGGATTAGCTTATATTGTGGTTGATTGACGTATTGGTTCTTGGAACACTTTATATTGATAACCCCATCATTGGATTCGTTTTAGTCATTTGATAATCTTGTTTAGTAGTTAATTAGCCTTTGATCTGCTTGATTAGTGCTTTGATTGCTTAATTAAGGTGTTATTTACTTTTGTTTGGTTTGATAAACTCCAAAACTGTTATGCTTGCTTAGATTAAGAAGTTTTATGCATTCCTATTGTCACAATCACACCCATATGGATTGATCCTCAAACACTACAATGACATGAGTGGGGTTTGAGTAATTGTTTAAGAACAAGGAAAAATCCTCTTATTAGAACCTGATGCCTAGAAAGAGTCTACATTCAGATAGTCTAAAACCAAGCCTACAAGCATTCAAACGCCTAAGACAAGCAAGGTAAGCTTTTGATTTATTTCCTTATGGTTTTGAATAACGGTTCTATGTTTCCTACTTGGTTTTCTTTTTGATTCATTTTCAGTTTAGTAGTTAAGGCACCTGTTTGGCCGCTTATTTCATTTCCCTTTTTATGTTTTTGCATTCAATGTATTTGCTTCAAGTCCCCTAGAAGGGCAAATCTGTTCGAACTATTTATAAGGTTCCCTCTCACAGCCGTGTATGATTACCTTTGATTATCAATAAACGGGCAGTTCTTGTATCCTTAATATTTTTGGCTAAAATCTTGTTTTAAAGCTTTGTTGAGAGATCGGATTCTCCATAGCTTGAGAAAAACCCTTGTGTTTTATCAAAAGCCTTTCACAGCTTTTGTGGTACACCTCAATCCATCCCCATCGACGTTCCTTTACTCATCGAATCCATAGCTTCGAGTTTCTCAGCTATTGTTTCACCAACGCTTCCATCTCCATACCGTTCATGTTCTGGTCTTATTAGATTTGAGCTTCTCATCTAATCAGATCCATACATAAGGAAGATTGAGCCTAGTTCTCTTATCAGATCTTGTATAAGTTGGGTGGATTCTCGTGCTTGTATCAGTGTCCTCTAGCAAATTCTCCAAGCCCAAGCTAGAGGTGCAATGAAAATGAGTAAGAAGATGGCTGAAATTCACAACAAGGTGGATTGCTCTTACAATTACCTCAACTCCAAGTTTGACACTTTGAGTACAAAGATCAAGCATATGGAAAACAACAAGGGTGTTGCTTCTTCATCTACACGCCCACAAGCTTCTTTGCCCGGTAAACCCGAGCCAAACCCAAAGAAATATTGCAATGCTATCTACTCTATTGATGAGGATGAATATGAGCTTGTGGTGAATGAATTTGAGCAACTATTTGGGAGTTCCAATGTTGCATCTACAATCAATGAGGACATTGAAGTTCAAGTTGGGGAGGTAATAATTGAAAATGACTATTTGGTTGTTGCTAAACCAATGGGTTAAAAGGTGTTTGATGAGCATGTGATTTCTACACAAGCAAGTGTTGATGAGAGTGAAAGAGAAGTGGCTAAGAAGACTGAAGTAGAGGCGTGTGATCTCCTTGTCACCACTCCCTTTTCCCGAGCTGATTTTGACTAAGGCACAAAAAGGTACTCTCAAGCTTTAGAGGGAGTATGGAAAAAGCTGGTGCACCTTTGCCTAAGGTGGAGAACTTGTTCCAAGTCAAGGGTCAAATAAGGTTTATCAAGGTTTTGCTAGCCAATAAAAAGAAGGTTGAAGAGCTGATAGCAAGCTTGGATCCACCAAGCACAACAAGGAATGAGCCTAAGAGTATCCCAAAACTTGGTAATCCCGAAATTTTTTTGATTTCTTGTTCCTCTTGGGGACTTGAATATTGATGAAGCTTTGTGTGATTCTGATTCAAGTGTCAATGTGATGTCCCTTGAATGTTCAAGAACCTTGGGATCACAACCATGAAGAAGTATTCATCACATATCACCTTTGTTGATGCTTCCTCAAGGCAACCATTGGGCCTTGTAGAAGATTATCCATTGAGAGTTGGTGAATGTCTAGTCCCAACTAAATTCATTGTCATGGACATGGTTCAAGCAGCAAGGCTACCTCTTCTTATAGGAACACCATTCCTCAACACAGCTGGTGCAAGTCTTGATTTCATCAATAAGAGGGTGATTCTCAAGAATGTGGATGCTAAGGTTTTCTATCCTATGAAACCTTCTGTCTTGAGCTTTTGTGGAACAATCACATGTAACACTATGGAGGCTGGTGAGGGTTCAACAAGGAAGCAGCTAATGGGTCTCACTTGTGTAATGATGAAAGAGAATGAAGCCCTTGATCACAATGAGTATGATGGGCTAAGCTTTGATGGTGAGAGTCTTCAAGCTATGTTTGATAGAATCAAGGTTGTGGAGCCTATAGCTGAGCCACCAAAGAAGTCCAAGAAGAAGAAGAAGGTGCTACAAACTGGAGCAAGCACCATGTTCATCAAGAAAGGAGAAGGAATGCCAATTCCACTCCTCAATCACCCCCACGCCTAAGGGTTTGAAAAGTCAGGTTTCGTGACTTTAAACAAACACACTTGGGAGGCATTCCCATGTTTATCCTTGTATATATAAGTACTTTTTATTTCAATAATGTGGTTTTGAGAGTTTGTGATCAGCAGGATTGGGTCAAGGAGGTTGAAACTAAGTGCCAAAAGCTTGTAGGAAATTTCTGGCAGCGCATCGGGATGCTTAGACCGATGCGTTTCCAACAGGAAAATTCGGAGGATCGCATCGGGCATTCACATTGGTGTGCCTAGCCCGATGTGATTTTAGCAGGGATTTTTGACGGTTCACATCGGACAATCACATCGGCCAGAAGAGCCCGATGTGAAGGCAGCAGAGATTCGGGAGTGGGCACATCGGCCTTTTGCATCGGGCTGTCTAGCCCTATGTGGTTTCTTAAAAAAACCGTCTTTCATCGCATCGGGCTAGACATCGGTCTAGGTAGCCCGATGCAACCCCTTTCCAGGTAAGTCAAGGGCGTTGACCGGTTTAATTCGCTCGAATTAAACCGGTTTTCTCTCCTTTTTCTTCCCCAAACGCGAAATTGGCCTCACTCACACACACTCTCACGATTTTCACCACTTCTCTCTCAATTCTTAAGCAAATTTCATGATTCCAAGTGCCACTAGCTCGAATTCTTGTGTTCATCTTGATTCTTAGTCCATTTTCGTTCATCCTTTCACTCATTTACAAGGTAACCAATCCAAAAACCGAGTTTTCTCTCTTTTGCTATAATGGTGGAAAATTTGGGGATTGATGCTATATGGTGTTCGAATTGGTTGTTTGTGGATTGGAAATTTCTTAGAAATGGTTAGTGAGGTGATTTCGAATGCTATCCTAGAGTTTTCATGGTTGATTTCCGAAAATTTGACATTTAGGGTTTATAGTGCGAAAATTCAAATTAATCTCTTGAACCTTGTTAGATTTTGGGGTTTTCACTTGCATTAACTTGCATTCACCATGATTAAGGATTGCCACTTGATAGGATTCGAAATTGGACAACTCAAAATTTCGCAAAATTTTGTGTTTGACAAAATATTTGCAAATTGTTGGAATGATTTGGATTTCAAAAATTTGCCTAATATCTCTTGCTTGTGAGCTTCTTGATGGTGTTGTTTGGTTGTCTATAAGCTATCTTGCTAATAATTCTTGATTGATTAGTCAATATGAAGTGTTAATTCCTTCTCCAAGTTATGTTTGTTTTATAGGTACAATTGGGAGAACAAGGGGAAGCCAATCAATCCAAGAAGCAAGCTCACAAGCAAAGCTGTAACGACCCCAATTCATCATTCTCTCCCTCTCACCACCTTTCCACCTTTCCACCTCTCACCACTTCACAAATAAACCCCACCATTACCCTACATTCTCACCTAAAAAAGACCATCAAATAAATCCAAGTTTCTACTCTTCCATTTCCCTATAAAAGGAGCAATCCCTCTTCTTTTATTTTCACACCAAAAACAATCTTCTCCTCTTATAAAACCTCACCAATCTTTTGATTCCGGTTTTAAAGCTTTGTGCGCTTCTATTTTCGCAAGTCTGAGGCCGCCATCAAATTCTAGATGTCGAGACGAAGCCGTAGCCAGCAAAATCGTCCAATTCCGACACCGGACGAGCCCGCACGTGCCCTCCGAAGTTGGCACGTCCAAGCCACGCGCCGCCGCTGTCCGCCGGAGCTGCCGTCCGCCACCGCCAGAGCCGCCATCGCCAATCGCCGGAGCCGCCGTCGCCGATCGCCGGAGCCGCCATCGCCGTCGCCGGAAACCGCCGTCCTTCTTCGCCGCCGGTGATCGTTAACCGGTCGGTTCAATCCGGTTCGGTCCGGTTTAGGCCGGGTTGGTTCGGTCCGGTTCGGGTCCGGTTCTTGTAATCGGGTTATCGGGTCAGACCAGGATATCTGGTCTGGTCCGGTTTGGTTCGGGTCTGAGTTAATCGGGTTTGACCGGGTTGACCATTGACCGTTGACTTTGACCGTTGACTTTGACCGGTTCGACCGGTCATCCGTTTTCTGTCGTTCGAAGGCCGTTTGCTGATCTCAGATTTGACATCCGTTCAAGCATTCGGAGTTCTGAACCGTAGTCATTCGGATTTTGCTAAGATGATGGTGGTTCCGATCAATTCCTCATACACCGTATTTCATGGTAGAAGTGTCTAGGTAGTTCGTTCATACCTATGTGTATCTATAAGCATACATGTAGTTGTCTTGAACTATATTCATACGTAAAATTATATCTTTATATATATACTACTGATGGTTGATGTGTGATACACCTAGATATATGCTTAGGTTGCTGAGAACGAATATGGTTATGTGATGATTGAGGATTGTTTGCGGGTGTGT
>JAHZTW010000003.1:61681910-61727101 GCA_020283515.1 Alliaria petiolata | reverse complement strand
GTGTTCAATTGATGACTTTGCCTCATCCTCAAGGTGAATCCGATGCATGCATAAGTCTGGTGAGATCCCTGAAATATCATCAAGAGAATAGCCAAGAGCTTTGTGATACTTGCGCAGCTTGCTTAGCAATAAAGTGAGCTCTGCATTGTTTAAGGAAGCATTTACAATGACAGGATAAGTTGAATTAGGACCAAGAAATGCGTACCTTAGCCCGGCAGGGAGCTGTTTAAGCTCAACTTTAGGTGCCTTAGCCTCACTCCAATCGGCATGTGTGGCTGCTCTCGTTGTGCGTGCAGGGTGTCGATCGACACAAGTCATCCTGAGCGAGTAATTGCATGACTTGCTCACTTGCGTTCATCATCTTTGCGTATCAGCAGCTGCGTCGTCCAAGCTCTCAACGTCCTTCGTAGAAGTGGTCAATGCTCGCTTCAAGGGGGTCTGTAGGATGGTCTTCTTTGAAAATCTCCCCAGCAAGGTTGGTGAGTGAATCGACATAGAAGGTATGTCCATCAATTGTTGGTCTCTTCATCAGCTTCTCCATGTCGAAGTTCATCACCAAGTCACCAATGTTCAGCGCGATCCTGCCCTTCCTCACGTCAATGATTGCTCCAGCTGTAGCCAAGAATGATCTACCAAGTATGAGAGGGTCTTTGGGTTCCTCATCATATGCCAAAACCACAAAGTCTGTGGGAATCAAACAATCTCCTACTTTGATAGGAACATCTTCCAAGACACTTCAGGGATTCTGACAGAACGATCAGCAAGTACTAGGGAGATTCTTGTGGCCTTGAAGTCTGTCATGTCCAGCCTTAGAGCAACTGAAAGAGGCATCAAGTTGACACTTGAGCCTAAATCGCATAGAGATCTCCCAAACTTGTCTGAAAAGATGGAGCAATCTAGGACAAAGCTTCCCGGATCGGAGAGTTTCTCTGGAAGCCTGTTCTGAATGACAGCACTAACTTGCTCTGATATCATCATCACTCCTTCCTCCATATCCATGTTCTTTGTCATCATCCACTTCAAGTATCTCTTTATCACTGGAGTAGTTCTAATGGCGTCTATCAAAGGGATTTCAACCACTAGCCTATCCATGATAGCCTTGCATCTTGCATCAAGTAGCTCCTTCTTGGACTTCTTTGGTATCAAGGGGAAAGGGATCTTTGGTTTGTAAACCCTTTCTGCTGCAACCTTCGTGATCTTGGTTGCATCTGGTGTTGTCCGTGGTGAGTGTCGATCGACACCCTCCTGGTGTCGATCGACACTCTTCGTGGAAGTCGTGTCTTTCGCGTTTGGTTCAGGCTCGTCTGACTTGTCTTTCATCTCTGTGGGTGTCGATCGACACACAGTAGTGTCGATCGACACTGGCTCCGCAGCATCTTCTACATCTTCAAGCTCCTCGAATTCTTCAACACTAATCCCTCTCTTCTGCACAGGCTGAAGGTTCTTTCCACTCCTCAATGTGACAGCGTTCACATGGCGTTTGGGATTGGTATCAGTCTTCCTTGGAAGGAATCCTTCTTGCCTGTTAACAGCTTCTGCAGTTTGAGCAACTTGAACATCAAGCTTCTTCATATGAGAGTTCAAGCTCTCAATTTTTCCATTCAGGTCCTGGTACAGTGAATCAATCTTGCCATTGAAATTCACTGTCAACTTCTGCTGTCCTTCCAAGAGTTGCTCTAACATAGCCTCCATTTTGTTGTCTTGAGCAGGAGGTTTCTGGTAAGATGAATTTTCATAGCTTCTTGTGTAACCGCTGTTGCTGTTCTGGAATGGGAGCTTTTGAGCATAACCAGAAGAGTTCTGATTTCCTGTGAAGGGGCCCTTCTGATAATTCCCATTAAAGCTCATGTTCCCTTGCTGGTTCCCAAAACGTTGGCCTTGAAATCCACCTCTGGTGATGTAGTTGACATCCTCTTATGCGCATCCTTCATCTTGTTCGAATGTCTCCACTTCATTAGCAAAGTGGACTTGCTTCTTTCCCACCAAGAGATCTAGCTTCCTGTTGACTTCAGCGATTTGGCCTCCTCCAGATACCCCTGCGTTTTGTCTTCTCTCAAAATCTGCATTTTTGGTGCTATTACAAGAGGTCAAATTCTCTATAAGCACCAATGCGTCCTGCGGGTATCTGGTGTTGAAGTTGCCATTGCTCGCAGCATCTAGAGCCATCTGGTACCTCCAATCAATCCCTCGGTAGAAGATACCGATAAGCTGCGGCTCGCTGAAACCGTGGTGTGGGCAGTCCCTCTGGTAAGCCTTGAATCTCACCCAAGAAGCTTTGAATGCTTCAGTGGATCTTTGGGAGAATGTAGTGATCTTCGTCCTCAGCTCCTCTGATCTCGCATCATCAAAGAAATTGCATTAGAATGCATTCTTTGTTTCTTCCCAAGTGGTCAAAGATCCTGGATCAAGCTGCTTCAGCCAATAAGATGCATCTCCAGCAAGTGAGTAAGGAAACAACTTGCAGAAGAGATAATCATAGGTCACTCCATTAGCCTTGATGCTTGATGCGAGGTCCTCAAATCTCTCAATGTGGTCTATCGGATGCTCATTAGGAAGACCATGGAAGGGATGCTGAGCCACCAATGTGTAGTAGGCAGGCTTCAGCTCGAAGTCATTCCTCTGAAATTCAGGAGGACGGATCGCTGCTCTATTGGCATAGAACTGGTCTGGGCGGTTGTACTCGCCTAACGTTCTTGCACGTCCAGCTTCTGCAGGGGCGATTTGTATCGCTGGTTCGACGATGACGGCGCCAGCCTCATCAAGTCTCTGGCCTTGGGCGTTCCTTCTATTGCCTTGAAGGTCAACAAAGTCGCTTGCCTCGTTGCGTATCATGATCACAGGTTCTGCCATCTCAGTCTGCGCAAGGTGTCGATCGATGCTCAAGGTGTCATTCGACACTAAGGTAGGGTGTCGATCGACGCTACTTGTGTCGATCGATGCTCGGGCAGACTTTCGGTTCGTACGTTCGAGACGGCCTACTTCCTGGTTCAGTGCAATTAGTTCCTCTTCCTTGTTGCGTCTGGTACTGGGCATGCACCTGAAACAAAAGATAGAAAACTAAATTAGTAAAAAAAACAAAAACAAAACCTAGTCAAAATCCTAGTATTAGATTCCGTAGGCAGCTATTACTTCCTCGGTAACGGCGCCAAAAACTTGATAGGGCTCAGGTTTTACCCAAATAATCAACTACTGCAAGTGCACAGCAATGCAGTTGAAGTATAAGGGGTATCGAATCCCAAGGGAAGTGAAAGCTACACTAAGGTTTTTAAGTTCGAATTATGCTAGGTCGGATTATATGAAATTAAAACTAAGCAATTAAACAAGTAAATAAATCGGATTTTAGATGGATTAAGATTCAGGAGACGAGGCGCTAGGCAAGGATAATTATCAGGTTGAATCCAAGAATGCAGAATCTAAGTTTATTAGGGATTTATTAAGAATAGTCTAGAACTCGAAACTTTAAGTTAAAACCAATCAACTCTCGTTGCAGAAGTTATCTATGCCTAGATTCCTAAATCCCAAATCTCTTTGCGAATTTAAACAATTAAGACAAGCAATAAGAACAGGTTCGATTTGTTCACAAAATACCTAAACCAAATCTCTTTGCGAATAGTTATTTTGCTCACCTATGATTAGTTCAAGTTACTAATAATGCTCTCGCATCTATTAAATAACCTAAGGTTTGATTTCTAAGTGATCAATTTCAGAAATCAAGTTAAGCACAAATCAAGGTGAAGATCCAGTTGATTTCCCTGATAAATCTAATGATTCTACAAACTCTTCATCAAACCCTAAATCACCCTAACCTAACTAGCAAACTACTCAGACATAATTATGCAAACACAAATCATGGCTGAAATAAATTGCATAAAAGAATAGAGAATGATAAGGGGTTCGAAATCTGGCTCAGATGAGTTAGAATTGTCTCCCCAAAAGCTCAGGATCAATCTCTCTCTAAGTCTCAAAAACAGAAAATAATGATAAGGTATTAGGCTAAACAATGCTTGAAAACTATTTATAGAAGGGGATTTTTCGTCCAGGGGCAGACTTGTAATTCTTCAAGCTTGGGATGATTTTCTTTTTCTGATGGAAATCCGATTAATGTGGCGGTCTTCATTGGTGTCGATCGACACTGATGGTGTCGATCGACACTCAGCTCGTGAATTCACTCTCTTGACTTCATCACTTCGGCTGCTTTTCCAAAATGCCCAAAAAGGTTCCAGATTCTTCCATTTAGCTCCAAATGCTCTCCATCTTGTAAAGACTCTAATAGGACTCTAAACCTAACAAAAGACTCTATAAAAACACTTATATCATGGTCCAAAAATGGGTAAAAACCATGATATATCAATATTGCATTCATAATAGTCTAGTTTGTATCATTTATCTCATTTTAGGTCCTAGAGCACTTTGCATTAGCATTTGCATGGTTCTTTACATGTTTGCATCATTATCAGGTTGTTTTGAGTGCTTGGAGCTATGGAGAGTGCTGGGACATTGTCAGGTTCAAGGGAGACCTTGGGAACACTTGGAGAAGCTCGGAAAAGAGATTGCTCACTAAGATCGAGGAGGAGTTCGAGTAAGGCAGGTCGATCTAGCCAAGATCGACCAGAAGATCGAGGAGCTCAGACAGTTCCAAGATCTAGATCGGGGTCAAGATCGACCAAGCCCAGTCGTGCGAGTGTACGGACGTGGAGACACATGCAGAAAGGATCGACATAAAGATCGGAGTCAAGGGTCGATCCAGGAGAGATCGGCCACAAGATCGAAGAAGGAGATCGATCGAAGACTTGAATCGATCCGAAGATCGAGCGAAGCAAACCGATATCAGCCCCTGATCGACCACAGGATCGACGACTCAGCTCGATCTCAGACCTTATCCGGACAGCTAACGTTTTGTCCTTTTGTGAGGGGACCATTTCTCTTTTCATATAAAACGTTTTCACCCCTATTTTTGGGACCATCTTATCTTTTATTACGTTTGGTCTTTCTTCTTTAAGCTCTCGAGCCGCCATTGTTAGTTTCTTTAAGCTTTTCTTAGTTGTAAACCTAAATCTTGATCTTAATCGCAAGTACTTATCTTTAATCTTCTTCTTTAATCGTTTAAGGATGTTTAGCGTTTCTTCCTTTATGTGTTCCATGTTTTTAATCATGCTTAGCGAGTAGATCTCTTAAGATCCAAGGTTGAGGGGATTAGGGAGGTTTTAAAGAGGTTTAATCTTGGTGTTATGTGCTATTACTCTCATTCCTTTCTTGGTTTGGAGCGTTTCATGCCTAGAGACCTCGGGAGAGGGTGTATGACCTAACAAGACTTAGAGAATCACATAATCCCAAACCAAAAAGCTTGCTTGTCCTTTCGCACGAGAGTGTATGGGAAGGGAGCTTGCTAGATCATTTTAAGATCCATCTTTAATGTTCACCATCATCTTTTCCACCAAGGGATTGGGTTTGGAAAGAGGATCGGTGAAAGGATTTCTGCCACAAGAGTGGATTAATCTAGTTTTGATTCTTAAATTTAAGGATAGCTCATTTCAATGTGTAGATCTAATATTTTAAAACCCAAGATTGAACCTTGAACCTCTCTAAAACCTGAACCTCAACCTTAGATCTGATTTTTAGTATTTGATAAATTTAAATCCATTACCTTTAGCTTGATATTCGGTTTTTAGAATTTTTATTTGCAAGTCTTGTTCTTGATAGTATTTAGTAGTTTTATTTCGAAGGTTACTCATTTAAATCCGAATATTGCTTAGCTTTGTTTTGTTCTTGCATTCCTATTGTTCTTTCCTCCCATTTGGATTGATAACCTCAAGTATTACAATGATCAATGATGCTTAAGGCATTGAAAAAGTAGCATAAAAACCTACTTCTCAATTGGCGTCGTTGCCAAATTGGAATTGTGAAAGCATTAGGATTTGGAACTTAGTAAAAACTAAGTTTTTCTTTTATTTTGGTATCTAATCTTTCTACTTGCTTGCTTGTATTTTCAGGTACATGAATTTGAGGTCTGTAGGAGACAACAATCTACTTGAGCCTCTAGACAACATTCATCTCCTTGGTAGTGCACGTTTTAGAAGAGAAAGAGATCAAGCGGTTGAAGCATAGTTTGTGCAAGAGGGTATGGCTGACCAAGATCAAGCTCCACCTCCGAATGTTGTTGCTGGAAGGGCTAATGGAAACCCCAACCACGTACCACGAGTGCCACAGATCATTGGTGCGGGTGATGCACCAAACACACATACCAATCGTTTTGGCATCACTCCTCCACCAGTCCAAAACAATAACTTCGAGATCAAGCCCGGATTTGTGTCTATGGTGCAGAACAACAAGTTACATGGTCTTGCCATGGAAGATCCTTTGGAGCACTTGGACAAGTTTGAGCAAGTGTGTGGCATGATCAAGACAATGGGATCTCGGAGGATAGCTTCAAGTTGAGATTGTTCCCGTTTTCTCTTGAAGATAAAGCTCGGCATTGGGAGAAGACATTGCCTCAAGGAACTATAACTTCATGGGCTGCTTGTAAGAAAGCATTTCTGTCCAAGTTCTTCTCAAGTACAAGAATTGCTCGGTTGAGAAGTGAAATTAGCGGTTTCACTCAAAGGCAAAACGAGACGTTTAGTGAAGCAATGGAGAGGTTCAAGGACTACACAATCCAATGTCTCATCATGGTTTCAGTGAAGAGTCTCTCTTGAGCACCCTCTATAGAGGAGCATTGCCCAAGATTCGAATGCTCTTGGACACGGCAAGCAAAGGCAACTTCCTTGGCCAAGCTGTCACCGCGGGTATGGAGCTCATTGAGAACTTGGCTTTGAGTGATGGGAACTACAGTGAGGGCTATGATAGAGCACCAAGAGGGCCCGATCTTGAGGCAAACAAGAAGGAGTTGAAATCACTCCTTGAGAAGATAGACAAGTTGGTACTTGCAAATCAAAAGCATGTGCATTTTGTGGGTGAGGCTACATATGTTCTAGAGGAGCTAGAACAATGCCAAGAGGAACCAATTGGGTTGGTGGCCAAGACTATCTAAGACCACAAGGCTAGTTTCCCAAGTATCAAGGCAACAACAACTTGTCTTATAGAAGCACCAATGTTGAGAATTCACAAGACCAAGTGTATCCTCAACAAAAACAGTTTGGGAATCAAGGTGGATATGTGAACAAGAACACATATCAAGGTCCAAGACAAGGGAATTTCCAAAGTCAGCAACAACAATAGAACAAAGTGAGGAGGACATCAATACAAGCTTAGACGAGGAGGAAAGCATCATCACTGTACCGACCATGAGGTAAGCTCCACGGACACGATCCGACACGAAAAGCTTGAGAGAAGAATTCAACAAGTCGGTCGAGAGCTTAATCATTCTACTTGAGCATGAAGCCCTCAAAGAAGAGCTTTTAAAGAGAGAGATAGACCAAGAAACGCCATTGGACCAACACAAGAACTCTACACGTTGAGGAGTCCAGACTTAAGGATAACTCAAGAAGACCAGAACACTAAAGGCACACCGGAGGAACTCCAGCTATTACATTCTTGCCGATGCTACAAGGAACTAGAGATGCGACTGTCTTCACCATCATCAAGCACACTGGAATTCAGTCCTAAAGCAATGTAAGTGTTTACATTTTACATTCAGATTATCTTCACGAGTTTATTGTTTGTTTTGCAAGAGTTTTCCTTTTTATTTGAGTTTTCTTTATTTCCGAGAACATTAGTTTAAGAACTTTGCCTTTTCTTTTATTTACATTTCTTTAGGCCATGTAATAGGCGTTTAAGTTCTTTCTTTTTTTTTGGTCCTTGAAGACCACGGCCACTGGACTGTTTATAAAGTCCCTTTCGGTTTTGTAAGACACATGCTTTTTACCCTAATCAATAAAACGAGAGTTTTTGTTTCAAGAGAAACGCAGCCGCCCTCTTTCTTCTTTGTGTGAGAAACCATTGAAGCTTGAGTGCAAACCTTCTTCGTCTTGTGTGAGATTCACGAGAGGTTGGAGTTAGACTTATCACGGTTCCATCCATAGATCGTGTGGCGTCTTTCATTCCCTGATTCTGTTCAAATCCATCGTCCATCTCTATTGAATCTTTAAGAGTGTTCGTACGGCCAGTAAAGATTCACCATCCATCGTCCCTTGTAGAGCAAGCACGCTTGTTCCTACATCATCTGGTATCAAAGCTTAGACTCCACGCTCAGGTGAACTCTATCCTTTAGTCGTTTCAGCATCCAATGATTCTTGTTATTTGCTTCTTAGAAAAATCAAAAAAATTTGCTAGACTTAGTTTGTGTTTTTTTTTGCGTTGGTTTCATTGCTTGCATCCATAGGTTGAAAACCCCTAAAGAGTATCATCTAGTCATTGTTCTAGAGTCAGTGCTGCATTCATTTGTTTCAGTAACCTTTATGTTTCACTTGTCTTTGGTTCGTATCATTGAGAACGTGTTTGAATTGTTTTTGTTAGCTCAGCATCCATCATATTCATCTGTTTCAATTTCAGTTGCTTCCCATTTAAGTCAAAAAAAAAAAAAGAACCAAGCATATCATTCATATCTTCTATTTCATTGAATCCATTAGTTAATTTGTCTAGTTACGGATTACTTGTTATACCGCCCATTCTGCACTTGATCCCTTGTTTTTCTGTCTTACTACATGAGAGCAATGGGAGACGCTGCTGCACAGGCTGATTTCACCAGGATACTTGCTGGAATTTAAGCTAGCCTTACTCAGCTGACCAACGGCCAAACTGCACTAGGAGAACGTGTTGACCGTATTAAGCAGCCACCACAACCGCCTACCCCTGCACAACCACCTGCCCGTGCACGCCGAAATCCCATCCGAGGTGCCAACGCTCAAAGAGCAAATCAGAGAGTACGCCAGGATGAAGATGACGAGATGCCAGACTTGGAAGATGATCACTATTACCCTGCGGGCTACAATCACCACCATAGAGGTCAGAATCATCGGCAGAGATCAAAGAGAGGAAAGGGAAAGGGAAGGAGGCAAAGACATCAAGCTTACAGCCTCAACCTTTGCTGGAAAGGTGAACCCTGACGCTTACCTTGATTGGGAGAAGCGCATGGAGTACATCTTCGAGTATTACAACTACTCTGAAGCAAGGAAGGTATCCCTAGCTGCTGCACAACTCATCGAGATCGCCTTATCTTGGTGGGACAGAGACGTGTCTGAGCGGAGGAGACATAGGCACGGTCAGATCAATAGATGGGAAGACATGAGATTCAGCTTGAGAAAGAGATATGTACCTGCTTATTACCACCGAGACCTACAGAAGAGATTTCGTAAACTTTCTCAAGGAAACAAGTCTGTGGAAGACTACTATGACGAGTTTGAGTCTCTTAAGAATCGGCTGGAGATTGAGGAGTGACAGGAGGAACTGATGGCACAGTTCATTGATGGCCTCCAAGACCGAATAGCCAGAAAGATTGAGAGACAAAGCTACCATGACATGGATGAGCTCTTTCACCTAGTTGTTCAAGCCGAGCAGCACATCAAGAGAAAGGTGGCTACTACGAACCAGAGCAAAACCACTTGGAACCCGCCACCTCCATGAAACATAGACAAGGGAAAGTCTATTGAGCTAGACTCAAGGTCTAGAAAACCTACACCAGAGGTTGCTCAAGGATCCATATCAGAGGCTAGTAAGACTTCTAATCCGAGAGCCAGGGACATTAGTGTCAAGGGAAAGGACACTATGCAAGGGAATGTCCAAACCAGAGAATCATGATCTTAAAGGCTAGTGGTGATTATGAATCCCAAGACGAAGCTGAAGAAGAAGCCGAGGACTCTGAGGAAGATATTGTTAACTATCCTGAATCCAGCGAACTTCTAATTGTAAGACGAGCTTTAAGTGTTGTTTTTGAGCCCGAGACCATTCAAAGGGAAAATATCTTCCATTCACGCTGCACCATTAACTCTAAGGTATGTAGCTGGATAATTGATGGAGGTTCCTGTACTAACGTCGCGAGTAAGTACTTGGTTGACAAGCTAGGTTTACACAAGACTAAGCATCCGAGGCCTTACAAGCTTAAGTGGTTAAATGACGATACCGAGCTCAAGATAGCTGATAAGAGGATTTTTCCTTGTTCTAAAACAATTACTCAAACCCCACTCATGTCATTGTGGTGTTTGAGGATCAATCCATATGGGTGTGATTGTGACAATAGGAATGCATAAAACTTCTTAATCTAGGCAAGCATAACAGTTTTGGAGTTTATCAAACCAAACCAAAGTAACTAACAACTTAATTAAGCAATCAAAGCACTAATCAAACAAATTAAAGGCTAATTAATTACTAAGCAAGATTATCAAATGACTAAAACGAATCCAAGGATGGGGTTATCAATCTATGGTGTTCCAAGAATCAATCTTTGATGTCAATCAATCACAATATAAGCTAATCCCTAAGCTTAGAACTCAAAAGCAAGACTAATCCACTTTCATGGCACTAATCCCTTCATTAATCATCTTAATCAAGATCAAACTTTCATTTGTGAAAAGAAAGCTAACAAACATTATGAAACAGTTATAAAATGCCAATAAACACCTTAGACAATCACTTTCATGAGTTAGGAATGTAAATCCCTTGTTTAGTTGGTTGGAGAATTTCATCAAACACCTTGTGGGTTGGAAATTCCATAAACTCTAGTTTTATCTTGATCAAGGCTAAATTAGCATCAAGATCAATCCATGAAACACCCCAAATCTAACTCATCCCTAGATCCTAAGGAAACTACTCACTAATCATGATTAGACCCTCAAATCCTATGAAAGAGATGAAAATAAATATGATTAAAGAGATAGATAAGAAAGATTAAGAAATGTAAGTACTAAATTGCATAAACTTAAATAAATATCTTACAAAATCACTTAGAAACCAAAGAGGAAGGTTTTCTAAGCAAGAACAAAAGATAAAAAGATACTTAGGAAAAATTAGGTCATTTGGTATTTATAGTGAACAGTGGACAAATCGGGTCAACCCGGAACAAACCGGGTATTGACCCGGTTTAAGTTTGAAAATCGGGCAGTGTATCGAGCTTGCTAGCTCGATATGCAGCTCGATACACTTCTAAAAATCTTCTTCCAGGATCGTATCGAGCTTGGTAGCTCGATGTAGATGCTCGATACGCTGCTTCAAGACTTCGGCTGGGTCTTGTATCGAGCTTGCTAGCTCGATACAAATGCTCGATATGCTCCTTCCAAAACTCCGGGTCGACTTGTATCGAGCTTGCTAGCTCGATACAGATGCTCGATATGCACTTCCCGTTCTCCCTGCTAGGCCGTATCGAGCTTGGTAGCTCGATACACTTCTAAAGATCGTCTGCTTCTTGTTTGGCCAACTTCTCTTCCTCCTCTTTGTCATTCATCACTCCATAGGGTCCTCCAAGCCTCTAAGATACCTAATAAGGACTCAATATGTACAAATATGCAACAACCTAAGCTAAAACTCACTAAACTCTAATATGGATGCAAATGGGACTAAAAGTGGCTATATGTATGCAAAATAAGATGCAAAGCTATCTAAAATGAATGCTAAAATATGATAATTTATGATTATATCAATAGCCGAACAAGTCACTATCCCTTTTAACATTGGGAAGTACTCGGATCAAGTGGTATGTGACGTTGTTCCTATGCAAGCTTGTCATCTGCTCCTAGGAAGACCTTGGCAGTTCGACAAGGAGACTTTGCACAATGGGAGGACCAACTTCTATACGTTCATGCATAACAACAAGAAGCACAACCTGTCGTCCCTTACACCTCAAGAAGTACATGAAATGCAAAAAGCTATGGCTAAGGGAGCCGAGGTAAGTAAGACTAACATGTACATAACACATGCTGCTGTTTTAAAATCACTTGATTTGCAAGAACAGGTGCTACTAATGATCTTTAAGGAAGTGTTATTTTCAGGACCAGAGCAACCAGAATTACCTGATTCCATTCGCAAGCTCCTTGACCAGTATGGAGACGTATTTCAAGAAGAAATACAAGCTGGCCTGCCACCAGTGAGGGGGATTGAGCATCAAATCGATCTAGTACCTGGTGCTCCACTGCCAAACCGAGCTGCTTATCGAGTCAATCCAGAAGAAGCAAAGGAGCTGGAGAAGCAAGTACAAGACTTGATGTCCAAGGGATACATTCGAGAAAGCTTAAGTCCTTGCGATGTTCCTGTGCTGCTGGTACCGAAGAAGGACGGGTCATGGAGGATGTGTGTAGATTGCCGAGCAATCAACAGCATCACCATCAAATACCGCCACCCTATTCCACGACTTGATGACATACTAGACGAGCTCAATGGAGCTACAATCTTCTCAAAAATCGATCTGAGAAGTGGATACCATCAAGTGAGGATGAAAGAAGGAGATGAGTGGAAAATTGCGTTTAAAACAAAGAGTGGATTATACGAATGGCTAGTCATGCCATTTGGCCTCGCAAACGCGCCAAGTACATTCATGAGACTCATGAATCACGTCCTCAGAGCTTACATCTGTAAGTTTGTAGTAGTGTATTTCGATGATATACTCATCTATAGTACTCTCTTGCTGATCACTTACACCATCTTGAAAAAGTACTTGAAACTCTAAGGACCGAGAATCTGTATGCAAACATAAAGAAATGCATCTTTTGCACTGATCAAGTTGTATTTCTAGGATTTGTTATAAGTTCACAGGGTTTAAAGGTCGATGAAGAGAAGATAAAGGCCATACAAGATTGGCCCACGCCATCAAGCATCGGGTATGTTAGGAGCTTTCACGGCTTGGCCAGCTTCTATAAGAGATTTGTAAAGGATTTCAGTACCATTGCTGCTCCCCTGACTTCGGTTATCAAGAAGAATGTGGCTTTTAGATGGGAGCAAGCACAAGAAGATGCATTCAAAATGCTCAAAGACAGCTTAACACATGCGCCTGTTCTGGTATTACCAAACTTTGAACAGACTTTTGAGATTGAATGTGATGTTTCTGGTACAGGAATAGGAGCCGTGTTAACTCAAGGAGGGAAGCCGGTGGCTTACTTCAGTGAAAAGCTCAGTGGAGCTTCGCTCAATTACCCAACTTACGACAAGGAGCTCTATGCGCTAGTAAGGTCTCTGGAAACTTGGCAACACTATCTTTTGTCTAAGGAGTTTGTTATTCATACAGACCATGAAACGCTTAAGCACTTGAGAGGCCAAACTACACTCAAAAGGAGGCATGCCAAATGGCTTGAGTTTGTGGAGACCTTTCCCTAGGTGATTAAGTACAAGAAGGGGAAAGAAAATATTGTAGCTGACGCTTTGTCAAGGAGATATACTCTGATCGCCACATTATGGGGTTTGAGCACATCAAGGATCTTTATAAAGATGACCCAGACTTTCAGGAAGCTTACAAAGAAACGAGCCAAACTGCATTTGGCGTTTTCTATCAACAAGACGGTTTCTTGTTCAAGGAAAAGAGGTTGTGTATTCCCCAAGGATCAATGAGGGAGCTACTGATTGGAGAGGCACATGGAGGAGGGCTCATGGGACACTTCTGCAGGGACAAAACCTTAAGTATTTTGATGGAGCATTTCTATTGGCCTCACTTGAAGAGAGACGTAGAAAGGTTCTGAGCCAAGTGCATCACCTGTCTAAAGGCCAAATCCAGGTTACATCCATACGGTTTATACATGCCTTTGCCTATTCCTAACCTACCTTGGGTAGACATCTCTATGGACTTTGTTTTAGGCTTACCAAAGATCAACCACAAAGACTTCATCTTTGTAGTTGTGGAAAGATTCTCGAAGATGGCCCATTTCATACCATGTAACAAGACCAACGACGCAACTCAGACTGCTGATCTCTTCTTTAAAGAAGTAGTAAGATTACATGGAGTGCCCAGGACCATTGTATCAGACCATGACACAAAATTCTTAAGCCATTTCTGGAGGACATTGTGGAGAAAGCTCGGAACAAAGCTCCTCTTCTCAACAACTTGTCACCCTCAGACCGACGGTCAGACTGAGGTAGTAAACCGTACACTCTCTACAATATTGAGAGCTACGGTGGGTAAGAAATTAAAGAATTGGTTAGCTTGCATCCCTTATATTGAGTTTTCTTACAATCACGCAAAGCATTCTGCAACTAAATTGTCCCCATTTGAAGTTGTTTATGGGTTTAATCCAAAAACCCCTTTGAATCTCTCACTCTTGCCCCCAAGCTGTTTATTCTAGTACAGAAGGAGAAACAAGAGCAGATTTCATCAAGAAGCTTCATCAACAGGTTAAGGAGAACTTGGAGAAGAAAACTGCAAAGTACAAGGAGAATGCTGACAAAGGCCGCAAGGAGAACACCTTTGAACCCGGGGATTGGGTCTGGTTACACATGATGCATGAGAGATTTCCCAATCAGAGGAAGTCCAAGCTCGGACCCAGAGGCGTAAACAATTTGACATGTTCTATTTGGCTGCAGGGTCGCGAAAGCAGCATGTGATCTTTCGGGTTTCCCTTTGCCACCATCATGTTTTTCCCCAAACTATGTATTCTTGAACATTCATCACCT
Organism: Alliaria petiolata; assembly: GCA_020283515.1. Classification (NCBI taxonomy): domain Eukaryota; kingdom Viridiplantae; phylum Streptophyta; class Magnoliopsida; order Brassicales; family Brassicaceae; genus Alliaria; species Alliaria petiolata. The sequence goes on along the minus strand of JAHZTW010000003.1, from coordinate 61,712,581 downwards.
TCTGGCTAGTTGATCGAAAAGGGAATTATCAAAGGTATCAGATCGGCGTTTCCATGGATACTTTGGCAATTGTGGAAAGCAAGAAGTGCTCTTATCTTTGGAAAACGTAAATGGGAGCCAGTAGAGATTGTTTCAGTTGCCCTCGATGAAACTGATATCTGGATACGTCTCAACTTTTACGAAAATTCTGAAAATGCCACCTTGTTGATAAGAAACAATTCTCACACCAGGTGGAAAAAACCGCCAAGCTACATGTTGAAATGTAACATTGGCTCTTCATGGATTCTCCCCAAATTAGAATTGTGGAGCAGCATGGCTGGTCCGAGATCACAATGGGTATACCCTTTAAAGTCAAAAGTTACAGTTACAGTCTCAAACAATCAGAGTGTAAGACTTTTAATGAATTATAAAAGAGGGAGGAAACATTTTAGTGAGAATATAATTTTTTGGAAGTTAAAGTAAAAAAATTTGATTGGTGGTAAGTAAAGGGTATGATAGTCTTTATTCAATTAAAATGTGTTAATAGTTATAAATCTCTTTGTATGTAATTACAGTTTGAAAAAGTGTATTTCCATATAATGTGTTTTTGTCAATTTCAAAAAATAAATTATTTGTTTTTTTTTTTTAATTCTATCTATGGTTTAATTTATTATTTTAGGTTTATATTAGGTATTGTTGTGGAAACCATGTATGTTAATTATGAACAAATCACACATATATATATATATATATATATATATATATATATATCAAAAAATATCTTACGTGTCATACTATACTCTCTCTCATAGTTAATATTTAATTGTAATTTATGTTTTTTTTTAATTTTTGCTACTTATGTTAAATATGAACAAATCATTATTTATGAAAAAAGTATTTTACGCATCACTTTGTACTCTCCCTCATAGTTAATACTTACTTGTAATTTATGTTTATGTATGCTTAAATTGTCATTTTACTCTCAACTAGGAGAGAATCTGCGTAATGCGCGGATTTTATTTTAATTAGAGTTTTAAATAATATATTTTTGGATCTATATTTTAACAATTAATTTTATCTTTTTTTTTAACATTTCTAATTTTTTTCTTGATAATCTGTGTAATCTCTTTCATATATTATTTTACGAATCTTTATTTATTCTTTAATTTTTATACTCTTTTCATTTGTTTAAATTTTAATATTATAATATTTTTTTTGTTTTTCATTTTATCATTTTGAGGACTTTTTTTACATATTTTGCATTGAATCCATGTCTTTTTCCATGTTTTAAAATTTTGTATATTTTTGTATCCATTTTTCTTTTTCTTTATTTATTTCTTCTTTTCTATATTTTTTATATAATTTTTTATCTTCTCATTTTTTTATTAAATATTTTGTTTTGTTTTAAGATTTTATACGTTGGAGTTAACTTTTTAATTTATTCAATAACATAATTGTTTTTCACTTGTACCAAAGTTTAATTATCCTGATTTATTTGAAAATAAGGATTAAATCACTCAACAAAAAATAATATAATGATATATTTAAAAATTATGTATTATATAAGATTTATATATTTATTAGTTTTTAAATTAAATTTGAATTTCATCTACTTATAATAATTTTTAAATAGTTGAATTTAAAGTTAATGATTTTTATGTATAGTTAATTGTAAGTATGTTAATATTTATTTATTTTACTTGATGTTTTTTTAAAAAAAAAAAGTTTTAAATTATCATTTTAAGGATTTCTTTATTTATGCGTTCGACAACCCGCAAAATCTGTAATTGATATACATATAACTTTTTAAAGAAGTGCTTGTAATTTAATATGAAAAACATAGAAACAATATCAGAAGTTTTCAGAGAGGATTGTCAAAGAGTATCCATAGCATAATGGGAAAAAATGGTTGTATTTTATTGAGAGGATTATGGGTCCGAATCACCATGAATGCAAATAGGAGGATAAAAATATTTTGTTTGCTTCAAATTTAATACAAATTAAATATATTTTTGAAAATTAAATAATAAATGCCACATGGCACTCTCTCAAGCGTTGACGTGTCAAACTGAAGGAGAGAGTTGATCATCTTTTATATTATAGACTAGGGGTTATTCCGGGCTACGCCCAGGTTTTTTTTTTAAAGATTTTTAAATTAGTATTAAGTTATTATATATATTGTATTTGATTATATATAATACTTATATTTCAATCATAATTTTTAAAATATAAGTCATAAGACGAACTAATAATGATTAGAAATGAATTTTTGCTGTTTTCTTAACGTCCCAAAAATACAGATGGGATGGTACGCGAGATGAATAAAAAATTAATTAAGCCTTCGTAATGATCCAATTACTCATTTGTCTCCGCTAACATTCTAAAGAGCAAAGGTTTTCTTGCATATTCTTATATCATTTTAATTCCTACACTGCTAATCATCTCTTTAAAGCCGGGAAGGGACAAAAAAATACAAAATATGATTAAAATTCAGAAAATGAAAGCCTTCTTGGCGACAGAATCCACCAAACCATTTCCTTCTCTTGTATGGAACACAAGTTTGAAATCTTGGAAGCCCAAAGCTAGCTTCTTGATGTCAAGTGGAAGAGATGGAAGGGAGAAGTGAAATGAGTTGGAGTCAGAGCTATTCGGAGGATCAATACTGTGGAATTGCACGAATGGAAGGGAGAAGTGATTAAAGCTAGCTTTTTGATGTCTTGGAGAGGGATCTTGGAGAGATCAACATTTACTGGAATGCAGCTTCAGTTTGATATTATTTGGTATACCATTTTCCATTCGGATAAACCATTTTGTATTCGTTTCTGTTTTGTTTGTTTTATAAACATTAACATTTCGTGATTAACTCTAGTAATGGTTTCTTTTATTTTTATTTTATTTGGTATTGGGTTTAAAATTACCAAAAATCGATTTAATTCGATTTCTTATAGAAATACCGACAAATTACATCAGAAAGATATTATTATTTGAAACTATATAATTGTATGTAGACAATCTAAACCTCACACACTAACAACTTATATACACACATAAGCATAAGATTAACGCAAAATAGTGTCACCAGCCACTTATGGGGGTCACTATAATCCTGAAGACAGTGTCGTACACTTCTGCAGCTTTTAAATGTGTAGCAAGGAAAACCAAAGCCTCAAACATGGTTGATCCTTCAGCATCTTTTCTCTCTAAATCCTTCCTGAAGTAAAACGCAGCTTCAAGCATGTAAAGCTGTTAGGTTTGACATTTAGCCATGGCTATCCTCAATCGAGAATCATTATTCTCGAACATAGTGAGATCATGCTTGGAAAGAAATCCCCATAATCTCATATGCTTGTCCTAACCCATACCAATCTCGTTAATCACAAAGGGTTCCTATCAACAGCTCGTCAATGTGTATCATATAAAAAAATTACTATATTTTCCAGTCAACTATACCGACTGAGAAATGATCAGTATTAGACCTGGAACCGATCATATTAGTATGCAGGAATGTTCTTCATCTCGACATATTCATGGCACATCAGAGTACACGGAGATAAGTACTTGACTTCTTGTTCAGTTTCAAAGCTCTCCATAAGTACATGAGTGCATTTTTGTGTTGCCATTTTAAACTGTAATAGTTTCCAATGATGTAGCAAGACTCATGTCTGTAATTATCAGTACAAAAATATTTGTGTGCAAGGTAACTCAATATGCATCACATAGCATTTTTTTTTTTGCACACCGAACACTTACATACTAATATGATTGGTTTCAGGTCTGATACTGATCATTTCTCAGTCGTTCTTCAAACATGATTTCAACCTGGTCAAATTTTCTAAGGCTGCACTGAGCTTTTCCAATTTGAGCTTGAATGTAATTAATAAAACTGAAAATACCTTGCATTTTGTCGCACTCACCAAGGACTCACTGTGCATTCTGATTTCTTGGCAAGAAAAATCATCTCCATCCAGTGGTTTCTTAGAACAATGCTACTCATGATAGAATGGGCGTACATATGTAGAGACTGCAGCTGTGACTAAGCCCTCCAGTTCCTCGGATAGCTGTTCACAAACACACAAGACTGGCATGAGCAAGACTCATTTCCTTTTTCATATGTAATGAGTGAGTGATTTCTAAATTAAGTATAAACGCAATAAGATTTGGATATATTAGCTACTTGTACTCTAAATATCTTTAGAGTAGCTTATCACATATTAGTTATGGCGAGTGAGTGAGACATTCTTGGCACAAAAAAAATCGAAAACGATTCATGAGAGGATGAATATCCGAGGCACTAAATACAAAGATACATATATTCATATATAAATGGCTAAAATGTATATATAAACATACCCTAGGGAGCTAACATTAATGGGGTGTTGTTCATGTTAGCAGGAGCAACAATAAGGACCAAAGAATCACTGATCGGACTACAAAGCATTAATATAAAAGAACATCATATATATCGTCCTGATGCTTAAGAGCTATTTGAGTGATTTGGATTGCTGCTGTTAAAGGTCGAAAGCAGCTACGTAAAGGGAAGATGAATGCAACCAGAAAGTGTTTGGGAAACATGAAAAGATGACCTTCTTTGATCCTTTGACTACAAACAAATCCTCGACATGGTTATATGAGAGTAACTTTGATCTTTAGGCTGTTGCAGGAAAGTTAAGAAGATAGCAAGTTAATTATATGAACAACCTGTTTTTAGATATAAACAAAGGAAGAAAACAGCAAACAGTTCTCCCAATGAACTGGTTAAGCAAAATCAATAAAGCAAGTTTTAAAAGACACTAAATTATGGATGCTCCTATTTTACTGCCCCAAATAGCCTCTTCTGATCATCACAATTAGTGAATTACAGAAGTCAATGATAAACCAATATGATTATGTACGACAGAAACGCAAGACAAAAATCTGGCATAAATCAATATTACAAAAAGTAAATCAAATGGGTTAGGTTAACGACTTATTGGATCTAAAAAAATTTTGGGTTACCTTACTGGTACGTGAGGACAATGGTTCTGCTATACTCTGCCATTTAATTCTTCTCGCTTCTGCATTTCTTACTGATCATATTCTTCTCCTCCCTCGGTTGCATTTCTTACTGATCATATGCATCTCTTTGTAGAAATTTCTAAGAAGTATTCGTTTAACTCCACGTAAACCGTAGAATATAATAGAATAATATATATTATTAAGTTGTTTGTGTTGATTATACAAGATAATAAGATGAATATATATAGTGGCTAACATTAACATATTGCTAACACCATATAATGTAAACTTTCCTAATCCAAATCTCACATAAATGTAATATGTCTTGTTTTTCAAGTCTTTCCATTTAGTTTTTATGGGTTTTACGGGCTTCACAGGTTTCACAATCTTGGTTCGCAAGATACACATCTTACTACCCAATTTATCTCCAATACTCCCCCGCACGACAAAGGTGGGATGCAAAACACAAAATCCACAATCGCAAAGCGAAACATCTTTGTCGTGGACACTTGTCAAAAACGGACAAACCATGTCAACTTACTCCTCCGGATTAAACTTCAATGAAACTTCAACTCGTCTTTGGTCTTGATAAAAGAAGGAAAATAACATCATGTGGGTGCAACTGCAACTCCACAAACAATTGTCCTTATCTCGGACAATCCATTAATCGGACTTAAAAAAAATGACCTAAACAACACGAACGTTCCAACTAGAACTCCCTAAAACCATAACCAAACTCCCCCGTAATAGGAGAAACCAAAAAATCTTGAGAAATTCTAAACAGTAGAATAAATCTCAGAAAATAAAACTAATAATAACCCGTGAACCATAACCCTTAACCAAAAGATTCTCTCAATAACTCTCAATTCTAGCATCGANGAATAAATCTCAGAAAATAAAACTAATAATAACCCGTGAACCATAACCCTTAACCAAAAGATTCTCTCAATAACTCTCAATTCTAGCATCGAACCAATAAAAAAACTAAAAGAAAACCCACTTAATATAAAAGACAACCAAAGCTCGTAAGCTATAAAAGTATAACTTCAAAATCCAAAACATAAATTAAGTATAAAAACCAAAATCCTAAGTTTTTTTTTTAATTAAAACCTATACGGACAAAAAATCTACTCCTCACGTCATCTTCATCATTGTCACCTCTCTCACCATCTTCAACGCCAAAGATCATCACTTCCATCGTGAGATCCTAAAACTTGTAATGTGGAAGCTTTTAACTTTGATCCACAAGGATCGAATGCTCTGCTACCATGTAGAATATAATAGAATAATATATATTATTAAGTTGTTTGTGTTGATTATACAATATAATAAGATGAATATATATAGTGGCTAACATTAACATATTGCTAACATCATATAATGTAAACTTTCCTAATCCAAATCTAACACATAAATGTAATATGTTTTGTTTTTCAAGTCTTTCAATTTAGTTTTTATGGGTTTTACGGGTTTCACAGGTTTCATAATCTTGGTCCGCAAGATACACATCTTGCTACCCAATTTATCTCCAATATAAACCAAGAACAGGTTTGTTTCGTGAAGACTAATAACCCCTGGCTGCCGTAGGGTTCATCGATTGAACTTTAAGAGAGAGGTAATCAGGAATTAGAGAGATAGATTGCAGAGATAAAGTGACGCTAGAAATATGAATTGATTTGAGGGGTAAATAGATGATACCAAGAGTTTGAGGTAGATGAATCATCGTTACAATCAAGTGGAGAGAATTGGAAGCGTCTGAGAAACCGTAAAAGAGATGGAACGACGGGATCAAGCTTCGGTGCTTACGTCATGTACCGTCCTCTCAAATAATTTTAACATAAGTAAATGGCTTTGTGTCAATAATATATGGGTTTGGCCCAAAACAAATATACAGTAGATTCTTCTTCTCTATATATTGTGTTTATGTTAATATGACATGACTCATTTAACCATATTTTCTTGATTCTCCATTTATCATATACGTACAAGAGTTAAAGACTTAAAAGTAAGAGAACCTTTTATGATGTGTAGATAGATTTTCAGATTTTATTAATACACAAGCTTTGACACGTTATGCTCATAATCTCACTTTTCTAAAACCCAAAATGTATCTCTTCTTCAATTTCCACGACACACGAACCTATATAAGACGACAAACCCCACAATACCAAAGATCATAACAACAACAACAACAAGAAAAAGACCAAGTAGCTCTTGAGAGAAATGGATTACTCGAATGTTTTCGTGAGGGAAGACAATCAAGTTTATGAAGAGAAGCCTCCACCGCAAGTATGTCCAAGGTGTGACTCAGATAACACCAAGTTATGTTACTACAACAACTATAGCGTGTCTCAACCGCGCTATTTGTGGAAGAATTGTCGTAGATATTGGACTCATGGTGGGGATTTAAGGAACATACCGATTGGTGGAAGTTGTCGTGAATCCAAACGTCCAAAGATGGAACATCCTTCTGTTTCTCAGAGGGTTTCTGTTGAGATCCAGCAATTTAATCACTTCTTTGGCTGAGATTCATGCTGATATGGTAACAAATGTGCCTCCAATCCGTAGTTTTTCATCGATAGAGGCCATAGATTTCTCTCATGTATCATTCCGACAAGATTATTATGATATTAGATCCAATGAGTTGGTTGGTAATCTTTTGATAAACCAATCAATTGGTGGATCTGTTGTTGTGAGCTCTGATCATAATAGTTACTGCATAGACCAAGAGGATCCAAACAAGTGGAACCAAAGCTTCAACAACACTATGAACATGAATCATAATGCCAGCTCTAGTGGAAGAAATGGATCTTTATGCACTGATCACATTTATAGAATTAGAAACACCTGTGTGTTTAGATCCTCCTACTATTAGAGAAGCATTTTCCTTAAATCTTAAATGTTTTACCCATTTTCTTTTTTTTCGTAAGCAAATAATGTTTCAATTCTTTATGTTTTTTTTCCTTTTTTCCTTGGTGTTTTCGGTATTTTATTTTTAGTTTTGAAAATTTGCATCTTTGTTTCCTAAAACGGACATAAGATGATTGTCTGATCTTTTTATATATAATATAATTATCTAGTCCGTGACTAGATTGTTATGTTGCAATCTTCCTCTTCAGTTTTGATCATTTGCCAAAGCATTTTTTCTGCTTCTAGTAATTGTAAGTGGGATGTTAAGCCAAATCGCAAACTAAAACTTTAGATTCTACAGCTAATATGTAAAGTTTAGAGTGTAGAACAAAATACATTGTATATAAATCGACATGTAAATCCCTTTTTTGGCTAATAAATCAACATGTAGTCTCGATACAACATCGCCGGGAAAAAAAACTCTCGATGCATCTATTCGGGACAGAATTTCGGAGTTCTGTACTGATGACTTCAGCTTGCGGCAAGGGGTATATGACTGTGGAATAGCGGATGATACGAGGGTTGTATTTGTCTCTATGGATGATCATGCATGCGAACAAGAAGACCTCAAAGGCCTTCGGGACGGGGAAAAGGGGTTTTCATCCCGAATGTTCTCTAAGGCCCAAGTCAGACGTGTTCAACTGAGAACGTATAATCGGAAGATGCTTGAGTTGGTCGAGTGAGGAGTCACTTCCATGGATCGACACCCTTATATCCTGGTATGATGAATGTCAATTCTTTGAAGGATCCACGAATGAGGATGCATAGAGCGTTATGTGAGCCTCTACTCCGGGTACCATCCAAAGGGAAGCTTGGTTGATATTGCCGGATGGTCGGTATTGCATCTTCAGTGACCTAAGAGAGCCGGACTTGAAGTATCTTCGGTTGTTTGGCCAACAACCTTTCTCCGAATTCTCTACCTGAGGTCCTCCTTCCTCCCCCCCCCCCCCCCACCTCCACTTTTATAGGAAAAAGTCATCTCTTCTCATTGGTTCTTCCATTCCCGCCGATCCTCCCATCCTTCACTAGGAGCTGGTAGTAGCGGACCCATTCTCTGAGTCGGATAGGTCTTATTACATTTATATTTACGGTGTCCTCGGGTACTGTGCGATATGATGATCTGGAGCTGTTAGATCTTGCGTGCGGTCTACGAATAGGTAATCTATAGATGGGGCTTTCTGACATGTCGTAATAGGATTGGTCCGTGTGAAATCGGTCTCAACAATATCATACATAAAGTCATGCATGCCACTTGATCATTTTAAAAAAATTTGGATATTTTAAAACTATAAAAAAACTCCTTTTTATCGTATATTATTTGATTTTCAAATACATCTAAGTTTTCGTTTTTTATTATGTTTAATTTTGTAAGAGTTAGTTTAAATTGGATTTATGTTATCAAGTATTATATATGATTATAATGATAACCATAATTCAAAATCATGGTTAATATATGAAATTACCATAAATTATATTAGTAAATATAATAAATTAAATTAGTTAGTGTTTAGATTGAAGAAGCAAAAGTCTGCAAAATTCGCCGACAAATTTACATAGGGTTCACCATTGAAAATGAGAAGGGGGTAAGAAAGGATTTTAGTGAATCGTAAAAGAACGAGAGAAAATGTTAGCGAGATAAAAAAAAAATTTGGAAGTTGGAGTAGAAACAATTAATTGGTGGTAAATAGGCGATATGAGACCATGTTCAACGCAGAATTTCTTAAAAAAATATTTTGATATAAAATATTAATATAATATAAAAACATAAATAAATTTTAAATATATAAAAAAGAAAATCAGTTACCTAAAGACACATGTCTCTTACTTTTTCAAATAGTGTAAGAAGCGGCTCCTAAACAAGAAGAGGAAGGAACGATTCTTCACACTTTTTTTGCTTTTCCATTTTTTTAATATTTTTTAAATATTAGATCTGAGTTAAGAACCTACCGTTGTACATGCTCTGATAGTCTTTACTAAAGGCTAAAATGTGTTATTAATTATAAGTGTATTTGTATGTAATTCTAGTTTGAAAAAGTACATTCACATGTAATATTTTCTTTATTTAGGTGTTTTTTGTCAATTTAAAAAAAAAAAAATTTGATTTTTTTTATAAAAATTCTAACTATCGCTTAGTTTCTTGTTTTTGTTTTATATAAGATATTGTTGTCTAAACCATGTATGTTAAATATGAACAATATATATGTCTATAGGGTCATTTAGTCTACTGACCATATTGAGCTCAAAATAGAAGCATATAGCCATGATAATTGGGTATTAAACTCCATAGCCAAAATCACTGTTTTTTCATGTTTTTGCCCTTCCATTTTTAATTGTAAACAAACATAAAGAGAGAGAGAACGAGATTGCGCTACTGTGTATGTTCCGACCGTACTTTAACATCAAAATTGTACAGTACACATATACATCAATTGATCGCAATTTTTTGAGACCCAGAAAATGGCAGCAAGCACTGAAAAAGACTATAACATAATCGAATTGAGAGACAAGTCTGATCAATTGCACATATATGATCTATTATGATCCCACTCAACCCAGATTTGCCGTGTAAATTTCTCCATCCAAGAATTCATGAAGTAATTGTGTGGTAGGGATTCAATAGCAACACAATGGAACGAAGCCTTAGAGATGATATGAAATGCGAATTACTCCTGAATCGGAAGAGGCTGAATTGGAAGATCCTGATCGGAGTTCACCGCCAAGAAAAAAAAGATAAGGATAAAATCGATATTAATATAGATTACACACACAATAGTATGCCCAATTATTTTTTTGGTTAGTCTATTAATTTTAGTTTTTTTTTGTTATTACGCCCAATTTCCCTAAAAATAATCAAAACCATCATCCAAAAAAAAAAAAAACACATTTAGACCAATCACAAGGAAGAACATGTAGCTAGCAGCGTTATTGACTGGTTGTTCAGAGTCATCGAAATCAAAGTGCATACCAAACATTCTTCCGATCCTTTGATTTCAAAAAGAAGACGACGAGGTTACAGAGAGGATATGATTTCTCTGTGAAGCTTTTGTATTCTTACGCTTACCCTTCACATCTCTCAAATCTCCAGATTCGGGGAAGGAATATGATTCAGCCCTAATTTTCAAGCAAAACCCCTCTCACTCTTTCTTTGCAAGTATCGGAGATTACAATTTTCACTCCCACAAACGAAAGACGAAACCCATACTAAAATGGTGAACCATCGACGCTCTTCTTCTTTCAATCCGACGACGGAGGAAGACAATGCTATGTAAGCTCGTGATTTTCATGCCTTTGTTCGACCTTTCCCATTTTTTTTTTATATTGGGAGATCGAGCTCGCGAAATTCCTTGTGGGCTTTGATTTTTACAATCGAGAGAGACGATTACTGTCTTTTGCTTCGTGCTTTGCTCTGTTGTTTTCTATTTCTGTAGTCACAGCCAATTTAAGATTCCAATTCTTGTCTCTCTCTTTTCTTCAAAAGTATTTTTCAGATTGTGGTGTCTTTTCTTACCAATGACTCGGATGATATTATTATGTAAATCATTCGAAAAACTTCTGCTCTCTATCCTGTAATGGCTCCTTATCTAGTTTCAGCACTGTTTTTTCTGATTGTAGGTTTCTTGACATACTGCATGAAGCTCCCCTATTCGGTCATCGAGAATCTAGAAGTCTTGTTGGAAGTTGCATTTACCTTATCATATTGGCAAGTGCTTCCAAACTGTACCTTTTTCTCCATTGACCTATTGACAAAGAGCTTTGTAACAAACCCTTTTAAGGATAATGAGAAACACGAATCCCTGACTTTATGTTTACTCTTTGTTAAATTTAGGCAGGTTATGCTNAATCTTTACAATAAATTACATTTAAATAAAATTATTCACATTTAAACAAAAGAGCAAAATTAGCTAAATCAAATAATGGTCTTCTTGCCACCAATTTTGCCTTAGACTTCAATGAATCTTTGACTTTGTGAATTTATGGGGATGAGATTATGATATTGCATCACAACTGGTACAAATGGTACAACTGAGAGATTGAGTTCAATTACTACAAATGGTACAACTGAAAGTTAGAGGAAAACTAATACAAATGGTACAACTCAGAGTTAGAAAAAAAAAATGGTATAACTGAGAGATTGAGTTCAACTAGTACAAATGGTACAATTGAGAGTTAGAGGACAACAAGTACAAATAGTACAACTGAGAGTTAGAGGACAATTGATACAAATGGTACAAGTGAAAGTTAGAGAAAAACTGATACAAATGGTACAACAGAGAGATTGAGTTCAACTAGTACAAATGGTACAACTATGATACGTTGTGTAATTGCCGATTGATAACTTTTATTCTATTTTCAGGAGACAATGAGCATCAACCAAACAAACATACATTTTTATTATGGAGGGTGCTATTCACATAACGAAGAGCATTTGAAATGATCACATCTACGGTTTATCGTTCAAGACATCATCCATGGAGGAGTTAATTTATTCGATGTTATTGGCGAGATGCTTTCAAACAAATAATATATTTTAGTATAACTTTGGATAAAAGATGTAAATGTTTGTATTTGTAACTCATCTATGTTATGTTTATCATGATACAACTAGATTTAACTAATTCTATGTGTGGTACAACTAAGTATAATTGCATTTATCAAAAAAAAAAATCACAAAACAAGATTATTAATCCAATATTTATTTCATACAGTAAATAATAAATTCATATTGTTTTATGAGACATCTAAATTAGCCAAATAATTTTTTTTTTGTCACTAGATACATACCATCTTTATTTTTACTTAAACCACCTTATACTTATATGGTTAATGTGTAAATACTAAGCTCATTGTTATGTGAAACAAATAAACAAAGTTTTTTTAACACATGCTATTATATGAAAACATAGTAAATGTATTTTAATTAACTACTATGGTAAGTACAACTACAAAATTTAATTTAAATCACGGTTCAACTAATTAAACGTGAAAGTGTCAAAATACAACTGTGTGCACTTTAGTACAACTAATAACTTGAGTACAACTATTTGACCAATTTTTAATTGTTTTTTTTAGATGTGGTTTTTGACGGCGTCATGTGTATATGAGTTTTTTTTAACACATGTTTTTATATGAAAGCATAGTAATTATATTTTCAGAAGCTACTGATATATCATGATTTTTACCCATTTTTGGACCATGATATAAGTGTTTTTATTGAGTCTTAGTATTATTTTTGAGTCTATTTAGAGTCTATGCAGGTTCGGGTACAATTGGAGCTGAACTGGAGGTTTGGATACGTTTTGGAGCATAATGGAATGAAGTCACGAAGTTGGATTGAAGATGCACTACGAGTGTCGATCGACACTAGCTGGTGTCGATCGACACCGAGTTTTCCGGATCGTGAAGACGTGAAGATTCCAGAAGTTTGAAGAAAAAGAAAATCTCCAAGACTTTTCCTAATCTTCCAGGGAATTGAGGATTCGTACCTTGGCCTATAAATAGAGCTTTTATGCCATTGTTTAGGCACACACCTTATAATTTAGAGAGAAAAAGAGAGAGTTTAGGTTTTGAGAGCTTTTAGGGAGAAAAATCTGCACTCTGCTCTTGAGAGATTTGGAACCCTTGTATCTCTTCTATTCTTTTTATGCAAATTACTTATTCTATGATGTTTGCTGCATCCATGTCTGAGTAGTTTCATAGTTAGGCTGTGGGGAATTCAAGGGATTGATTTAGGTTGTTAGAATTGATTTTCTGTTGGGATTATTTGCTTGTTCTTCATCTTTGATTGTTTTAACTCTGAATTTTAGGATTGATCACCTAGATTTCGAAATCCTAGGTTGTTTAACAGATGCGAAAGTGTTGTTAATAACTTAGATGAGCATTGAATCTACTCGCAACGACAGTTGGTTTAGGTCTTTGTGAACAATATCGAACCTGAAATTAATGCATGCCTTTGTCTTAGAACTCGCAGCGAAAGTTGCCTTTCTAGGTTTAGACATTGATAACATCTGCAGCGAAAGCTGGTTTATTTGTTTTCCGTGTTTCGAGTTCTAGAACAATTAATCCCTATAGTAATCAAACCTTCAAACTAAATCTTCCTGAGATACCTCACCGCCTAGCGCTTTGTCTCCTGATTTTAAGAACCCTAATTCGACTTGCTACCATTTATTTTCTTGCTATTTACTGTTTTCCTACTTTACTCTTAGCTTAAATCTGAATTAGAATTTGTCTAGTTACATCGATTCTCTGTGGAATTCGACCCCTAAGTACTATAGTGATCTCTTAATTTAAGAGAGTAGCTCAGGGCTAATTTGAGCATATCAAATTTTGGCGCCGTTGCCGGAGAATTGATTTCTATCTAGACAGATTTCTTGTTTGGAATTTTTGTCTAAGTTTTAGTTAACTTTTTACTAACTAATTTACTTTCTTTTGTTTCAGGTGTATGCATAAACGCTCCACTAGAAGCAACAAGGAAGCAGAACTAACTTTACTTAACTTAAAGGCACTTGCGGAATTAGAACGTACAAACCGAAAAGCTGTGAGAGCGTCGATCAACACCACCCTTAGCATCGATCGACACCCTTCGCAGACAAAGATGCCAAACGCTATAATTCTGATGCAAGATGCCGCAGGTCTGCTACGAGACCGAGAAGGGAACAGGCGCAATGCAGAAGGAGCGCGTCTTGATGATACTGGGGCTGTAATCGCTGAACCAGCCAATGACCCAGAGGATGAGCGCACCCTAGGCGACTACAACAGGCCGGATCAGTTCTACGCCAATAGAGCTGCAATCCGCCTACCCACTTTTCAGAGGAATGACTTTGAGCTGAAGCCCGCATTTTATACTCTCGTGGCTCATCACCCTTTTCATGTTCTTCTTCATGAGCACCCAATGGACCATCTGGAGAGGTTTGAAGACCTGGCGTCAAGTATCAAGGCACATGGAGTGACTGAAGATTATCTATACTGCAAGCTCTTCCCCTATTCTCTTGGAGAAGATGCTGCGTACTGGCTGAAACAATTGGAACCTGGCTCTTTGACCACTTGGGAGGAGACCAAGAACGCCTTCCTCAGCAACTTCTTTGATGATGCGAGGTCCGAGGAGCTGCGAATGAAGATCTCTACCTTTTCTCAAGGACCTAGTGAAGCATTCAAAGGTTCCTGGATCAGATTCAAGGCATACCAGAGAGATTGCCCCCATCATGGATTCACTGATGTTCAGCTGCTGGGTATTTTCTTTAGAGGGATAGACTGAAGGTATCAGATGGCGCTTGATGCTGCAAGCAATGGGAACTTCAACACTAGATCCCCAGCAGAAGCAGTAAAGCTGATTGAGAACTTGGTATCTAGCAATAGTACCAAGAATGCGGATCTTCAAAGGAAAGCATCAGCTGGCGCTAATGATGGAGGACAAATCGCAGAGATGAAGGCCATGCTAGGATCTATGCATAACCTTCTAGTGGGGAAGAAACAAGTCCAATTTGCTGCAAAAGTGGAGCATTTTGAACCAACTGCAGAAGCTCAAG
Organism: Alliaria petiolata; assembly: GCA_020283515.1. Lineage (NCBI taxonomy): Eukaryota > Viridiplantae > Streptophyta > Magnoliopsida > Brassicales > Brassicaceae > Alliaria > Alliaria petiolata. The sequence continues at coordinate 61,697,174 of JAHZTW010000003.1, read as the reverse complement.
AGGAAGACTGCAATTTCATCAATGAAGGTGATTTTCAGAAGTTTGGGAACCAACAGGGAAACAAGTTCTACAATGGAAACAACCAGAGAAGCTCTTTTTCTGGAATTCAGAATTCAGGTGGTTACTCTCCAAGGTCCCAGTTTCAAAAGACTGAGTTTCAGAAGCCTTACCAAAGCACCAACTACACCAGAACCTATGGGTCTTCCTCCTATCAAAACCCACCAGCTCAATCTTCTGCAGATAATGGTATGAAAGCAATGATGGAACAGCTTTTAGAAGGACAACAGAAGATGACGGTGAGCTTTAATGGGATGATTGACACCTTGTATCAAGATATGACTGGAAAAATGGACACCATGTACCAAGACTTGAATGGGAAATTCGAATCTCTGAACAACCATGTCAAGAAATTGGATACTCAAGTGGCTCAAATTGCAGAATTTGTGAAAAGGCAAGAGGGATTTCTTCCTGGGAAAACTGATACAAATTCTAGACACCATGTCAATGCCATCACAACGAGAAGCAGAAGCAAGCTGGAAAAGGAGCAGAAGAAGAACCTAAGTGCTGAAGACCTTGTGGAGTTGGAGGAAATTGGGGAAGAAGCTAATGAAGCCTCTGCGGAGCCAGTGTCGATCGACACAGGAGATAAGTGTTGATCGACACCAGAAGAGAATCGCGACATCATCGAGAGCTCAAGCCCGAGTGTCGATCGATACCAGGCGGGTGTCGATCGACACCACACCCGGACGACTCCAGAAATGTTCAAACCTGCAGAAACTTCCGAGGAACGAGTTTACAAACCCAAAATCACATATCCCAGAACCCAGAAGAAGACCAAACAGGAGCTAGATGAAGCTAGATGCAAGGCAATCGTGGATAAACTTATTCTGGAGATTCCATTGATTGATGCTTTGAAGATTACTCCTGTTCTTAGGAGATATGTGAAGAGGATGGTGACCAAAAATTTTGGGCTTGAAGAAGGAGTTGCTCTGATTTCAGAGCAAGTCAGTGCAGTGATTCAGAACAAGTTACCAGAGAAGCTCAAGGATCCTGGAAGCTTTGTGTTGGATTGTTTTATCTTTGCAGAAAGATTTTAGAGATCTCTTTTTGATTTGGGAGCTAGTGTCAATCTCATGCCACTCTCAGTTGCTAAAAGTCTTGGGATGACTGATTTTAAACTAACAAAGATCTCCCTCATCCTCGTGGACAGAATCACTCGAATACCAGAAGGTGTCTTGGATGACGTTCCAATCAAGGTTGGTGATTGCATGATTCCAACTGATTTCGTGGTGCTGGAGTATGGAGAAGAACCCAAAGATCCTCTTATCTTGGGTAGACCTTTCCTAGCCACAGCAGGAGCTATCATTGATGTCAAGAGAGGAAGAATTGCACTGAATGTGGGCGATCTAGTCATGAAACTCGACATGGACAAGCTGATGAAGAGGCCAATAATAGATGGACAGACTTTCTATGTGGATTCACTCACCAATCTGGCTGAAGAAATCTTTCATGAGATGAGTCCTGAAGACCCTTTGGAGAGCATCCTGGCCAACTCCACAGCAGAGAAGACTGGCAAATCATCCTTACTACTGCTTCCTGGATGGGTATTCTGGTTTCTTTCAGATTCTCATTCACCCAGATGACCAAGAGAAGACCACCTTTACATGTCCTTATGGTACATTTGCATACCGCAGAATGCCATTTGGACTGTGTAATGCTCCTGCGACATTCCAGCGCTGCATGATGTCTATCTTCACAGACATGATTGAAGATTGCTTGGAAGTCTTTATGGATGATTTCTCTTTTTATGGGTCTTCCTTCAAAGGTTGTCTAGACAATCTTTGCAAGGTGCTTGCTAGATGTGAAGAGAAGCACTTGGTTCTGAATTGGGAGAAATGTCACTTCATGGTTCAAGATGGCATTGTATTTGGACATAGAGTTTCATCTGCTGGGATTGAAGTGGATCTCGCCAAGATCGAGGTGATGACAACACTGCAGGCGCCAAATTCAGTAAAGGCAGTGAGGAGTTTTCTAGTCCACGCTGGGTTTTACAGAAGATTCATCAAGGACTTCAGCAAGATTGCAAGACCTCTCACTGCTTTGCTTTGCAAGGACGTGAAGTTTGAGTTTTCTGCAGAATGTCACTCAGCTTTTGAACAGATTAAGAAGGCCTTGGTGAGCGCCCCAATTGTACAACCACCAGACTGAGATTTGTCTTTTGAGGTGATGTGTGATGCCAGTGATTTCGCAGTAGGCGCTGTACTTGGGCAGAAGAAGGACAAGAAGCTTCATGCTATCTATTATGCAAGCAGAACACTTGATGAAGCACAGCGAAATTATGCAACAACTGAGAAGGAATTATTAGCTGTGGTGTTTGCTTTTGAGAAATTTCGACCATACCTTGTTGGGTCCAAGGTAGTGGTTCATACTGATCATTATGCACTCAAATACTTGATGCAGAAGAAGGATGCAAAACCCAGATTGCTGAGATGGATTCTACTTCTTCAAGAGTTTGATATTTAGGTGAAGGACAATAAAGGAGTTGAAAATGGAGTTGCTGATCATCTATCCAGAATCAAAGTAGAAGATGACGTGCCAATTGATGATTTCTTGCCAGAGGAGACTATCAATTCGATTGAGACTGGATTGAAAGGAAGAAATGCAGGAAACCTGCAACTTTCTGCAAAGTCAGGATCTGTGTCGATCGACACAGACCTTGAGTGTCGATCGACACTCCGGTTCGAGGACGACGACCACGACGCAAGACCCCGTGTGTCTATCGACACTACTAGTGTCGATCGACACCACCTGCAGTTGGAGGGGACGGATTTTGAAGGCCATGAATGACGCGTTTACTGAACCAATGATGGTTGTTTCTACTTGTCAGAGACTGTGGTATGCTGATATTGCCAACTACCTTGCTGCAGAGGCACAAACCGAAATCCCAGAAGCACAAACGATGCCTCTGGCTGATGCACCCATCGCCTGATCACCTGCCAAAGTCAAGCTAATGACTGTAAAAAAGCGCTTAGTGGGCGGCAACCCACTGGTAAGTTAGTTTTGGGTCAATTTTTCTTTCATTTTTGATTCAGTTTTCAGTTTGATTTGGAAGCTTGGTTGAGTTATGAGATTAGACTAGATATTGGTGCTTTCAATCGTGTTATGTGAGTACTCTGACAGTGCAAGCTTTGGAGAACTCGGATTTACACTTTTACAGGACCAAATTACGATTTTGGGAAGTCAGAATTCGACTGCAGACATGGTGTCGGTCGACACCCCTTCTGTGTCGATCGACACCCACCGCGAACACAGGTAAGTACTTTCCCCTTGCTCGTTTCATGGTTCCTTTTCTTTTATTCTTCCAACTTCGGGCTTAATAACACTGGGGACAGTGTTGTTCAAGTCTGGGGGAGGAAAATACTGATATATTTTGGTTTTATTTTGGTTATTAAGAGTCAGTCTAAACTTTGTTTTATCGAGTCAAAATCAGAGAAATTTTCAGATTTCAGAAGAACTAACCACAGAAGATTGACACTTGAAGGACCATTGCCATAGCAGTTGATTGCAGGTTTTACTAGGTAGAAAGCTGCAAGCGGATCAGTCTAACAAAGAGGGTTCATATTCCTGCTTAGAACTTGGTATGCATTGGACTTGATTCCTCTTTCAGAAGCTCAAGATAAGAACACTTAGTCTCTCCTTGATCTTCCCTTGAGAAAAGAAAAGAAAGAAAAAGAGTCTAAGTCTGGGAATAGTGCAAAGAACCTCATGAGCCTATCTCCTAACAAGGAACAATATTAGTGAGTGCTCTTGAACCCGTCTCCTCACAAGGAACACAAGTAGAGAGTAGCACTATTTCCCGAGACTTCAAAAGCAAAAGAAGAGTCAATGAAAAGATCTGTAGAACACCCTGAAAATGGGCATCAGTTGACTAAGGGAAGAGAAAATAGGAGAGTTGTAGAAGGAATATCTTGTTCAGGCACTAAGGAAGGAAAAGAATCTGTAAGTCCTTTGGTCTTTACTGTTGTCTAAAGTTCGAAATTCTTGAAAGCAAAAAGGGATTTGAACTTGATTTGGAAGATTGCTAAGCTTGTGGTAAGTACACTGAAATACTACCTAAGGTTGGCTCTTTGGTACGTGGATTCAAGTGTGTTGGTTCAATGTGGCATTCTGAAGGTTAGCTGGATATTTCTGTTTTCAAACCTCGCCTCTATATTTAGTTTCTGTTTTGCTTGAGGGCAAGCAAAAGCTAAGTCTGGGGGAGTTGATATATCATGATTTTTACCCATTTTTGGACCATGATATAAGTGTTTTTATTGAGTCTTAGTATTATTTTCGAGTCTATTTAGAGTCTATGCAGGTTCAGGTACAATTGGAGTTGAACTGGAGGTTTGGATACGTTTTGGAGCTGAACTGGAGGTTTGGATACGTTTTGGAGCATAATGGAATGAAGTCGCGAAGTTGGATTGAAGATGCACGACGAGTGTCGATCGACACTAGCTGGTGTCGATCGACACCGAGTTTTCCGGATCGTGAAGACGTGAAGATTCCAGAAGTTTGAAGAAAAAGGAAATCTCCAAGACTTTTCATAATCTTCCAGGGAATTGAGGATTCGTACCTTGGCCTATAAATAGAGCTTTTATGCCATTGTTTAGGCACACACCTTATAATTTAGAGAGACAAAGAGAGAGTTTAGGTTTTGAGAGCTTTTAGGGAGATAAATCTACACTCTGTTCTTGAGAGATTTGGAACCCTTGTATCTCTTCTATTCTTTTTATGCAAATTACTTATTCTATGATGTTTGCTGCATCCATGTCTGAGTAGTTTCATTGTTAGGTTGTGGGGAATTCAAGGGATTGATGATAGGTTGTTAGAATTGATTTTCTGTTGGGATTATCTTCTTGTTCTTCATCTTAGATTGTTTTAACTCTGAAATTTAGGATTGATCACCTAGATTTCGAAACCCTAGGTAATTAAACAGATGTGAAAGTGTTGTTAATCACCTAGCGACCAAAATCTTTAGATGAGCATTGAATCTATTCGCAGCGACAGTTGGTTTAGGTCTTTGTGAACAATATCGAACCTGAAATTAATGCATGTTTCTATCTTTGAATTCGCAGCGAAAGTTGGATTTCTAGGTTTAGACATTGATAACATCTGCAGCGAAAGTTGATTTGTTTGTTTTCTGTGTTTCGAGTTCTAGAACAATTAATTCTAATAGTAGTCAAACCTGCAACCTAAATCTTCCTGAGATACCTCACCGCCTAGCGCTTTGTCTCCTGATTTTAAGAACCCTAATTCGACTTGCTACCATTTATTTTCTTGCTATTTACTGCTTTCCTACTTTACTCTTAGCTTAAATCTGAATTATAATTTGTCTAGTTACATCTATTCTCTGTGGAATTCGAACCCTAAGTACTACAGTGATCTCTTAATTTGAGAGAGTAGCTCAGGGCTAATTTGAGCATATCAGCTACTATCGTAAGTACAACTACAAAAATATAATTTAAATCACGGTTCAACTAAATAAACGTGAAAAGTGTCAAAATACAACTGTGTGCAATTTAGTATAACTAATAGCTTGAGTACAACTGTTTGGCCAATTTTTAATTTTTTTTTTCAGATGTGATTTTTAACGGCGCCATGTGTCACATGAGGTTTTTTTTTGACGGCGCTGTCTTTTTTTAACACTTGTTTTTTTTTTTTTCATTTTTTCGCAAACTGATTTAATTCATTTCAAAACTCTGTTCGTAATAGACACAATTGTACATAATAAAGACATAGTAGTATCAAAATAGTCTCAGTTGTTCCCAAATGTCCCAATTGTACTTAATAAACACATAGTTGTATCTAAATATTACAGTTGTCCTAAAATATCGAAGTTGTACAAATACCTATTGTGACAAAAGATCAGAAACTAAAAAATACCACACCCTAATAATTTGCAGCTTTTTGTTGATAATAACAGCTTACAAGACATTGTTAATGGACAAAACGATTCTTCTCATAAATTGATTCTATTGTGATAGTATTAGCGAGTCTTTTTCTTCTACGATTCTTTTTCAAATGATAGATGAGCTCCGGCTTCTTCTTTGACATTCCTGATCTGTTTTGCTCATGCCATGCCTACAAAAAAAAAAAAAACATTTAGGAGAGTAATCAGATTATTAACTCATTAATCGCCACTACAATAGCAAAATGTGCAGATAATAGAATCAAACAAGCCTCGACAGGAATATGGAGAAAGGGTTGTGAAGATGGTCTGGTTGGAGTAGCCAGCATAGGCGCAAGAACAAGGTTTGCAAGAGGTATTAGTCGTGTTACTTAAGCCCTGTTCTTTTCATGGTGGCTGCGACTAGCGGCAGCGATCTATAATAACACTGACAGAGTTAGTGGAGAGAGAAAAAACAGTCGCAGCTGCCATTGAAAAGAGTCGCTGTTGCCGTTAAAAAAAAGTTGCCGCTTCCGCTGGAATTTTCAGCGATCAAATTAGTGTCCGTAAACTGTCGCAGCGTCTCTAATTAATAATACCCACTCTACACGCTCCACAATCTTGCATTATAAGCAACGTATATTATCGATCGCTACCGCTGGTCGCAGCGACCATGAAAAGAACAGGTCTTTAGAAACAAACCCGCTGCTCCTTCGCATCGTGAAGACGAACAAGTTTGCCACTTGGAAGATCTAGGCTAAGAGGATTCACAGCTTAAACTGATCACAAACACACAAAACCAAAACCATTAGAATTAGCAAAAACCAATCGTATATCATGTTGAACAAATGCAACTCCAGGATTATCAATACTTACGTCCAATTTTTTGAAGCGTCACAAGAGCACTTGAGTATGAGTTGTTAGGCAGAAGCAGAGGAACATCGAACGAGTCGTTCCTCACAGAAGAGCTAAAATTAAAATTAAAATTAAAAGTTCATAACTTTCTTTCCAAAATCAGAAACCCAATTAAAAATAAAAACTCAAATCCAACTAGATTTCTCCAAATCAGCAAAGAGTAGAACACGACAACTCTAGAATGGTCTTGGTTGGTGGGTAAGGATGCTCGTAGGACAGATTATGATCAGAACGGATCTCGCCATTGGATTCACCGAGCTGAAAAATCTCGACTCGATTCGATACTGCTTAAGGAGGCTGGTGATAGCTGACTAGAAGAGGGATTATAGAAGAGCCACGAAAGGGATTTAGGTTGAACAAAAAGAAGAAGAAATTTGTTCTGAATTGTACTTTGAATTTTGATCTGAAATCTGTTTTAATTTTTTTTTGGAACTGATTTGAAACTTGTTCTTTACTTGTCGATGTCGAAGAAAAAAAAAGTGGATTTAGATCCAATTAATTTTGGATCTGGGTGGGTAATCCAATAATGGACGGTTAGGTTGGTAAATAACAAAATTTGTTAAGAATATATTTGTATTTGCTGGGTTTTTCGATTTAAAAAAAAAATCAAAAAGAAATTAGTTAATAACAATGGCATATGAGATTATTTGTTCGAAGAAAGTGGCATATGAGCCGTTGATCCGCTTCTCGTCCGTGGACTCAACTTGAGAATCGTGGAGCAGGACATACGAGTCCAATTCGGCGCTTATGGAGAAGCGTTTGCCACATACACAACCCGAGAAGGAGTAGAGAAGGCCACGCAAGAGCTGTCCAAGTGGCTAGTCATCAACGGTCAGAGGCTAAAACTCGCATGAGGAAGACTTCAAGTCCTCCAATCTGATCAAGATAGTTCAAACCAAGCTGTGGCTCGTCGTCGTTTTCTATCTCAGCAGCAGAATCAACCCTCTCCAATGGCCCTGCAGAAATTTGGCGCAAGCCGAGAAGTTAGTGTTTCAAGCACCAGTAACAGGTCTTAGTTATGCAATGGAAACAAGAAAAAACGAAACATAGAAAGTCAAATCCGTACAAGTATAAGCTTCACGATAATGCCCGGAGTGGTGGAGGAGAACCAAATGGAATCCGAGGTCGTGACAAAGCGAAGCTGGTTGGAGAGAATTTTGAGATCTATGTATCCGTTGTTGGGTAAGCTTCTAGAAGATTGAAGCCTAAGAAGTCTTTAACAAGTCGGTTAAAGATATGATAGGAGAAAAGGAAATTATCTAATTCATGTTGTAATAGAAAAAGAGTAGTTTTTCATTACTAGTAGGATTAAGAAAAGGATTAACAAAGTTGTGTTAAGCCTATATATATCAATGTCGAGATGTGACAAAGATATCATAAGAAGAACAAAGCTTGTGTTTAGTTTTGAGAGATTTTCTAAACATCAATAAAGAGAGGAATTCTTTAAAGGTTTTGTTTTTAAGAAACTTTATTTGGTATCAGAGATTTTGGTGATACGATCTAGGAGGGAGCGTGATCACGAAATCCCAGAAGGCGAGGAGAGCGACGAAGACGAGCTATGGCGGAACTCGACCCTATGCTGTCATCTACAAACTACACGGTTTGGGCTATGAGGATGAAAGTATTAATGCGGATTCATAAGGTTTGGGAAATAATCGAACCCGAAACTTTTGAAAGCAACTAGAACAATGTTGCAATCGCATTACTCTTTCAATCTATATAGGAAGCCTTAATCTTGCAAGTTGGCGAACAATAATCTCCTAAAGAGATTTGGAAAGCAATTAAAACTCGACATCTAGGTGCATATCGTGTGAAGGAGGCACGCTTGCAGACCCTAATGTCCGAGTTTGATCGGATCAAGATGAAGGATGATGATACGATCGATAACTTCGCGAGAAAGCTATCTGAATTATTAACGAAGGCAGCCTCTCTTGGACAGACGATCGATGAGGCTAAACTGGTGAAGAAGTTTCTCAACAGCCTACCGAGAAAGAAGTACATCCACATCATAGCCTCACTCGAATAAGTCTTGGACCTAAATTCGACAAGCTTCGAAGACATAATCGGAAGGCTCAAAGCGTATGAAGAACGGATCTTGGATGAAGAAAACCACGGAGATTCACAAGAGAAGCTGCTCTATGCGAACTCTGATGATCGGAACACGTCATCTTCACGAGGGAGAGGTAGTAACAGAGGGAGAGGTAGTAACAGAGGTCGAGGAAAAGGTCAAAAAAATTCACAAGATCGCTCAACACAACAAACGGATCGTGGCAAATCAAAGGAAAAAGAGAAGAAGGACCGATCTAAAGTAATTTGTTACCGTTGTGATAGAGCTGGTCACTTTGCCTCTGTATGTCCGGAGAGACTACAAAGAATACAAGAAGCAAATACAGTAGAGACAGAAGATGAAGACGAAGAATTGTGGTACATGCACGGAGTAGTGTTCTTGAATGAAGAAAAAGTAATACCGAAAAACTACGAGACCAGCTACAAAGACGAAGAATTGTGGTACCTTGACAATGGGGCAAGTAACCACATGACTGGTCATAAAGAATATTTTTCGGAACTCAGTGGAAACATAAAGGGAAGGTCAAGTTCAGAGATGGGTCTTGTGTAGAAATCTGATGCGATGGGGTTTGTTACTTCAAGTTTTACCCCTAAGATAGCTGCAAGTGCACAGCAATCACAGTAGTATATTAAGAGATCGAATCCACAGAGATTGTTGTTTGCGAAAGTCCTAGGATTTCTAACTTCTTTAAACCAAAAGGGAATTTGGGGGTGTAGTTTGTCACGGTTTGCAATAGTAATATCAAGCAGCGGAAGAGAATTAGACGGCTGTAAATCAATGAATAAAAGGCGTTGGGTTCAGGGGTGTTCTCCGGGGTTCATGGATCAGATCTAACAAGCAATAGGATAGGTTCTAAATGATTTAATGGGTTAGGTTCTTAAGCTGAAACGGTCGACTATAACTACCCCGCTCTTGCGGATCTAGCCACCTACGTTTGTCTTACACTGCGGATATGACTTCTCATCCCACGATGCAAGATAGATGCACATACATATCATTCACCTATTTGTAAACACTCACGGTGCGATCCGTCGATATGCCTAAACATCCTACGGTGCGATCCGCTCGTTAACTTCTAGATCCAGACGATAGACCACACGTTCGTGTATCTAGTCGTCCTGGAATCAGTTGCTAATTGATCAGAGAAGCAAACATGCAATAAGAACAAGACATAAACGAAGACACCTAAAAGGAACTCTATCTCTATGAACCTATCGAAATCAATCCATGATTAAACCCCTTTGAAAACCCCTTTAAAAACCCAACTAGATGACTACTCGTTCATGGGAACGAGAGACATTCTTGAAATATGAAAGATGCGAATTGTATTGAATAAGAAACAAAGTGAGAAAACTTCTTCAAAGGAAATCGATTGAAAAGATCTTCTTAAAGTATTGAAAAACAAAGAACTAAGAACAAAAGATGAAAGGGAAAGGAAGAAGAAGTGGGCGGCTGAAGAAGAATTCTCTCTCGAGGTCATCAACTCCGGGGCCGTCAAACTCTCTCTCTCTTTCTCTCTCTGTGGCGTGAAAGTGTTTTTGGAAAAGCTTTGTGTGAAGTCACGCCTCTTCTGAAACCCTAAGGTCCCTTTATATAGGCTCTCCTGTTCAGAAAGTGGGCTTCGCGTTTTTAACCTCGAGAAATATCGGATAAGTGCAAACGGGCTCGGGATGGGCCGGAATGGTCTGCCCGCGCGAGCGGCCAGGCGTGGCGCGGCCACTGATCTTCTGAGGGTATGTGGTGCGGCCATCCTTCTTCTGGGGATGTGTCTGACGGACCTTCTTGCTTCCTTCTTACTTTGAGATCCAACTGTGGGATTGAACTCAAACCACCTTGGCATGAAAGACAGCTGAAAGGGCTATCTCGTCTCCAAAAATGAGCTTGATCTTGTGGTGGGAAGGTCGTCATCTGATGCTGAACTTATGGTTCCGAGCACATGTCCTTGAAGTTCCCGTTTTGCTCCAAAATGTGTCCTTTTTGTCCAATTTTCCTGAAATGACTCTTAAGACTAGGAAACGTGGAAATCACTTTAAAACCGTTGAAAACCGGGTTAAAACACTTGTAAACGATCTTGAAATAATAGATCTTGAAATAAGATGGTGCAAGGTTTGCCGAAAATCAGAGATGAGAAAAAATTGTGTGAGTCTTGTTTGGTTGGTAAACAAACTCGCCAATCTTTTCCGAAGACTTCATTGTTTCGAGCTTCAAAGTCCCTGGAACTTCTACATGCACAGTTGTGTGGTCCTATAACACCATCCACCATGGCTAATAACAAATATATTTTTGTTATTATAGATGATTTTTCAAGATATATAAGGACTATCTTGTTAAAATAGAAAAGTGAAGTTTATGGGAGATTCAAGACGTTTAAAAAGCTTGGTAGAGAAGGACGTTGGGAAGATGATCATGACTCTAAGAACCGACAGAGGAGGAGAGTTCACTTCGGGAGAGTTCAACGAGTTTTGTGATACAAGCGGTATCAAGAGACATCTCACGGCTCCTTATACACCGCAGCAGAATGGTGCTGTAGAAAGAAGAAACAGAACTCTAATGGAGATGACTAGGAGCATTCTGAAGGCTATGAAGGTGCCAAATTGTTTTTGGGGAGAGGCTGTGCGACACGCCACTCACGTGATCAAGAGAGTACCAACAGGAGCGCTTGAGAACATGACCCCTTATGAGTGTTTACGAGAGAAGAAACCGAATGTTGAGCACTTGAAGGTGTTCAGCTGTATGGCATACTCAAAGGTACAAGCTACAAACCTTAAGAAGCTTGATGACAGATCGAAGTCGTTGGTACACCTTGGGATCGAGCCAGGATCCAAGGCATATCGACTTTACGATCCAACTACACAGAAGATAGTTGTTAGCCGTGACGTTGTATTTGATGAATGTGCTGGCTGGAACTGGAATGAAACACAACAAGGATCAAGAAGGGATCCGGGTATGTTTCACATGAGATGGGGTGACACGATTGATACCGGAGAAGGACCTACGGTTGTTGGCGTCGAACAAAACGAACATGAAGAAACCGGTAGCGTTGCATCAAGTGGTTCTGAGCAAGAAGACGAAGACGACTTGGGCGAGAATCCTCATAACGATCCAGTTAATACTGCACAAAATCAGCAAGGAGTTCAACCTGAACTTCGAAGATCGGGTCGACAAGTAAGTCAGCCTAGTTATCTAAAAGACTATCTCCTTCTTGCCGATATAGAATGCGAGAAGCTTTTTTTATCACTCAATGACGAGCCGATGAATTATCAAGAAGCAAGAGAGTTAGTCGAATGGACAAACGCTTGTGAAGAAGAGATAAGTTCGATTAACAAGAACAAGACTTGGATGTTAGTCGATAAACCGAGAGGAGTGAAGATCATTGGTCTTAAATGGATTTTTAAGATTAAAAGAAACGCTGATGGATCTATCAACAAATACACAAGAATCGGGGATTGATTTTGACGAAGTTTTTGCACCAGTGGCTCGTCTTGAGACAATAAGGCTCCTTGTGGGGATAGCTGCATCTCATAGTTGGGAGATTCACCATCTAGATGTCAAGACTGCGTTTCTACACGGCGAGTTGAATGAAGACGTTTATGTGGCTCAGCCAGAAGGTTTTGAAAAGAAGGGAGAAGAACGTAAGGTTTTCAAACTTTCCAAGGCCTTATACGGTTTGAGACAGGCTCCACGAGCATGGAACACAAAACTCGACCAAATCTTGAGAGGTTTGAACTTCAAGAAGTGTTCAAAGGAAAGTGTCGTGTATCGCAACGTAGACAACACAAAGTTTCTTCTTGTAGCTGTGTATGTTGACGATCTTTTTGTCACAGGGAACTCTTTGGGAGTGATACAAGAGTTCAAAGCAAGCATGTCATCTAAGTTCGAGATGCCAGACCTTGGAAAACTCACCTATTACCTTGGCATTGAAGTTTTTCAAGGTAAAGATGGCATCGAGTTGAAACAAGAAGCATATGCTCGGAGAATTCTCAAGGAGGCAGGATTAGACAAATGTAACCTTGCTCACATTCCAATGGAGTTTGGGTTAAAGATGTCTAAAGCACAAGGAGAAGAACCCGAAGCTGATGTTACAATGTATCGCTGAAGGATCGGCTGCTTAAGGTACTTATTGCATACAAGAACCGATCTCGCTTTCTATGTGGGAGTAGTGAGTAGATATATGCAAGATCCTAAAGAGTCGCATGGCGTTGCATTGAAGAAAATATTGAGATATGTGCAAGGGACTTTATCGTTTGGCTTAGTGTTTAAACAAGGAGGATCAAGGAAGATTGTGGGCTACAGCGACATCAACCACAACACGGATCCTGATGACGGTAAAAGCACGGCTGGTCATGTATTCTACTTTGGAGAAACACCAATCACATGGTGTTCGCAAAAACAGAGGACAGTCGCGCTATCAAGTTGTGAAGCCGAGTTCATGGCGGCGACTGAAGCTGCGAAGCAAGCAATATGGTTGCAAGACTTGATGAGTGAAGTGATGGGACAAGACTGTGAGAGGACAATCATACGCATCGACAACAAGTCAGCCATAGAACTTACCAAGAATCCCGTCTTTCATGGAAGAAGCAAACACATCCACAGGCGATATTATTTCGCCCGAGAATGTATTGATAATGAACAAATTGAAGTGGAGTTTGTGCCCGGAGAAGATCAATGCGCAGACATTCTAACAAAATCCCTAGCAAGAATCAAGTTCAAGACGATGAGAAGTTTGATCGGTGTTCAAGACCTCTCAAGAAAGGACTCGAAGCTTAAGGGGGTGATTGTTAGGTAAGCTTCTAGAAGATTGAAGCCTAAGAAGTCTTTAACAAGTCGGTTTAAGATATGATAGGAGAAAAGGAAATTATCTAATTCATGTTGTAATAGGAAAAGAGTAGTTTTCCATTACTAGTAGGATTAGAAAAAGGATTAACAAAGTTGTGTTAAGCCTATATATATCAATGTCGAGATGTGACAAAAATATCATGAGAAGAACAAAGCTTGTGTTTAGTTTTGAGAGATTTTCTAAACATCAATAAAGAGAGGAATTCTTTAAAGATTTTGTTATTAAGAAACTTTATCCGTTGCAGAAAGAAGACAAAGAAGCTAAAGAAATAGGCGTTCAACATGCACCAGATGTTGATTTTGGAGATTTCCAAGCCTCAGGTTGATTTCCAAGCATCATTTTATAAATTGATGTGAATGATGAAAGTTTAGATTTGTTTGCTAGTGAGAGAGCTCACCTTCTGTACAATTGCAAGATACAAGATTGCTTCTTTGTTCTTTTGCAAATATATTGCAACCGTCAAGAAAAGTACACAATACAAGAGCGTTTGAAGGGAAATTTACTTGTATGAAATACTTGTATGAAACTGAGCGTTTGCAAGGAAATGTTGTATGAAACTGATGTTGTTAAAGATACTAATGTTTTGAAATACAATTGTATGAAACTAATGTTTAAAAGATTAACTATTGATCAGTTTCCCTTTTGTTTTTTCTTGGTTCTTGGAAGGTAATTAAGTTGACAAACTAAAAAAAAAGACACAAAATAATGTTTGGGAAGACCTTCCTAATATGTAGGAATCCTTCATAACTTTATACGTTTATCTTTAGTGTAAATAGAGATAAAAGTACTGTTTAAGGTACTTTAGGAAGAAATCATGATTTTGTTTGTTACTCTTTCGTACACATACACTGGCAAAGTTAGAGTTTGTGGTAAAAGGCAACCATATGAGTTTCATCGCTTATGTATGTGTGTGTTCTACGTTAAGATCATTATTCAAGCTCACTGGTACTTTTTTGACTCGATAGGTAGGTATTGGAGTCAATCTGTCGTGTTTGAGGGGAGGCACGGAGTGATTTTATCGTATTTTTGGATTTTATTACGAGATCGAATTGTTGACTAGCGTGAACCGTTTTAGTAACTACCATATGATTTAGGAAGACATTCCTAAATTTGTATAAAGTCTTCCTAAAAAGTCAAAAAAAATTACTAAATTCTAAATATCTAGTAAAGATTCTAAGAAATTTAGTAAGGCCTTTCTAAAAAAAATAAAACGCTTCCTAAATCTTTAAAAAGGTTTTCTTAATATTAGATAAATTTTCTAAAAATTTAGGAATGTCTTCCTAAAACTTTATTAATACTTCCTAAATTTGAGTTTTTTCTAAAATTACTAAACTTTTAGGAAGTATTACTAAATTTAGGAAGGTTTTCCTAAACGTTTAGAAAGACTTCCTAAATGTTTATTCGATCTAGTAATAACATACAATTTAATTTTGTAAGAATGCTTCCTAAACATTTCAAAAAATTCATAATTTCCTTAAATTTGGGAAACAATTCTAGACATTTAGGGGGGGGGGA
>JAHZTW010000003.1:61623556-61681206 GCA_020283515.1 Alliaria petiolata | reverse complement strand
AGAGTTTATGAAATATATCATGAAATATATAGGAGATTTACCAGCCTTTCTAATGTTTTAAAATGTTTTTCTAAAGTTTTTCATAAACACTTTCTAATCTTTTAGGAAGGTGTTCATAAGTATTTAGAAAGCTTTCCTGATAAGTTTCTATGTTGAGTTTTTTAGTGTGAAGTTTAGTTTTAGTTAGACTAGCTGTCACTGTCTGTTTCGTGACTCGTCATCTCGTGAGTCCTAGACGTTATTTTGTTATCCACTCTCTTGATGATCACAAGCTCATACCCACCAAAAAGTTTTGTTATCCATAGCTTTACAAACACACATTCAAAAAATAGTTGTGTCAAAGCACTGTCAGCCGAGATGAAAGCAAGAAGATTTGAGACTTGATATTGTAATCATAGAACTCTTCTAGTTATGCATCTCTTCATCACCACCATCATCATAATGCCCTTTTCAATGACTTTTGGCTTCTATTTGCCTTCAAACAACTTCCAGATTGCTGAATGGATGGCACAATTCGTTCTAATATAATCACATAAAACCCCTCTTAACATGTAGGAGAAATTGTGTAATGACTTTAGTAAAAACAATATATAACTGTGAACATCGATAGCTAAAGTGATGAGATGGACTAAGTGTAAGACCAATAATTTAGAAATACGGAATATTTGATTTAATCACAAAATAAAGGATAATCAAAACCGAATAAAAACGAGTTAAGAAAATTCGTAAATAATAAATCGGTAAAAGCGAAACACTGGAACGGAGTCGAGATTGCAATCTCTTTCCTTAACTCAAAGAATCACCCGTAGTGTGATAGGTATAATCATGATTCATGAGTCCCAGGATATAACCGTTCAACACCGAATCGCATCACTCGATTGCGGGTCTAACGAACTTGTATCTCAACAATACTCTCGAAATAAAGAAACAAACTGATGCAGTAGTGGATTGAAGGAACGTGTGTTTAGCCTTTTCTTTGATCTGATGATCTGTATTTGGATGATTGAAAAAGAAAGGTTAACCCATCATATATATAGTATGAGAGGGGACTTGAAAACATTCCAAGTTTCCAATGTGGGATATTTTAACTTTCACAAAGAGTTATAGCTAATTGAAACTTTCCATTTGTTTTGGCCTCTTCCACAAGGAGTTATAGCTAATGGAAACTTTCCATTTATTTTAACTTCCACAAAGAGTTATAGCTAATGGAAACATTCCATTTGTTTGGGTCTCAACACATCTCTTATTCACACAAAATACAAAATAATAAAGTCCAATTGTCTTTATTAATTTTTGTTCCAACAATCCCCCACATGAATAGAATGATATCTAAACAAATGAAGACTTTACAGACTCGATAAACTAGATAATACTTGACTTAAACTAGATGCTGACTTGACTAGACTAGACAGACTTTTCGAGAGTATAGCGAAGACTAACTATATCTGAGATAGTAGCTTCTCAGCCTTGAACCACTCATTGTTGATATCTGCCGGAATTACTCAGCCAGGTGGTGAATTTGATGTCTTGAACCGCCCGGCTTTTTATGTAAAACTAGACAACAGATATAACCCAGCTTCGTCTTCTTGTTGAGTTAAGTTCTCTATTGTGTTCATTTTGGCCTTGAACATTGCCTGGTTTATCGTGAGTGAACTTGGAGAGTATAGCTTGAACTTCATCCTCCTATAAACGGCCCCATTTCACACTCACTAGGTGATTGCCATGTACCTGTCACATATACAGATTATACTGTTATTCTATAGACTATGATCTTATATCATTAAAAGCCTTGATGCTTAACCCTTAATTACTTACAAAAAGCACTGTTATCATCTTTGGAACTGAGCAACTTACAGTGCTTGTTTTTAGACTCTGCTTGATTTAGTTGTCCCTTTTGAACCTAGATCTTGGGATCTCCAGTCACATAGGTTGGGTATCCATCATGGCAGTATCTGTATCAACAGGCTTTAAACCCATTCCTTTTGATGATTTAAGAACTTGATCTCGTGGCAATATTTTGGTAAACAGATCCGCTAAGTTTTCAGCCGATTTGGTGTAGTCTATTGTTAATACACCACTCGAGATCAGTTGCCTAATGGTCTTATGTCGTCGTCGAATGTGGCGAGACTTGCCATTGTAAATATTATTCAGTGCCCGGGATATAGCCGACTGACTGTCACAATGTACCCGTAAAGCTGGCACTGGTTTCTCCCACATCGGAATATCTTCTAGAAAATTCCGGAGCCACTCAGCTTCTTCTGCTGCTTTAACTAAAGCTATGAACTCTGACTCCTTGGTGGATCTTGCTAGGAGTGTTTGTTTGGAGGATTTCCAGGAAATCGCTGCCCCACCAAGAGTAAAGACATATCCACTTCTAGACTTAGAATTTCTGGAATCTGAAATCCAGTTTGCATCGATGTACCCTTGTAACACTGATGGTTCTCTACCATAATGTAGTCCATAACTTTTAGTATATCTCAGATAACTCAAAATCCTTGCTATGGCTTTCCAATGAGTGTGACATGGATTACTCGTATAGCGACTCAGTACGTTTACTGAATGCGCTAAGTCGGGTCTAGTACAATTTGTCAAGTACATTAGACTCCCGATAACTCTTGCATACTCCACTTGTGAAACAGCTTCGCATGTATTCTTCGTTAAGTGTAGTTGAGGATCAAGAGGAGTTTTGGCGTTCCCGTTTGAGTGGTTCTGAAACCGCTCTAGGACTTTTTTCGCGTAATGACATTGGGACAGAATTATCCCTCCAGCGTGTCTTGTAATCTTAATCCCAAGAATTGCATCCGCTAATCCCAAGTCCTTCATATCAAACTTCACCTTAAGCATGTTCTTAGTTTGCTGAATTATGTCTTTGTTACTGCCTATGATAAGCATGTCGTCAACATATAGACACAGCATAACATATCCATGTGAAACAATTTTGATGTATAAATATTTATCACATTCATTGATCCGGAAGTTGTTTGACATCATTACACTGTCAAACTTCTCATGCCATTGCTTTGGAGCTTGCTTAAGTCCATATAGAGACTTTTTAAGTCTGCATACTTTCTTCTCTTGTCCAGGAACAATATAACCCTCGGGTTGATTCATATATATTTCTTCCTCTAAATCTCCATTTAAGAAAGCTGTCTTGACATCCATTTGATGAATTTCAAGGTCTCTTAAAGCTGCAATGCCAATCAGCGTACGAATCGATGTTATTCTCGTTACAGGAGAATACGTGTCAAAGAAGTCTAATCCTTCCTTTTGACGAAATCCTTGCACTACAAGTCTTGCCTTGTACTTGTCGATTGAACCATCAATCTTCATTTTCGTTTTGAAGATCCATCTACACCCGAGAGGTTTACTACCTTGTGGTAAATCAACCAATTCGTAAGTATTATGTTGCATAATCGAATCGATTTCACTATTAGCAGCCTCCTTCCAAGAAGGTGCGTCAGGTGTAGACATTGCTTCTGCAAAGGTTCGTGGCTCATTCTCTGCTAGAAAGGCCGTTATGAACTCTGAACCAAACGTTTTCTCCTTGCGAGCTCGTTTGCTTCGTCTTGGTTCAACTTCTTCTTCTTCTACTTCGATTATAGAAGTGTCTAATGAACTTGATTCATTTGTGACATCTCGTTCCTCACGAGTTCGTTTAGGATTCGCTTTATCCTTACAAGGAAACACATCTTCAAAAAACGAAACGTTCCTAGATTCCATGATAGTGTTCGCATGTATATCTGGTATATCTGACTTATACACCAGAAAGCGATATGCACTACTGTTCTTTGCATATCCAATGAAGATGCAGTTTACTGTCTTTGGTCCGATTGTGACCTTTTTAGGAAGTGGAAATGCAACTTTTGCCAAGCACCCCCACATTTTCATGTATTTATATGAAGGTACCTTTCCTTTCCAAAGTTCATACGGAGTCTTTCCAGTAACTTTGTGTAGAATTTTGTTGAGGATATGATTTGTGAAAATCAACGCTTCCCCCCCCCCCCACATGTGTTGGGTAATCCAGATTCCTACAACATTGCATTCATAATCTCTTTAAGAGTTCGGTGTTTTTCGTTCCGCAACTCCATTAGATTCATGTGAGTAGGGAGCGATCATTTGATGGATAATGTCATGTTCTTTACAGAATGCATTGAAGGGTCCATCATATTCGCCTCCTCTATCACTTCTAACTATCTTGATAGTTCTATCGAGTTGGTTTTCAAGACATAGCAATATTTTGTATTATCAACTATGAATGTCACAAAATATTTTTACCGCCTCGAGTTTGAACAAATTTTAAATCACACAAATATGTCTGAATTAAACCGAGAGGTTCGGTTGTTCTTTCGACCTGATGGGATGGGGTTTTTTATGAGTTTTTCTTGTAAGCATACTTCACATTCTTGAGACTTATATCATGTCCTGAAGTCATCTTGAGCTTCACTTCGCCACGACCTTCAATCTTGGACGAGCCGATGTTACCCATTAACAGTCGCTCTTCACTCTTGCATTTTTTATAAGTGTTAAACATGTTCTTATCAATGCATATGTGAGTTGTGGCACCTGTGTCGTACCACCATTCACTTGTGTTGTCCTCAACCGTGTTGACTTCTGTGACCACAGCGCACATATCAGTCAAGTCGGCTTGAAACTACCCTTTGTCTTTACGGTTGTGAATCTTGCTACGACTTGCATCAGCTTTTTGATCCACCTTGCCACGCTTGTGACAAATTCCCAAGAACTTCATTGCACAATTTCGCTTCATAAAGCTAGTAGAGGCTTTTAGAGAAAAAAAATATTTTTCTCTTGATCTTGTGAACAACAACATTAGCAATGTGCTCATTCAGAACACCACTTGCTATGCAGATTCAAGACTCGATCCGCAGCCTGACTATCAAGTTTTAAGGGAAATTACATTCCGCTTATGTTTGAGAAGGTTATGGAAGTCCACCCAACTTGGAGGAAGCTTCACAATGAAGCAGCAAACCCGATAGGTTTCACAATGCCTCATGCCTTCAGCATGAATCTCATGAAGGAGATTCTGCACTTCTGCGAGTTGTTCCATCAGTGGCCTCAAATCCACCATCTGATACTGTTGGAATTTCGCCACAATGAATTTCTGGGATCCAGAATCTTCAATTTGATACTTCTTGTCAAGGGAATCTCACAGCTCCTTCGAACTTTTTAAATCTCTAAACAAGTTGTACAACGGTTTGGAGAGACAGTTCAAGATGTAGCCTTTGCACAAGTATTCACTGTGCTCCCAAGCTTGAACCTTCGCAGGGATCATTGAATTGGTGTTGCCTTCAGGGAGAGAAGGTTTCACTTCAGAGTTGTCAGATAGAAGAACATCTTCTTTTTTTCACATCTTAAACTCAACCGCAGTCCCATCGAAACATGATTTACCTTTGAGATCTTTCTATCTATCACGCCTGATGCCACGGAAAAAATAATTTGGTATGAACCAACATTAAAATTTTAAGATCCGCATACATCAAATTCATCTTCGAATCTCCGCAGAGCATTCGTCAAAGCGTTCGCAAACACGTGATTAAGCGTTTGTTTTATCAAACCATAATCCAAATCGGCGATTACATAATGATTGTAATGCCTATCATTTTATTGATCGCAACCAATAAGACGAGAGTAATAAAACCGATTAAAAAATCTGACTAATTCGTTTTGAAATCGATCGATTAAAAACCTTTATTTACTCGTGATTAAAATCTGTTAGATGTTCTTAGAACACGAACTGATTTCTTTGAGTTAAGACTGTAAGATCAATAATTTAGAAATACGAAATATTTGATTTAATCACAAAATAAAGGATAATCAAAACCGAATAAAAACGAGTTAAAGAAATTCGTAAATAGTAAATCGGTAAAACCGAAACACTGGAACAGAGTCGAGATCACAATCTCTTTCCTTAACTCAAAGAATCACTCGTAGTGTGACAGGTATAATCACGATTCATGAGTCCCAGGATACAACCGTTCAACCCCGAATTGCATCACTCGATTGCGGATCTAATGAACTTGTATCTCAACAATACTCTCGAAATAAAGAAACTACCTTATGCATTAGTGGATTGAAGGAACGTGTGTTTAGCCTTTGCTTTGAGCTGATGATCTGTATTTGGATGATTGAAAAAGAGAGGCTAACCCATCATATATATAGTATGAGAGGGGACTTGAAAACATTTCAAGTTTCCAATGTGGATATTTTAACTTCCACAAATAGTTATAGCTAATGGAAACTTTCCATTTGTTTGAGCCTCTTCCACAAGGAGTTATAACTAATGGAAACTTTCCATTTATTTTAACTTCCTTAAAGAGTTATAGCTAATGGAAACATTCCATTTGTTTGGGTTTCAACCCATCTCTTATACACACAAAACACAAAATAATAAAGCCTAATTGTCTTTATTAATTTTTGTTCCAACACTAAGCAGATAACTAAAGTGATGAGATGAACATCGATGGCTCTCCAGGCCGCTCCGGGTACGACCCATCATCACCCATTGTTTCATCTGGCTCCAAATTCAATTGCCACCTTGCATCTAAATTCACAAACCCAAAACAAGCAACAAAAGATTCGACGTCACACAATCAATTTAAGATTGAAACAGAACATGACAGAGTTAGGAAAAAAGGGCCTACTTTGGTTTAGCAACGGGAAAGAGAAGTTACTTCCCGAGAATGGGAACTCTGGAAACAAAATCCATGGAGATGAAGAAGAAAAAGCAGAAGACACCTTTCTAGTCTCCTACACTCGTTGCTGCTCTATAGAAGGAACAAAATCACTTGCTTTTAAACGGATCCAGATCTGGAGAAGAAACATTTACCTTATTAAGAGAGTCAGAGGTCGAGGCTACGCCTTTCCCTTTTTAGGATCGGAAAACAATTTGGTCTCCATGCGAGCTAATGTGTCCGCGCCATCATCGAAATTTGACACTCCAGAGAACCGAATTTGTGATTCGACTCAGATCGTAAATTGAGCATTTGCTTCTCCATAGATCCCAATCGCTGAGTTACATCCGAGTCGGATCAAAAAATCATCTGCTTGTCGAAGATCGTGACATCAATTCCGTCGTCTTTGATTTGTCGTCGTCGCCTTCGCCCGTCGACGTCGATGATCTCCATAGTTTTTGAGAAATTTTAGTTTTTTAATTGAAGGGATAAAATCGTCTTTTACCTATTATGTAAATGCTATAACTGATCAATAATGTTTATGGGGCTATTATTGAACCGAAGGCTATTTTAAGCAATTTCTCTATATATATATGGAAAAATTATCTTATACGTCACACTATACTCTCTCGCTCATAGTTAACATAATCTATGTTTTTTTTACCATTTATGTTAAATATGTTCAATTATTATCTATCAAAAAGTATCATACGCATCATTCTATACTCTCCATCACAGTTAATACATACTTGTAATTTATGTTTATTTAGTTTTTGTTTATGTTAATATGATCTGATTTTTTTTTTACAACAAAAGTACCATATATTAAAATTAAACTCCTAAGGGCATCAGTAACATAGAGACTCACATGAAGTTGTTTATAATTTTTTAATATTAAAAAAAAAAGATTTTTTTTTATAAAAAAATAATTTTCGCCAAAAAAAAATAAAAAAATATGGCGAATCAAATTTCGCCACGTGTCAGAAAGCAGGGGAAGAGTCGGTTCTAGCGACTCTTTGCAGAGAGTCGATTCTACTGCCAACTCATTTTTTTTTTCTTTTTTTTTTAAGTTTAAGAAACTTTAAAAGTCTCTCCATTAAAGATGCCCTAAGAGATCGAGCTCAAGAGCCAGCCCCTCAGGAGAAAGAGAGTATACATGGGAAAAAACGAAACCCCGAACTTGAGCGCTCTTAGCGAGACGGTCAGCACGAACATTTAATGAACGACGAATGAAAGAGATGGAGAAATTCAAAAACCATGATCTAAAATGCTCAAATTCTTTCAATTCGGACGATAAGGCCGGCCATTCTTCCTCTTCTTCAATCAACTGAACTAGTTGTAAACAATCCGATTCGAACCTCGGTGATGAGATTTGCAGTTGCCTTGCTGACTTCATGGCCCATAAGAGAGCTTCGAACTCCGCATGTAGAGGAGAGATGGCCCGGTCTTTAGCGAGCATACCTTCAATACATCGATCTTCATCGATTTCCAAAACAAAACACCCACCCGAGGTAGCTCCGTTGCGAACCCATAGGCATCCACCTGACACCTCGGGTACGACACGGATGGTAATATTTCTTCTTCTTGTCTCACTCCCGGCCGCTCCCTCCCGATATGAGCTTCCCGGTTTCCCCTCCTACATCTGTAACATGTTGAACTATAATCCAGGCTTCCGATTCAGTTGTCGCAAGCTCCAAGGTATCTAAAGGCGAGACATCCTTGTTATTGAACACTTTCTCGTTTCTGGCTTTCCACGAATACCAAAGGATCCATGGGAAAATCTCAATAATCTTCTCAGCCACCCCTTGTTCCTTTGCTCGCCCTAATAGATAAGCAAAATTTGCTAGTAGACACGTGCTCGGGAAGATTCCGGGTGGAGATGGGATCGCGGTCAATGCCCATAGTTGCAGAGTTGGTGGACATTCGAACAGCAAATGGTTCACTGATTCCTCCTCTGCTCCGCACCGTTGGCATCTTTGGTCTGTCCCACAATGTCGGTTAACTAAAAGGCTACTAGTAGCAAGACTTCCGGATAGTGCCTGCCACAAAAAATGTTTGATTTTCCGAGAAGTCTTTAGAGCCCAAATTTTACTCTTTAGGGGGTTTTCGCTTGGTTTCAGACACGATAAAAGCCTAGCTTCATCACGCAGTTGTAATGCTACCTCGTATCTGGTCTTGGCGGAATATAATCCGGACTTCGTGTAAGCCCAAACGAAGCGATCCGGTTTATACGCTCTACTTGGTCTGATGCTTTTAATACGCGGGATATCTTCCGGATCAAATAAAATGGGAAGTGTTTCCTCTCTCCATCTTGAAGTATCAGGGTCGATCAGATGGTGTACGTACAAATCCGGGTCTCTGAAACAGCCGTTGTCGAGTGCAGGTCGAGCCGGAATCACCGAGATCCAATTATCTAACCACACTCTTGTACTTATCCCTGCATTTATTGAGATTCTCAGACCTTTTTGCAGCAAAGCTCGGCCAGCCGTGATGCTACGCCATCCATACGAAGGATTATTAGCTCGCTCTACTTCCATCGGCGTCGAATGTCTATAGTATCTGGCTTTCAGAACTCTAGCCAGGAGGGATGATGGATAGTGGATTAGTCGCCAAAGTTGTTTAGCCAAGAGTGCTATATTAAAACTTTTTAACTCTCTAAACTCCAATCCTCCTTTTTCCTGGCTTAGACAAATCTTTTCCCATGCAACCCACTGCAGACCCCTGTTATTTTGCCTCATACTCCACCAAAAACGTGAGATAGCGCCTGACAACTTTTTTAAAATTTCATGAGGGAGTAGGAAACAAGACATAACATAAGTAGGTAAAGCTTGAGCTATTGATTTGATCAAGACTTCTTTCCCCCCTTTGGATAGCAGCTTTGCTGACCAAGCATTTATTATGTTGCTTAGTCTATCCTGAATGAACGCAAAAGCTTTCTTTTTGAGCCACAAATCTTTTCTGGTATTCCTAGGTACATCCCCATGCCCCCTTCCTTCGCTATACCCAGGGTTTGTTTCAGCTCTAATTTTATATCATGCGTCACTTTACTACCAAACATAACTGAGTACTTTGCGCAATTCAATTGTTGTCCCGAGGCCTTCCCATAACAGTTTATGATCTTCATTAGTTCCTCGCACTCTAGTTTGTTTGCTTTACAAAAGAACAAACTATCGTCCGCAAAGAGTAGATGGGAGATTGGCGGACAGGACTGTGCCACTTTTGAGCCCGTAATTCTTCCTTCCTCCTCCGCCCCTTTCACTTGGGAGATGAGAGCTTCCGTTAAAATGCTAAACAGGAATGGGGATAAAGGATCTCCTTGTCGTAAACGTCTCGACGGGATAATATTCCCCTTCGCTTCTCCATTGAGAAGGACTTTAGAAGACACCGACGAGATGCACCATTTGATCCAGCTAACCCATTTTTCGCCAAAGCCCATTTTCAGCATTAGTGCTTCGAGGAATCCCCATTTAACTCTATCGTACGCCTTACTCATATCCGTTTTAATAGCCATGAATTTTTACTTGCACATTGGGTTCGTTCGTAGGGCGTGGAAGGCTTCTTGAGCCACCAAAATATTGTCTGTAATTAGACGACGAGCTACAAAAGATTATTGGGTCTCCGAGATTAGTTTCGGGAGGTATTTTTTCAGTCTCTTGCATAATATCTTGGATATTATCTTGTAACAAACATTGCAGAGACCGATCGGTCTGAATTCCGCCATTTCCGCTGGTCTAGCTGTCTTTGGTATCAAGCAAATATTAGTTTGATTCAACCGTGGATCAAATTTGCCAATGTCGAAGAACTAACGGACAGCTCTAATGATATCTTTATCAATTACTTCCCAAAACCATTGGTAGAAAAGGCTTGTCATCCCATCTGGCCTCGGGGCTTTTTCCGGATTGATCTCAAAAAGAGCTTTCTTAATCTCCTCATCGTTGGGGATTCTGGTGAGAGATGCGTTTATCGCCGGGGTAACTTGCTCGGTAACGTACCGGAGAGCTTCTTCGAAATCTTGGGGGCTCAACGTAGTGAAGAGTTGTTGACAATAGTCTGATGCTACTCTTTCAAGACCTCGTTCCGTTTCGATCCAGGAGCCGGTCGCATTTTTTAGCTTGATGATCCTATTTCTTGCTCTTCTTTGTTTTGTAGTAGCATGGAAGAATTTTGTATTCCGGTCCCCTTCTTTCAGCCAGATTGCTCGACTTTTTTGTTTGCAATATAGCTCTTTTTCGCGGAAAGCAGCACAGAGGTTCCATTTCAATGTAATTAGCTCTTCATTTGAGATTGAATCATCTTCTTGAGCTAGGTCCAGTTTTGCCTTTAACTCCTCGATCTTCTTTATCGAGTTTGATGGATTTTTTCTTTTCCAAGTTGAGATGGCTTTCCGACAATTACCATTTTTTTCAAAGAGACCAGCCGATCCGGGTACGTCCAAAGTACCCCAACACTCGGTAACCGTTTCGAGCAGGCCTTCCTTGCCGAACCATCGTTTATCAAATTTGAAGTTCCTCTTTATTCTGCCGACTCTAGACTGGATACGAGCCAATACTGACCGATGGTCTGAACCCCATAGTTTCAAATACTCCACAGAAGTGTGGGAAAAACTTTGGTGCCAATCTTCATTCCCAATGACACGATCGAGTTTGCATCGGACTCTACCGCTTCGTCTATTTTCCACCCATGAAAATGAGTTTTCTTTTGACGGAAATTCAATCATACCACAATTGTCCAGCATCGTATTGAACGGGAGAAATGACGAGTCTGCGCCCTCCGCGCTTCTCACTATGCCCAGCTATCTCATTAAAGTCACTGATCATGAACCAGGGACCTGATCTCACGATACTCGTCCTAGTAAGACGCTCCCAAACTAATTCACGGTATTCAAAAACCGGATCTCCATAGACAAATGTCATAAAGACTTTTTGTCCTTCTATCACAGCTTCGATATCAATCAAACGATTATTAAAAAACAAAATCTTAACTTCAAAAGAATCAAAATAAAAAAGAGTTAGTCCACCGCTTTTCCCCTCTGGATCCACGGTGAACAATTTATAATAACCAAAAGAATGCGCATAACAGAAAAAGAGTTTTTTGTTTCAGAAAGGAAAAGAAAAGAAGGAGCAAAACAACGGTGCAGCTCTCAAAGGTGTTGTTTAGTCAGATAAGCTCCTGCACTTTGACAATTCCATGAAATTGTATTCATATTCCTTTAGTGGGTGGTTTCTGGGACTCCACCGAACCTGAAACAGCAAAAGACTTCTTGCTTAGAGCAGAAGGAATCGCCTCATAACGAGGGACAGCAGAGACATTTAAAGGTTTGGGAATCTTACTCGACCCCTGTCTCTTAGTTGGGGAGGAGCGTCCTCGAGTAGCATGGAACTTCCTGCTTGCACCAAGGCCCCTTTGAGCTGGACTATGATTAACTTTCTTCTTTGCATCAACTCCCTTTGCGAGATTTTTCTTTGTGCCAGCCACCTTCGGTGCTTTTATCTCCATCCGGGTATCATTCCCAGGAGACTTTAATTTCCTTTGCGGTTCCTTGTGAATTTTGAGTGAGCCTGCTCCTTTTGCTAACGGCGACAATTGAGATAAAGCTTCTATCTTTATGCATCCTCTTCCATTTCTTCCCCCAGATCTTCGCCCAGGAGATCATCATTATCTATCATATTATCATCCATACGAACATTATCGTATTCTTCATCAATTCGTTCCATCTCTCTGTCCACTTCTTCCTCTTCTTCTTCCGTTAAAGGACGTATCTTAGCATGTTCTTCTTCAGCCGCTAGAAACAGAGCTAGTTCTCGATCCATAGCTTCCATCTTCGTTTTTTCCAGCTCCTTCTTTGAGCTCCTTTGCTTCGATGATGGAGTGTGGTTATGATCTGGTTCTTTGAAAACTAGCGTACCCTTATTACCATAGAGAACTTTCCAAGTAGAAGTAGGATCTTTGGAGTTTGAGAGTTCTGACATCGGAGCCTTTCCTTTTAGTCTCCTTATTTTCTCCTCCTCTGTTTCGTTTTGATGCACCGAAGGCCGCTCTGAATTTTGGATTTGCTCCTTTCTCTCGCGGACGAAACTATCGGACAGTGTTCTCTGGGAATCTGGTTCCAGTCCGACTGAACCTGAATGTCTATTCGATCCCATGTGCTTCGTCCTGTCGCGAACATCATTCGAAAGATTACCCCTCTGTCGGGGTCTCCACTCACCGTGGGATTTTTGCGAAGTCTTATAGCCGTGAATCGTACCCAAATTTTCCCTTCCATAAGAATGGGAAACTTTTCGGTTGTACGAAGAATATTTTGAATCGTAATTTTCAAGGCGATTCCACACTTTGGTACCTTGATGTTCTCTGTTCTCTTTCAATTCCACCCGAAGGTCTCTCTCTCTTGAGACTCTAATGCTCTGTTTTTCTCCCCCTTTAGGTGGTTCTTCTCCCGTCGACACTTTACGGGACTTACAAGGGAAGATTTCCGAACATTGATCCTTTCTGTAACTCCAGTGATCTTCGCTATAGGCAGGTTTTTTAAAGACCTCCTTTTGGATACCCTTCGAAGGTGACCTAGTTCTTTTCAAACCTCCACTTGTCCCCAAGGCAGGTATGACGGGGGCATTTTGTGGTGGAAACTTCGGAAGGTCCAGCTCCCGCCACGGCTTCCTCTTTTGAGCTTTCTGTTCCTCTGTTAAGTCTGGGCAGGAGCTCTCCTCATGAGATAGCTTTTTACACGTGAAACAGAAGCTGTGTAAACCATCGTATTCAAATGAGATTTTTCCCACATCTCCATTAGGGAAGCCAATTTTTCGTTCAAACTGCAAAGGCTCATCCCCATTAATTGACACCTGAATCCTTGCTCCCACGATTTGACCTAGAGCCTTCCCAATTGCCGTGAAGGTTCCATCGTTCCAAAGGTGAACAGGGACCCCTGTAACTTTGACCCAAAAAGGTAGAGTATTCGGAAAGTTCTCGCTTGTGGATGGTTCCCATCTCTCTAGCGCAAAGCTCCATCTGTTGAAATGGCAGGGACGCTTATTTAAGACTTTCACCAGGTCTTCTTCCTTGAGAAAATCAAACTGAAACCTTTCGGTCCCTAAGTTTCTTCCCCGGACTCTCCCTTCAACATCCCAAATCCTTGCTTTCGGGAGTTGTGCTATCAGAGCTTCAGTACTCCGTCCTTCCCGATGGAACATTCTGCCGATTAGGGATAGGCTGGATTTTTTCTTCACTGAGGCTAAATCGCACTCTGGAATTCGAATAATGTCCTCCTCTAACACTAGACGTCGTCGCGCCTGAGACGACTGCTCCCCCTTCTGTGTAACCCTTTGGATCTGATTCATCCTTCCAAGATACGTCGAAAGTTCGTAAAAACCCTAGCCGCCAAACTTGATCAATATCCCGGATTAGTCACACCAAGTTCTGAGAGGACTCCAAAAACTTAGTATCGTAGCAATAGCTAGCTTGAAGTTACGTCACCACCACTAGGAACCGTAGCAAAAGCTAGAAATCTTCAAGGAAAGCACTTCTGTAAAACAGAAAAAAACCAAGCCAGACGCACAAAACCCCACAAAACACAGCAAACCACAATCCTTCCACTAAGTTCCACCGATATAGAGCAGGATAGATTAAGGAGAGATAGGAATCCCTTAACCATTTTGGAGAAACGACGGGAGAGCGGCG
This sequence comes from Alliaria petiolata, assembly GCA_020283515.1. Classification (NCBI taxonomy): domain Eukaryota; kingdom Viridiplantae; phylum Streptophyta; class Magnoliopsida; order Brassicales; family Brassicaceae; genus Alliaria; species Alliaria petiolata. The sequence goes on along the minus strand of JAHZTW010000003.1, from coordinate 61,666,846 downwards.
AGATCTACTATTGTGTGTTGAAGAAGTTTGCGGCTCGGTCAGTCGCCTCTCTTATCGCCAAAACCCTAATCATGATCCTAAACTAGTATTTTTTTAAAAAATTCAAAATATTATCATTTATAAATGCAATATGACTTGATTTATTTAACAATATCTTCTTGATTCTCCATTTATCATATACGGGCAAGAGTTAATACTTAATAGTAAGAGAACCTTGATTTTTGACTAAGTTTATCCTAAGGTTTATGGTGTGTAGATAGATTTTCATATTTTATTAATACACAATCTTTGACATGTTGTGCTTATAATCTCACTCTTCTAAAACCAGAAACGTATCTCTTCTTCAAGGACGGACTAAGAAGGATGATGATAATGACACCTATACCCCGACTCTTGTCAATCACCTGAAGGAGCTTGCACGCTTGGTCAAATCCATGAAGTTTCGTCTCAAATGTAAGTTTTCGTGTCTTAGTTACTTATTGTGCCTATGTTATATTAAGAAGGAGGAGAATATAACACGTTTGATACCAGAAGAGCTACATTTTCTGAAGATGGAAGTGATCCAGAGGGGTGAGTGAAGAGGAAAATGGCTAAGAAGACATTTAAGTCAAGAACCAGTATATAGGGGGAGCTAGTTATCTGTGTGTTTTAGTGTTGCGTATTGTTAAGATTGCTCCTTGACCTTAGTCTAGTATGATCTGGTTGTTTGGTGTGATACCAGACACATTTGTTTTTTTTTTATGTTCTATTGAATTTGGTTATTTTATTTAGCAAAGTGCTTTGGGATTATGTGCATATGTGGTTGTGTGGATGGTATCTCTTGTGTTTTGTGTGCTGGAATTTCTATACATGCATGTAACTTGAGGTGTGACACTAAGACAAAAAAGAAGAGATTGTTAGCGCCAAAATACTAAGACATTGGAACGTCTGTGCAATACATGACGAACATATGTACATAATATCTTCATATCCAAGATAAACAAGATTTGGGATATTCTCAAGATGAACAATAATTGGATATTCACAACCATAGATTTGACAATATTTAAGACAAAAAACTTATAGATAAAACGGAGCCGTCAAATAGAGAGAACAAGAAAGAATAATACGTTTTAGGGGTTTTGATAAGTGAAGAAAGAGTATGCAACTGTTGTTGTACAATAAATTTGGATATATTACGAATTAGGTAGTGACAAGCCAAGTTATGGCATCGTGTAAAATTGATTAAACAAATTGTAAAAATTTTGTTTGTGATTTTTAGAATATATGCAAAATCTGTACTATCATTTTTGTATGTCTTGTGTTTCATGTCTTACATTACATTTAGAAATGTAAGTGGTAGATGCTCTCGCATCATCACTCGTCAGCAACTAAAATTCCACCGTGTGGATTTTCCTTTTTGTCCTCCTCATGTAACATACATATTTGGTCTCTGATGACTTGACACCGTGTTAACTCGAACCGAGTACGAAAAACAATAAAAGTCAAAATCTGACAGCTCACTCAAGAAAACCTATTGGTCTCCTACTAACCAATAAAAATTCCACTTTTTACAACGTTTGCTAACTATTTTTCAATTCCTACTTTTTATTTCTTATAAACAAATGCCTTTTTTCAACCTTATATGAAAGTCAGAGAGTTCAACAACATCTCTTGTGGAGAAGCAGGTAGATTTTTGAAAAACTCATTCAATATTCAATTGTAATATGAATACACGTCAATTGTTTTGTCTACCTTATATAAATAGTAAAAGATTGAACCTGAAGAATTAAATTAAAATATATGTAAAAACGCGATCACAAAATGAGATAGTCCAACATTCTTGGTCAAGAATTAATGCCATTTGCTTACACACGCACACACACACATAAACGCATATATATACACAAAAGGCATTCTTCTTAATCTCAAAAAGAAAGAGAACAAGAATATAGCTAGAGAGAGAAGATAGAGATATATAAGTGAATGCAACAAAAAAAAAGGAAGATAAAAATGGAGAAGAAGATTAATGTGTTTGTGATGTGTATGATCTTTTTATTGGTGGGCTCGTCTTTGATGTTTGGGAGAGTTGATTGTAGAGCCCTACGATCGAAGCCGTTGAGAGAAATCAACGGCCAAGATCAATCAGCGGTGGCCATGAAGGTGAAGAACAACTCGAGCAGTCCACATCCTTTGATGAGGAGGTTAGCGTCTGGACCGAGTAAAAGAGGACGTGGTCACTGATCAACATTTACCACTTCTTCTATTTTGATCTCTTCTCATTTTTTCCCCCTTTGTTAGATTATTTTAAATGTGTAAATCGAAAGTTTTTGTTGAATGACCACTTCTTCTATTTTGATCTCTTCTTATTCATGGAGATGTAACGCGTATAACATGTAGATTTGTCTGTCCATTGCATGTAATTGTTTGATTTTGTTAATTTTCAAATGGAAAGTAATAGTAAAAAGATGATTATTGGATTGAAAAGGCATATTATTCGATTTCTAAAAAGCAAATGTGCATTTCCTAATTGTGGATAGAAAAGCGACGCTAATTAGTTCATGCATTTTTCTGTAATAGAGAGAATTTTTTGAAATATTATTGAATAAAAGATGGACAATATACGAGTCAAAGATCATAGCAAATAGCAATATCCAATATTTGTGAAAGTAATACTATATCAAATGTATAATATTGCTTTATAGTTTTGCTAAACCTCTAGCATTATCGATCTGACCGGTAAAGAAGTAGATTAAAAATGAGAAATTCATAGAAAAAATGAAGAAGAAAAGGAAAGTAAAAGTTGACCCCCAAAAAGAAGAAGAACTAATGAGTAAAAAATTAGTCCACTAGTTTACCATCTTCTTATATAGTTAACTAGAATAGGACCCGCATATATGCGGCTTTTAAATAAAATATTTTAAACCGGTAAAAACTTATTTTAAAAGTAAAATTAAAAAATAAATATAAAATTTATTTTTTTATTTTTATTTTTTATTTTTTGTAATTAAATTTTATTACTATTTTCAGATAGGATTTTGATATAATAAAATAAATATTTATTTTGTTGTGAAAAATACAAATATAATTGTTACATTCTCAAACAAAATATATTCAATAGCGTCAAAATCTAATCGATTAACTTGACACTTGTCATGATCATGTTAATTACTAATTTTGACGCATCCTACTTTTTATAATAAGAATGTATATTTTCCTAAATTGGATTTAATATTATTTACTTTTATTTTTTGTTTTAGATTTTCATTGAAGTATATTTTTCCTTTTTATTTTAATCATTTTCTTTTTAGGATTATTATTTGATTATATAATTTTTAATCTAAATTTTTATTTACTAATTTTAATCATAATGAAAATAACATATTTTTATGGTGTTTTGTTAATAAAAGCACAATTTTATTTTATTATTGTTTAAGTTATGTTATGATTGTGTTTTAAGTCTCGAATAGATGTTATTATGTGAATAAAGAAACCAAACATTTATTAAACTAAACAAATAATTTATTTTGATCAACAAAAAAAACAAATAATTTATGGTTAATTCGAAGTGTGAACCGTAGCGATCTAAACGGATAATCAAAATGGATAAAAATATTCTTACAATGAAAAACATAAGAAAAAAACTTATTTTTGTTTTTCTTAATTTTCTTTTTTACTTTTTTGATTTTTTGATTTTCTTTTTAGTATTAGTAATTGATCAAACAATTTCCTTAATCTAAATGAAAAACATCAAAAAATCACTTATTTTCCTTTTTCTTAATTTTCTTATTTACTTTTTTTCCTTTTAGTATTAGTAATCAATTATATAATTTCATTAATCTAATTGGAAAACATAAAATAATCTTATTTTCCTTTTCTGTTTTTAAAACTAATTTTTAGATTTTTGTAAACATTATGTTAGAATTTAATTGGTTGAATTTTTTTAACATGTGTCAGAAGCTAATCGATTAACTTGACACGTGTCACGATCATGTTAATTAGCAACTTTGATGCATTCAACTTTATATAATAAGATTTTCTCACTTGGGAGAATGTCCTCTAATTGAGAAAATTCTCCTATTTTCGACATTTTTAGAGGACATAAAAATATATTTTTATTTTTTGTTTTGTTTGACTTATTTTCCAACAGAAACCAACCAGAGTAACTTTTCCTACTGATTTTACCCGCTAAAATGTTTATGTTTTACTATAGATAAATACAAATTAAATTGTTTCTCAAGACGTTTATATAAAAAAAAAAAATCGTCTTCTTCATATATTCTTTAGCCATTAGGTTTTTGAGGGCTTCATGGTTGTAATAAAAATTTGGCCCGTTCTACAATCTGACCGCAAAGATACCCAAACATTGGCAAATTAGTTTTGATGGTTTCTCCCTTCAATATAATCTGCGTTCTTGCAACAGAGCTGCAGACAGAAGAGTTCATTAATTTATGTTTTTGAGATCCTTGGATTTGTGGTCGTGTCCCACTTTGGTTACAAACATCCACAAGATAAATCTGAGATGTTATAATAATCTTGGTATGACTTATGAATCAATGTTTACTTAGAAAAAAGAGGTTGTTGTAAAAAAAAACATAAATAAAAAAATGAGGTTGTTGTAAAAAGCAAACTCAAAAATTCAAAACCGACTCATCTAGTCGTATTGTGGATGTCAACCATCCCCTTTGTTGCTTTGACTTTCATTTCTGTGTTTTTTTTTTCTAGTTTTTCTTTTGTCGGACTTTTTTGTTTCTACCACTTGTTTCTCTAATTCTCTATATTTCGTATATAAATTTAATTTATAAAATTCACTTACGTTTTTAATGTCAAACAAAAAAAAAAATCACTTTCATTTTTTTGTTCGTCTAGTGATTTTATTAACTTTAAAGTGAAAATCATGGTGAAATACAAGATAAAATCTTTAAATCGAAAAAAAACATAGATATTTCCGAAAACATAGCCTGCAAACTCCAGCTAACATAGCCTAGAATCTCAGGAACCAAAGCTAAACGGAAAACTAAACTTACGATGCCGAATTGAGATTTTGCTAACTACAACTTACAACCTTCAAACACCGATACAAACCCGAAAACGGAAGATGATTAGCATCACCGGAGAACCGCCAATACCCAACCAAACATTCTGATCTTCATGTCCTCTCTTGATGTTTGTAGACTTCAAAAATCACTTTCATTTATCTTTACAGTTTTAGAGATATTATTGAAAATTCGAAATTATCATTCTCACCGCCGCAGCATCAACTATCAACGTATTTCACATTCACTTCCTCTCACTTGTTTTTTTTATAACATATGCTTTTCTGATATGATCAGGACCATTTGAAATTTTATATATCTTTGCTCTCTATAGTGAGTCGTTCTCGTGGTCGTTTTGTACTTAAATTTGTATAATTAAATTAACTAGGACAACTTTGACCACACAAAAAAAAAATTAACTAGGACAACAAACTTGAATTGATGCCGACATATGCATTTGAACTTTCCATCGAAAATAATCATATATAGCAAAATTCACACAAGAAACAGATATGAAAATAGTTAGGCTTGTGATCAACCAAAAAAAAAAAATCTGAATCATGTCTTCACAATGTAGTAGAAATTTTGTATTCGAGAAAGGGTGCAACTCCCAGATCTTGGGTTCGATCTTCCTCCCTTGCTGTTATCAACACTTTGTGGGAAGTCTGTCAGTTGGGCTTTGGCCCAATTAGTTTACCTGGTAGTCAGAAATGCAGGCGGCCTGACTACCCCCTGGCATATAGTCGGAAGGCATTTCAACTCGGATCAGGCAATGCGGTTGCTCTTTGGATCTCATGGCCCGTTGACTCAACTCATGGTGTCCGTTGAACCGTTGAACCACGGGCATATCAGTCTGTACTTGTAGCACTTCGGTGCGTTCCTCCCGGGGCTAACCGGATAGCCGATAGGGTATATCAAAAAAAAAAAAAAAAAAAAAGTATAGAACATATATATAACTTGAGAGACATAAAACATAAAAAAAAGTACAAGAATTCAAAGTTTTCAAAATGGGGTTCAAAATCAAGCTCTAAAGTTTCAAAATCCCCAACTAGTTAAAGACCGTGTGATAAATCAGGTAAGACTATCAATTGGGCGGGCTGTCCGTGAGTTAGCCCAATCCAAAACATTACGGGACGATTATGGTCATGTCTATATACAAAGCTGTTCAAATTTGCTAGACCCAAATTCAGCCGTGGTCAGAAGCAGGTGAGACCGTGTGGTTAGCGGACACGTCCAAAAACTTTAAAATTTAGGGGTTTCTCAATTTGGGAACTCACTCTAATTTCACCCCCAAAAAAAAAAACTTATTACGATTTCGGACAAGGCCTTTGCTTTTGTTTCCCTCTTAAACAACTTTGTTTTGTTACAACATGATTTGATTTCACTTTGAAATGTTCCATAATGGTGATTTTGGTCTGTGTTTCGACTTCTTTGTAAACACGTGTTGCATGATTGTCAATAGCATCATTACACTAATGTCAAGAACCCAAAGAATCCAAATCTGATGGATAATGAATCAAAAGCAGAGATAGAATTTGGACCGCGGACAGGCCCATTTGGACGCGGTCAAGACGCCATCATATTTTGCCGCGACCATATTTGTCCGCAAGAAGAAAATGTTCGCTCGGATATGTTCAGAAGTTAATGAGTTAGTTATATAGGCTCGAAACTTAGTTTCCTCAACATTTACAGTAGTACCAGAGGTCTAAATCTAATCGCAAAGGGCTTCTAGCTAAATAAGGTTTTTGAAAATGGAGACTCTTAGAATGAACAAAGAAAAAGATAAGACAAGATTCGAACAAACAATGACACAAGCTGTCTAATTTCTCTAATGCCTTAGATTCACGTCATCTCCTACAACGAATGCATCAAAATACATGATCTATTAACGAACTAATCACACGATTAAGCAAAGCAAACCCATCCCAATTAACTAAAAACGGAAAATGCTTAATGCAATGGCGAAATTTTCCAGAATCAGACCTCAAAACTAGTAAATCCACAAGTCACTACAAGAACTCTGAGAATCTCATCTCATACGAATCAATCAAACAAAAACGCCTAAAGAAAGTTAAAAAAAAAAAAAAGATAGTTAGAGAGATAAGAGAACACCGAACTCAAGTCTCAAGCTTCACCGAATCCATTTTCTTCTTCTTGACATCCTCAGTTGAATCAGCGTTCGCATCGGCGTCTGTTGGAGTTGTAGAAGCCACAGGACGAGTTTTCACCGACTCAAGCACAAGTTTGCTGATCTCTTTGGAATAAGCGTTAAGGATATCGAACCCGTCATCATCATCACCGACCACGGAAGCAGAAGCGACGCCGTAAGCTTTATCCTCGATGGATTTCGCGACGGTTGAAGCATCCTCGTGTTGGAGAGCTTCATACCTCTTAGAGAGGATAGATTCAGAGGATAACGTCTCGATCAGGCGGTTACGACGGCGTCGCGAGTGCTCTGAGACGGCGGCCAGATTCGGAGGGAAATGCCTCCTCCCAGTTTACTCTCCGCCTCCGCCTCCTCCGCCTTTGGGATTTTCGTCGTCGAAAATGTGGCGGAGTTCACGGTTTCAGAGAGAGACGGTGGGAATGTGGTGCTGCTGATCGTCTCGGATTCCGCCATTTGCTGAGTTTGATTTTTAAAAGATTTTAGGGGTTTTGAAATTTCCGGTAGCAATTTTTCGGGGTGATAAGAGGAGATATTTGGTACGGTGTCGTTTACAGAGTTCCGTAATTTAATTGGTTTGGTTTTAGGCTTATTTCCAGGTTTTAGTTGTTTGTTTCGTTTTCATCTTTGTATTAGATCATTGTATTTCAACCTTGTATTCTGCTTTGATCGATAATAAACTTCAGTTTCAGATGAAAAAAAAAAAAAAAAAAAGTTATATTACAAATTAAATTTGGTTTTAGGGTTTGTTTTGCACTTTTTATAATTACGGGTAACAATGCAAACCAATATTATTTAAAGGGGGTTTTCGCAAAAAAGCCCTTAATTTAATAATAACAATCGTAAAAAAATTACTTTCCTCTTCATCCAATTTTTTGAAGTGCAAAAATGAGAAAAAAACATCCCGCCAACAAAATTCGTCTGATTTTTTCGTAACCCAAAATTTGAAACATCTCAAAAACCTCAAAAAAACACAGAGAGCGCCAATTCAATGTTTAATTCGAAAAAAACTCAGAAAATGGCGCTTTGCTTCATCCCTTTTACATCCCCTTTCTCTCCTTCGTTCTCTTCCAATCAATATCAATCTCAATCTCAACCTCTCTCGCTACTTTCCCTCTTTCTGTTTCCTGAAACCATCGAACCATGTCCGACGATAAGGAGAACTTCGTTAGGATGACGAGAGCAGCTACGAAAAGAAAAGCTTCCATGGCAGCGATTATAGAAGAGGAGCGTCTCAGCAAGAAGAGAGTCGTCCTCGGTGAGCTTCCGAACTTGTGCAACGCCTCGGCGAATCCCAATCAGGAAAGAGAAACAAAAAAGCCCAGAAAATCCGGTAGGGTTCCGACGAAGCCGCAGAAGAAGAAGAAGAAGACAATCTCGAAAGTCGCAGCAACGCCGAAGGAACCAAACTCTGATATTGACACTAGATCTGATGATCCTCAGATGTGTGCTCCTTATGTTACCGGAATCTTCGAGTATCTCCGTCAATTAGAGGTAATTCAAAATCATCTCTAGTCTTCTCGATCCGAAATTGGGTCTCATGTTTTATATTCTTGAGGCATATCTAGTTTCTGGATTCGCAATTTGATCTGGGTCTCATGTGTTCTAGCGATTTCTGAAGCCTCTCTACTTTTTTCGATTCGCAATTCGATCTGGGTCTCATGTGTTATAGCGATTCCTGAAGCATCTCAACTTTTTTCGATTCACAATTCGATCTGGGTTTCATGTGTTATATCGATTCCGGAAGCATCTCTACTTTTCTCGATTCACAATTCGATCTGGGTCTCATGTGTTATAGCGATTCTTGAGGCATATATAGTTTTATCGATTCGCAATTTGATCTGGGTCTCATGTAATTTAGACATAGAATTGAGTAGTTGCTGGATTCGTGTTCGTTTATTTTTGTCATTTGAGATTTGCAAACTGGATTTTGGTGAAATTTTGCAGGTAAAGGCAAAATCGAGGCCATCGATTGATTATATTGAGAAGATTCAGAAAGATGTGACGCCGAGTATGAGAGGAGTTTTGGTGGATTGGTTAGTGGAAGTTGCTGATGAGTACAAACTTCTCTCGGACACTCTTTATCTCGCTGTCTCTTACATTGACAGATTCTTGTCTCTCAAGACTGTTAATAGGCAGAAGCTTCAGCTTCTGGGAGTTTCTGCAATGCTTATTGCCTCGTAAGCAATCTTTAAGCGGCCTTCATTGTTTTGTTTGCATCTCTTTTGTGGGTTTNAAAATTTAAAATTAAATTGGTTATAAATGGTCAATAATTTGTATATTATATATTTATGTGCTTTTATATATATCTTGTTAATTTATTAACTATATTTTTGTATGTAAGTTTGTATATATATATATATATTAAAAAACATTTGATCTGTACTATGTATAGTAAAATCCTTATATATTAACAAATATTTTTATTTGACAAATTTTCCACTTAAAGTTATTATAATTGTTTTTATTAAACAGCTTATTGTTTATTTTTAGTATATTTAACAACATTATATTTTCAATTTATGATTTTTATTCATTATATATATATATATATTTACATTATATAAAGTATTTTTGTTATTTTCTTATGAAAGTTAGAAATAAAGGATATTTAAATTCAAATTATAAGACAACAAAAATAAAATAAAATCAAAATCAATTAAAGCTTAAATCAAAATTAATTAAATTCATATCATTTCAAGTTAACAATAAATTATAAAAAATTTATATAAGGATTTCTTTTCAAGCTTAAGAAATATAATAATTTTACTATGTATTATAATAAGTTTACTATGCATAAATATATAATATACAAATTATTGACTATTTATAATCAATTTAATTTTTAATTTTATATAATTATTATTTTTCACATATTATATTATAATTAAAAAAATTGATTCATTGATAATATATAAATTTCAGGGATTAAATATACTAATATATATATCTATAAATTATTATAATTATAAATATAGTTTGTGTAGTTTTTTTCCACTAAAAGTTTTTTTCCACTAAAGTAGTTCGTATAGTTTTAAATACATTGTTCTGATAATGGAAACGATGGTTGTGGTGTTAGCGACATAACATCATTTAGTTTATATATGTCGTCATATAAACCATATAGTTCGTGTAGTTTTGAATACATTAATATTCTCTGCATGTGTAGCTAACAATCATTTTTCCTTAATTTAATAATAACAATCGTAAAAAATTACTTTCCTCTTCATCCAATTTTTTGAAGTGCAAAAATGAGAAAAAAACATCCCGCCAACAAAATTCGTCTGATTTTTTCGTAACCCAAAATTTGAAACATCCCAAAAACCTCAAAAAAACACAGAGAGCGCCAATTCAATGTTTAATTCGAAAAAAACTCAGAAAATGGCGCTTTGCTTCTTCTCTTTTACATCCCCTTTCTCTCCTTCGTTCTCTTCCAATCAATCTCAATCTCAATCTCAATCTCAACCTCTCTCGATACTTTCCCTCTTTCTGTTTCCTGAAACCATCGAACCATGTCCGACGATAAGGAGAACTTCGTTAGGATGACGAGGGCAGCTACGAAAAGAAAAGCTTCCATGGCAGCGATTATAGAAGAGGAGCGTCTCAGCAAGAAGAGAGTCGTCCTCGGTGAGCTTCCGAACTTGTGCAACGCCTCGGCGAATCCCAACCAGGAAAAAGAAACCAAAAATCCCAGAAAATCCGGTAGGGTTCCGACAAAGCAGCAGAAGAAGAAGACGATCTCGAAAGTCGCAGCAACGCCGAAGGAACCAAACTCTGATATTGACACTAGATCTGATGATCCTCAGATGTGTGCTCCTTATGTTACCGGAATCTTCGAGTATCTCCGTCAATTAGAGGTAATTCAAAATCATCTCTAGTCTTCTCGATCCGAAATTGGGTCTCATGTTTTATATTCTTGAGGCATATCTAGTTTCTGGATTCGCAATTTGATCTGGGTCTCATGTGTTCTAGCGATTTCTGAAGCCTCTCTACTTTTTTCGATTCGCAATTCGATCTGGGTCTCATGTGTTATAGCGATTCCTGAAGCATCTCAACTTTTTTCGATTCACAATTCGATCTGGGTTTCATGTGTTATATCGATTCCGGAAGCATCTCTACTTTTCTCGATTCACAATTCGATCTGGGTCTCATGTGTTATAGCGATTCTTGAGGCATATATAGTTTTATCGATTCGCAATTTGATCTGGGTCTCATGTAATTTAGACATAGAATTGAGTAGTTGCTGGATTCGTGTTCGTTTATTTTTGTCATTTGAGATTTGCAAACTGGATTTTGGTGAAATTTTGCAGGTAAAGGCAAAATCGAGGCCATCGATTGATTATATTGAGAAGATTCAGAAAGATGTGACGCCGAGTATGAGAGGAGTTTTGGTGGATTGGTTAGTGGAAGTTGCTGATGAGTACAAACTTCTCTCGGACACTCTTTATCTCGCTGTCTCTTACATTGACAGATTCTTGTCTCTCAAGACTGTTAATAGGCAGAAGCTTCAGCTTCTGGGAGTTTCTGCAATGCTTATTGCCTCGTAAGCAATCTTTAAGCGGCCTTCATTGTTTTGTTTGCATCTCTTTTGTGGGTTTGTGTTTTGCTTATGGATGGTCTTTTGTAGGAAGTATGAAGAGATAACTCCTCCAAATGTGGAAGACTTTTGTTACATCACAGACAACACTTACACAAAACAAGAGATTGTGAAGATGGAAGCTGATATACTTCTTGCCCTTGAGTTTGAATTAGGAAACCCTACAATCAATACATTTCTAAGGTTTGAATCTTGATGCTTTTTGGTGGTCATTGAGTTTATGGTTGTTTAGTTTCATTGTCTCATTTTTGCTTCTGCTTTTGTGCAGACGGTTCACAAGAGTTGCACAAGAAGATTTCAATGTAAGCGACTTCTCGAGTTATGGCATTTTGTGTTGTTTAGAGTATTAATTTACTAAGTTTTTTCTCTGTTCAATTTCAGTTGTCACATTTACGGATGGAGTTCCTCTGTAGCTATCTTTCAGAGTTAAGCATGTTAGACTATAACAGTGTGAAGTTTCTTCCGTCTGTTGTGGCTGCTTCATCGGTATTTCTCGCAAGATTCATCATCCGTCCAAAACAACATCCCTGGGTAAATCACGGTTCTTGTTCTTGTTCTTTTTCTATATACATCACTTTGTATTATTCTTTATTTTTTTGGATGCTGTAATGTAACAGAGTGAAATGTTGGAAGAATACACAAACTACAAAGCTAGTGATCTGAAAGATTGTGTGTGTATGATACATGACTTGTATTTAAGCAGAAAAGGAGGAGTTTTACAAGCTGTAAGAGAGAAATACATGCAGCATAAGGTAACTACTATGAAGTGATTTTGAGTTGAAATGTGAAGAACACAATGTTCTTGAGATTTACTTGTTTTTGTTTCTCTGTTTTGATTCCATCACAGTTCAAGTGTGTCGCGACTATGCCTGTATCGCCGGAGCTTCCTCTTACCTTTTTTGAAGATGTCAACATTTAGAGAGAACTTTGGTCATCGGCAAAGGTTGTCTAAAACCAGGAGAAAGTAGTTCGTTGGTGTTTTGGGTTGTACATGTCTTAGGACTACTTCTAGTTGAAGTTTCTGTAACTAGTTTAAGCGCATACCCTTTTGAAACGTGAAGTTCTGTAACTTTGAGAACCAAAAAGATGCATTTCGTTCAAAAAAGCAACAATCCAAAATAAGATGAAACCATAAAACCATAAAGGAATTCGATAAATCTAATGGGTTGATTTTTAAGCCAATACAGAGGCCACTTCATGCAAAAGATCAATCTTGTGTACAACAAAATCCATTTGTTTGCCACTTTCCAGTTTCATCTCCACTGACACCAAACTCCAAAACAAATTTGGACCTTTTTTTTGGTTTTTTTTGTTTTTTTAATATTTTCTATTATTTTTATTTTTTTTTAATTTTTTTTTTTTTTTTTTTATTTATTTTTTTATTTTTTTTTTTGCGTTCCTGGATTATTGGGTGTATTTGGAAAGTTATAAATGATAAAGTGTATAACAATTTGGATCGAGATCAACAAGAATCCTAAACGCTTGCGCAAAATGAGCCTACAATTTGGGAGTTGACAAAAATTGATTATCAAATCACGGAACAATAACTTGTCCCTTCCTCAGTGACAGTGTTTTCGAGTTAAACGAGATACTATCTTTGTTATGTTGATGGCTCCTGTAAAGAGATTTATATATTTTTATTTTTTTTGTTTTTTTGTTTTTTTGTTTTTGTTTATTTTTTTTTTTTTTATTTTGTTTTTTTTCTTTTTTTCTTTTTTTTTATTCTTAATTATTTTTTTTTTTTTTATTTTTTGTTTTTTTTTTTTTTTCTTTGTATTTTTTATTTTTTTTTTTTTTTTTGTTTGTTTTTTGTTTTGTTTTTTTACCTTTTTTTTATCTTTTTTTATTCTTAATTATACTGAATTATTCCGAATTTTTTTTTTCTTATTTATTCTAATTTATCTTATTTTATTCAATTTTAACTGATTTTAAATTAATTTAATTTAATTTTTTTATTATTTTTTTATATTTTATTTTTTTTTTTTATTATTTTTTATTTTTTTTTAACTTTATTTTTTTTCCGTTTTTTTTTTTATTTTTTTATTTTTTTTATTTTTTCTTCTATCCTAACTACCCGACTTTATTTACTTTTTTTATTTTTTGTTGTTTTTTTTTTTTTTTTTATTATTTTTTTTCTTTGTTTTTTTTCTCTTTTTTTTTTTTTATTAGTTTTCTTCTTTTTTATTTTTTATTTTTTTTTTTTATTTTTTTATTACGATTTTTTTTTTTTCATTATATTTTTTTTTGTTGTTTATTTTGTTTACTTCTTTGTTATTATTTTTTTTTTTTTTATTTTTTTTTGTTTTTTTTTATTATTATTAATTTTTTTTTTTGATTTTCTTTTTTGTTCATTCAATACGCGATAAATTCAAAGACAGACAAGATAGTACCAAGTACTCGTCTATATCTATTTGATATTATCTGGTATAGATTTATGAACCATTTTAATTATTAAGTTGTTGATAAAAGTAATCATTATATCCAAATAAAAACATGAAAGGTGGGACTGGTAAAACTTGAGAATAAAAATCTAAAGCAATTATAGTAGTAGAGAGAAAAATGAAAAAATATTTACCAACAAATAAAAATTTAGAATATCTTATCTATTTATTTTTTTTTATTTTTGGTTTATCTCCAAAAAGATAAAAAAAAAATATTTAATATAAGAAAAGATAAAATAAAACTTTAGGGAGAAAATGAGAAATTTGTTTTTACTTTCTTTTTTCATTCGCTCTCTCTCCTTTTTATTATAACACAACCTATACCAGTCACACCCAAAAATTTTGAAATTTTATTTTTAAAAGAGAAGATAGAAGTCTCCATTTAAAAAAAAAAAATGAGTGGCGATAACAAAATTAAGTAGAAGATGGTGGCTAAACGTTGGGTGGAGAAGGTGGCTAAGCGTCGAGCGGAAGACGGTGGCTAAGCGTTCAGTGGACAGGAGCCGCTGCGAATTGTTCGTAATCGGAGAAGATCTCAGGAAAGTAATAACATATTTTATATTCGGAAAGATATCTACCCACTAGATCTATAGAATTTTGGATAAAAGATAAAGCATCAAAAATAGAAAATCTACTATATGAAAGCAGGAGGGTCTCTACGGCTTCGGTCACGTCAGCATCTACAAAAATAACACGTGTACACTGATAATTTCTTTTAAAAAAAACCTTTAGTCTTTGTTGTTCCTTCGACTTCCCAAGATCGTCGTTATCTCGATGATTCTTCTCAACATTTAACTTCATCAGCGATAATATAGTGAAATTGAGCAGCGTCGATAAGAGAATTGAATTTCTCTACTCGAAGCCGTTAGATCTCCACCGCCGCACGAAACGCATCTGCCGTAACGATATCGAGAGAATATCTGCCTTAAATTTCAAAAGAATCGGACACTTTCCTCGAACAAAGGAGGAAAGGGATTGAGCTAGCGACGCCAAACGAGATGTGCTACCGCGGAATAAAATGGCTGTTCGAAGGCGTTAGGAGTGAACGATGAAGGGAAGGTCGTTGGAGAAGAGAGTCTTGATAAATGATCGGATTCTCTCTTCTTCGAGGGTCGTGGTTGTAACGAGTGTGTGACTAGCCTTCTTAAGGTAAAATTGATTGATTCCCTTTTCAATAACAAAATTTGGGAGATTTTTGTGATGGGTTCTTTTTGGGTTTACCATTGGTAGTTGTTAGTTAAGAGATCAAGGAGACTTAGGTTGGACTTACACTATAATCAGAAGAAACGAATGTTTACCACTCAAATTCCATGAAAATATACTACCTTTACATAATCTGTTAAAACAAAGTGTTCTTAGTATTTACCATTTGGTGTTCTTCGTGTCTCCTTTACACGAGAAGGAGGATGGTTGGAAACAACTTATTGCTACCTATAATCCACAAAAGTCAAACATAACCAGCATATAAGTAAGCTACTGCATTCACGCTGCGAAATGACGACGTAAGCAGAGGGAGCGGGTGTTCTATGCTTAATTAGTCTTCTTCAAATCTGATGACTGCATTGAGGTTTTCTCATCATTCATTCCAGATGATGTTTTGGGTTTCTTTGAGTACAACTCCGCAGCGTTATGTATTCTGAAAATCCAATTTTATTCTTGTCAATAGTTTAGGTTAGAAATGATTTTTTGTAAGGCTTAGTTTTTTCACCAGATCAGTTGATTGTACTGTGGTTTTCTCCTTTTTAGGTGATTCATCTCTTCACTCAACCTTTGTTTTGTGCAAAACATGACTCCTATTTATGCTGAAATTTTACATCTTCATCTACCAACCTTTCACCTCCGGTAGATAATCAGGTATATGAATTTTCGAATTAAAAATTCTGTAATTGGCTTATTCAGTGTTTTTCTATGACAGGTGAGGTTTAGTTTAATTTTTTGCTTTTCTCAAAACCAAGCACAGTCTATTACTTTTAAGGTTTCAAATGCTTGAACAGTCTTCTTAGGGTTTCAGCTTACGAACAATGGAGCTTCCAAAGATGGTGAGCAAACTGTGGCTCCCTTGTGACTATCTGTAAATGGAGTAGGAAACTCTTCTACATGCATTGCATACTTCTCAGAGGTGCTATACATCGGAATCTGATGTACGGTACACTTTCTAACCAAAACTTAGATGATTCGAAATAGATAAATTTGTGCTCTTCATAATGGATTATGAGCCTCTTTTCTAATGATGATTCTATTTGTGAACTTGCAGGAGTTAAAACTCACACACCTGCGTTATTTAGTTCTCTTAAAGAAGATTTTGTTCTCAGCGTTGGGTTCTGTTAAAAAAAGAGAATCGAAGTATGCTTGTGCAGCTATTAACTGAGAAACTAGAGCCTGATCAGGTTGAGAAACCAGCACTTTCTCAACTACGCTTATTATCTTGCTTATGATCTACTTTTTTTGTTGGTGGTTAGTAAAGCTCATTTTCATTCACTGTATCCTTATAATGATTTGCTCCATGCTTTTAGCAGCAATGGTTTTATCTAAAAACATTGAATTTTTATAAGCGAGTTGAGTTTGCTGACTTCACCAGGAAATTAAAGGCACAAAAAATGAAGCCCGAACATTTTTTGGATTCAATTACCAAGCCAGAATTTTCTTAGGTATGTTAAAAAAAAAACCATAATAGCTTGACATCAAGAGAAAAAGTTAACTAATTACAGAAGTGAATTAAATAATTAAAAGAAACTTATACATAAACTCATACATTATAGCTTTACAATATTTTTTTAAAGAAAAAAACAAAAAGCCCGCGCATCGCGCATATACTCATCTAGTTCTGATAAAAGTCTAGAAAAGATAATGGATAATTACAGTTGAAGATTGTATAATGTGAATTCATATCTTAGGGTTTTTAAAAATTCATTTGAAGATTGTATAATGTGAATTCATAATTACAGTTTTACCCTTCATTGAAAAAAAAACAAATTTTTTATCTAACAACTCAATATTTTTTAAGTGTGCTGAACAACATTGACCATCTTAATTGGGATAAACTATTGAAATAGCTTGGGATAAACTGTTGAACAACATTGTATCTGTAAGTATTTTCCATCAACCAAAACATATGTTTTATTTGAATTTTTTTGTTTAGTTTTTTATGTTTTAGTAGATGGAGGATTGGATTTGTAAGCGTATCGGAGTTAAGGTTTTAATACCAAATTTGTTTTTTGAGTGTTTGTAAATATACTCGTCAAAGGGTTTTATACTAAAATCTTATATTAATAAAATTAAACAAAATTATTATTAAAATATAAAATTCTGTTAGATATGACATTTGGTTAAACCTATAGAATTTAAATCAATTTTTAAATCATTTATATTAATCATGCTTTAAAATAATAAATATATAGACATCATAAAGAAAACTCGCTGCCGTCTTTATTTTCCGTTTATTCATGTTTAGTATGCTTTATTTATATTCTTCCATTTTACAAAAGTCTCGTTTTGATATATTTCATGCGTACTAATAAATTTTATAACATTCAAATAGGTTCTTATTTAATAACACTAACTCAATTAATGATTTTAATTCAATGTTTTTTTAGTTTTGAATAAATTGTATGTATATTAAAAGTCACATTGAAAATGTTGAACGATATTCTTTTTAAACTAATATATAATTCTTAAACGACAATGATGGAGGGAGTAATTGATAAGAAAATTAAAATACAGTATAGCAATTATGCTGTGATGATTTTCTTTTCATGTCATTTATTAATAGTTAAATATGTTAGGTGATGGTAAATTTCATATTTAATTAGTTGTTTCACATCAATCTATCATGTTGAAATCTATTGAATGATGAACTTTTGCATCAACCATTTTTAAACCCATAATTAGGAGAAAAAGGAGATGTAAACCTAATCCATCCTATCATGATAATGAGAAACATTACACACCCCTCTTAAGGTGGCATAATAAACATCATTGCCAAGATCAATCAAATATGCTAGTTCTGTCCATTGAACCTACGATCCATGTTGTTCATGCATAAGATTGGAAAGTGGATAATCTATTGACCTCACAAATTTGCGATCCGGTATCCAACCTAGTAAAGGTAAACACTATAACTAGCTCTACACTATATAATAGAATTTAACCTCATATAAAGATGATAATAGACAACACATACTTGCTAAGACAACATAAACATGTGCATATTAACCGATTTAGTTGTCTTCTCCTTACGCTCAAATATAACTCATTCTGATTTGAAGATAATAGCTAGATACAATGGAAGACTCCAGATTGGGTCTCCCATGATCACGATCATATCTTGATAAGAACCAAACTACAAATCCATTCAATATCAACGTATCCAGAGTATCTGATGATCCTCTCACGAGCTAATCACCCTTTTATACTCTAATACTCTCCTCTTTGATACAATCAACCACTCGTAATTGCATAAAGATGATCTACAACTCTCGACTCTTACTTATACTACTTCTAAATCTCACGTGTCTTCTCTTCACTCTGCCACATAGTCTCCATCCTTTATCTTTTCGGGTACATGTTTTACTTTCTTATGGAAGCATCCCAACGATGCCGAGTAGCAAGCGCATAAATGCATATGACTAATTTTGCATGAACAATTTGAAGCTAAAAAATATTGAGTTTATGGCTATACAAAACGATAACATTGAATAGGGTCGCAGAAATAGAAATTTTGGATCGTTGGGACGAAAACGATGAATCTATGCATGAGACCGATCAGTTTGCAGCTGATGCAAACCTCAATTTATTGACGTGCAAAGTGGACCGAACGGTTTGCAGTTCGAACTGATCTGTCTGAAGTCCCAACCCTAGTCGATTCCTCGTGAAAAACATCGGAACTGATTGGTCTAGTGATGGAACCTATCAGTCTGGACTTCAGGCGGCACATGCTTGATTTTTTTACGAATTGATTGATCTAGGATGTGGACTCATCGTTCCAACACTTCATACTTCTATAAAAAAGCGTTTTATGCAATCTAAAAGCTTTATTTTTTTTTTTGAATATCCTAAAACCCGAAATGACTCGTTATTGGACTAAAAGACTAAAACATGTTTTGACTCAATAAAAACTAGAAACAATTGTTAAAACCCTGATAAAAATACAACAACACATCCACATAAGCTTTCCGTAGAAAGGTATACCCATTCCACCGTCCAAAGATTTGGAGGCAAGGAGAATTCACACCAAAATAGAGTGAAGATTCGTGGAACCAGACCAATGACTAAATATACATGTAGAAGATTATATAACCCTAGGGAAGAATTCCACTAAGATTTAGCAAATGTATTTTAGTGGGATAAGATATAAGCGGCAAAAGTGTCGCATATGATGCAGGAGCTGCATGTTCGCTTATACCAAAAGATGTGCACGGAAGAACCAAAAGTGAAAAGTTTCTTGTCGACAAGAGAACTCACCACTAAGCGCAAAGAACCAAATGAGGGACCTAAGTGATGAGTTGGGCCCTAAGCTAATATAAGCAAAAAATCATCCTAAATCCTCACCGTTACACCCAAATGCAAGAGATTATGAGACGAGGTACAAAAGAAAAATGGGGGAAGAAAAAATAACACCCATCATAAAGTAAGAAATAAATACGATGCCATTTATAAGTGAAGAAGTGAGCGAAGACGTATAAAGTACCCAAACCTACATGTTGAATGCCAACTACACAAACGATGCCCATTAAAAAACAAAAGAAAAAAAAACTATGTGGAAACAAGAGCATCATTGTGAAAAAATGTTTCAAGTTCATCAATAGTTATCACAATCAAGAGAAAGCATAGGCCAGCATCAAACCCTTTACTAAAAAGTGTAAAAAAAAAGCTAACTCTTTAGGTTCACATCAGACACCAGATGGGAATACCCCACCAAGAGAAGCAAAACCGCTTTGTCTCTCCTTGCAGAGCTTCGCATCCCATACCTGTCTCATGAAAGCATTCTTTTTTGCTCAAAATGGCTGTTTTTCTTGTGCATCACATACACATGCACATGGGCGACGATTAAAAATTGTACGCATTAAGTTGTCAATCATTCTCATGGTTTCTTTCTCCACACATTCCTTGCAAATGAGGGGAATAACACAGTAAATGTTTGCCTCAGAAATAGCATCACAAGCTCGAGCCACATGTTGTCTCTCTCTTTCTCTCTGTCTTTCTCTCCACCTAGAGATAAGTGCACAACTCTACTACCTCGATGATTCTCTCCTCTAGGTTGGCATAGACGAATATAAGAGTTCCAACGAAATGACATTTTGACTTATAATTTTGTCCAGAATCCAACACCTCCATTGTTGTATGTCCAACTCCAAAATATGAAGCCTCGAGGCTTAAAGGACGAAACTCAAAGGATCCATTTACATTGGTAACTCGAAAGAAGACACCTGAACAACAAGACTGAATCAATTATTGATAAGGTCTCTATTAGGTTATAGAAACAACATGTCTTCCTTGACCAACCAAACCCCAACGAGCAAGCAGTAATTCTCATTTTTTTTCATTTGAATAAAACTAAAAAACCCCTTTTTACCAAGGAAACAAACCACAAAGGTGGCCCTAACAATCACTCCTAGTCATGCTCGAGGGTAGATTGTTTAGAATAAGAAATCCCAAGCCACATAAAATATTTTTATTAATTATTCTTCCTTTTAACTCAGCAAAACATCTCATCTTTATCTCTCACTAGACATGCCTCAAGACTAAGTGTTACTCCTCTTTGAAACTTTCTTTATTTTTTACATAAATGAAGTCTCAATTTTTCCATCCTAACACACGAAATCGTGGAATGAAATGAAATATGTGGTCGTAGATTTTTTTTCTAATCAGTATACGCAAGTCATATCATGCTATGTCGATGTCATACGAATAAGTTTGAGTCTATCATACTCATGTAACACAAAACAATGAACACACAAACCACAATATGCTAATTCCCAATCGATATAGAAAAGAGAGGTACAAAGTCAAGATAACAAATACAAGTATGTGATTTCGATCAACATCTGATCGGATATCCCCCAAGATGCATCGTCTCTTGTTTGATCGCAAAACAAGCATGAAAAGAAATTCCCAAATGAATCGAGACCTCTTATTGAAAGGAACGTAAAGAAATACTCTTCCACAATAAGAGTCTTCGCTAATCCAGCTCCTCATTGAGCGATCATGCCACGTCGACATTCACCTNAAAAAAAACTATGTGGAAACAAGAGCATCATTGTGAAAAAATGTTTCAAGTTCATCAATAGTTATCACAATCAAGAGAAAGCATAGGCCAGCATCAAACCCTTTACTAAAAAGTGTACAAAAAAAAGCTAACTCTTTAGGCTCACATCAGACACCAGATGGGAATACCCCACCAAGAGAAGCAAAACCGCTTTGTCTCTCTTTGCTGAGCTTCGCATCCCATACCTGTCTCATGAAAGCATTCTTTTTTGCTCAAAATGGCTGTTTTTTCTTGTGCATCACATACACATGCACATGGGCGACCATTAAAAATTGTACGCATTAAGTTGTCAATCATTCTCATGGTTTCTTTCTCCACACATTCCTTGCAAATGAGGGGAATTACACAGTAAATGTTTTCCTCAGAAATAGCATCACAAGCTCGAGCCACATGTTGTCTCTCTCTTTCTCTCTGTCTTTCTCTCCACCTAGAGATAAGTGCGCAACTCTACTAACTCGATGATTCTCTCCTCTAGGTTGGCATAGACGAATATAAGAGTTCCAACGAAATGACATTTTGACTTATAATTTTGTCCAGAATCCAACACCTCCATTGTTGTATGTCCAACTCCAAAAAATGAAGCCTGGAGGCTTAAAGGACGAAACTCAAAGGATCCATTTACATTGGTAACTCGAAAGAAGGCACCTGAACAACAAGACTGAATCAATTATTGATAAGGTCTCTATTAGGTTATAGAAACAACATGTCTTCCTTGACCAACCAAACCCTAACGAGCAAGCAGTAATTCTCATTTTTTCATTTGAATAAAACTAAAAAAACCCTTTTTACCAAGGAAACAAACCACAAAGGTGGCCCTAACAATCACTCCTAGTCATGCTCGAGGGTAGATTGTTTAGAATAAGAAATCCCAAGCCACATAAAATATTTTTATTAATTATGCTTCCTTTTAACTCAGCAAAACATCTCATCTTTATCTCTCACTTGACATGCCTCAAGACTAAGTGTTACTCCTCTTTGAAACTTTCTTTATTTTTTACATAAATGAAGTCTCAATTTTTCCATCCTAACACGCGAAATCGTGGAATGAAATGAAATATGTGGTCGTAGATTTTTTTTCTAATCAGTATACGCAAGTCATATCATGCTATGTCGATGTCATACTGATAAGTTTGAGTCTATCGTACTCATGTAACACAAAACAATGAACACACAAACCACAATATGTTAATTCCCAATCGATATAGCAAAGAGAGGTACAAAGTCAAGATAACAAATACAAGTTTGTGATTTCGATCAACATCTGATCGGATATCCCCCAAGATGCATTGTCTCTTGTTTGATCACAAAACAAGCATGAAAAGAAATTCCCAAATGTATCGAGACCTTTTATTGAAAGGAACGTAAAGAAATACTCTTCCACAATAAGAGTCTTCGCTAATCCAGCTCCTCATTGAGCGATCATGCCACGTCGACATTCACCTCATCTCCTTTTGTTGACTCATTCTGCTCTTCTGCTAGCTTTTCTTTGATTTTTTTACTGATGTAGGCTTAAGCAGTCTTATCAATACCTCCCCCTTTAAAATGAAGCTTGTCTTCAAATTTAAAAGACGAAAATTGTTGTCGTACTTCCTTAAGCAACATCCATGCATTCTCATGCGCAGGCAACCACCCATTTAAGCAGAACCTCCAACTTCCCAGCCCTGTTGTAACGTGTATCAAGGACTTGCTCAAGATTCAAAATCAGTTTCTCAGCTACGGTAAAAGAGGTAGGCAGGGGAGAAACCTGATGATGTTATCCCAACACAACCTTCAACTGAGACACATGAACGACCGGATTGATACTTGCATCAGCCAGTAAACGCAGCCGATACACAGCTTTCCCAACACTCTCCATAACTTTAAAAGGCGCGTAGAACTTGGCAGCTAACTTCTGACAAACCTGACGAGCCACATACTGTTGCCAGTAAGGACACATGTTTAAAAACATTCAAGTATCCACGACAAATTCAATATCGCGACTGTGCTTGTCCGCATTCTTCTTCATAAGTTGTTGAGCCCGTTCCAAGTGGTGCTTGATCTGCTGCAACGTTGCATCTCTCTCCCTCAACATAGTATCCATGTCAAAGTTCGCAGTTGACCTTGTCTCAAAGCGCAACAAAGGAGATGGATCCCGACCATAAACCACCTTGAAAGGAGTACCCTTGAGTGGTGTGTGAAAAGTGGTATTGTATCAAAGCTCAGCCTAAGACAGATACTTATACCAAGTCTCAGGATGGTCAGAAGCATAACAACACATGAATGTCTCCAAGAAACAATTCAAGACCTCCGTCTATGGGTGAAAGGCAATGTTGTACATCAACTTTTTCCCCGCCAAATAGAATCAATCCTTCCAAAATGTGCTAAGGAATACTTTGTTCCGATCAGAAATAATGGACTTCGGGTAACCATGAAGGTGGACAATCTCAGAGACAAACTTACTAGCCACATCCGCTGATGTGAAAGGATGTTTCAGTTTACATAAATTACCATATTTGCTCAGACGGTCGATCACAAAGAAAATCACATTCAAACCACCCGAAGAAGGAAGACCTTCAAAAAATCCATAAACATGTCTTCCCAAATAAGAGTAGGAAGCGGTAAAAATTGCAACAGACCCACTCGTGACAAGGTATATAGTACTTAGTGTTTGACAGATTTGGCACTCGGCCACAAAATTTTGCACATCTTTCTGCAATCCCTCCTAATAAAACGATTGTTATGTGATTCACTGCCTTCAGAACACGCGAGTGACCACCCAATGTACTTGTATGATACTCACCAAAGATTATTGGGATGAAAACTGACGTCTTCAAAATCACCAAGCGTCCCTTGTACCACAGTTTTCCCTCACAAAGCAAAAAACCTGATCGATGACAAGTGTCGGCCTCTATCTCGACTATGTGAGACTGCAATACCCCATCCTCATCAATATTCTTGTACAAGTCCTACAACTGAATAACCTGAGGAACCGTGAGAGCAAACAAGGCAGTAACCACCAAAGACAGACTAGGTGGCACAGTCTAAGACAACCCATCAACTGCTTTGTTCTCCACATCCGGCTTATGCACAATATCAAAGTCATACTCCACCAAGACACCAGAGTGTTGAACAAACCGACAATAATAGACTGTAAGGCGCAAGAAACCATACAAGCCTTTCACAGTTTTTGGGGTAGGCCAATCGTGCATAGCTTGAGTTTTAGAAGGATCGGTGGCTGCTGCGTGCTCAGAAATGATATGTCCCAAGTAGTCCACGCGTCCCTGGAAAAATATATTTTTCTGATTTGCAAACAACTGCCGGTCCTCAAAAATACTCAACACATCCTCCAAATGCTTTGCATGATCATAAATACTACAGCTGTAAATACAAATATCATAGAAAAAGACCAAGACATACCTGACTAAGGAAGGATCATAACAAGTCATTCATCAAGGCTTGAAATGTGGTCGGATCAATAGTGAGTCCAAAAGACATCACTAAAAACTCATGGTGACCATCATTTGTGCGGAAAGCTGTTTTCTCAATGTTAGATTTCTTCATGCGAATATGATGATATTTGGAACGAAGATCAAGTTTTGAGAACACAACCGCACCTTCGAGTTCATCAAGTAACTGATCAATTACCTGGATTTGATATTTGTCAGTTAATGTGGCTCGGTTCAAAGCTTTATAGTCCACACAAAAGTGCCAACTGTTGTCCTTTTTCTTCACTAGCAAGACACTACTCGAGAAGAGACTTTTTCTTAGATGAATAGTTCTTTCTTATAATATTTTATACACCAGAGATTCCATAGCGGTCTCGAGGGCGTGAGGATAAAGATAAATATGTACATTCACTGGACCAGACTCATGCTTCAAAGTAATAGGGTGTTCTCTACCCCGAATAGGAGGTACCCTGGTAGGTTTCTCAATAATCAACTGAAACCTGGTAAGAACCTGAACAATTTCAGGTGGAATTTGAACCGTAACAGTAGAGGAAGAAATATCATGCTGCGACACACGAAGAGTCCCCAAATAAATTGGTGTAGGAGTCAAAAAAATTCAGGGAAAGTTTATGTGTGTATAAAATTGGATCACCAACCATTGTATCATGTCTCCCTTTGTACATAAAGGAGAGTTCATGCATCTGCCAATCAACCTGATACTTACCCAAAGTAGCCAACCACTGAATACCTAATATCACATCCACTGCAATTCCAGCGAGATAAAGTCAATAGTAAACTCCACATCTGACACCTTAAATGTAACAATCCTACAAACTCCAATACCTTGCACCTACAAACCAGTGTCCAACAACACTTCCAAGTTTTGACACGCCGTTGTTTTCAAACAAACCCTCTGCACTATTATCGATTTGAAAAAATTATGAGTAGCGCCATTGTATCATAACCACAATTGATGTTTTCCCAATCTTAATGTGCAACTTTGTCGTCTGATGAGAGGACAAACTCAAGAAGGATTTCAGGAACAAATGCATCAACCCATTGACATGTGCAAACTCTTCCTCTTCCAACTCCACCTGACTCTCTGGCAGAACCTCCAACTCAAATCCATCGACCACTGTTAAAAGTCGAAGCATCGCGTTGGGGCATTATGAAAGATGATCACGGGTCCAACGTGCATCACACTTGAAACGAATACCCAAACGACGTTTCTCATCAAGTTCTACCTTGGTCAAGTTATTATAATATGGGCTGATAAAAGGTTGAACTCCCTGTTGATGACTTGTAGCTATTACTAATGCTTTACACTTACTAAACTGAGAATATCCACCACTATTGCGCTGAAACCATTGCGCAAGCAAAAACTTTACAGCTGTAAACTCCAACTGCTTGTGTGCGCATCAGGCGCAGATGCAGTCCCCACCACATGTCATAATGCACTGTATTCCATACGCAAGATTCCCGCAATGTAATTCGCCAAACCCCTTGGTTCAATGAGACTCGATTCACTCAATTCGCCGGACGAATCTTTCACCTACTGTGCTGGTTAGATCACATGTGCAGTCTAATATAATGAAGTGTCGCAGGGGATTGGTTTCCGTAAACCGCTCCCAACAAACCTAGTTTTAGCAAACAATATTTTTTTTAAATCTTCTTTTTTTAATTTTTTTTTATTATTTATTTTTTTTTTTATGGTTGTTGTTTTTGTTTTTTTTTTATTTATGGGGTTTTTTTCCCTTTTTTTTTTTTTTATTTCAATTAAATTTATGTTTGGTTAACCAAAGATTTTAAGTATTTATTAAGATTTTTAGGTGATGTTTTTATAATTTGATTATATTACGTTATTATGTTGTAACTCACCTAAAAACTATTTACAATGAGGGTGTTGAAAACAAAATTCAACCGTTGAATTGCTATAATGGGGGTGTTGAAAAAAATATGTTGAACATGTTGAAACTTTAAAGGAAGGAGAGACACAATGCCATGTAGCGTATTATCATTAAGTGTTGAAATTATTGATATTTTTTTCATGCTAAGTATTTGAAATCAATTATTTCATAGTAAATGAACTTATCTTTTTATTTTTGTATACCAAAATTCATCATTTTTCATACTCTATAAATAGAAACTTGTTTCATTTGATTTGGATACAAAAAAAACATTAAAAAATAAGAATACAAAATAAAAATAGTGGGGTATAGTTTTGAATTTTATTAAACGAAACCATTGTAGAATAAAAAAATTGAGTTAATATTGAATTATTATGCGAAAAAAAATGATGTGGAATGTTAAAATGTTAAAAGTAGGATGTTGAAAATTAATTTATCTATTTTAATATAGTAAAAATAAATTTCTAGGGGCGTCTTTAAAATGCTGACACGTGCCACTCCACAATCTGCCATGTGTCATTTACATCATATTAAATAGTATTAAAAATTAATTTATACTAATAATATTCTATCAAATACTATAAGCAGATAACTCTGACTTCAAATATGTGATTAACTTATACCTTACTTATCTTGTATGAATGACACAACATCATGTACATTAACGAGAGTTTGATAAATTTTATTCAGACATCTATACTATCACGTCGCCCACACATCGCACAATGCCTCGAAGTCATTTTTGAAATTGAAATTCAAATGCATTAAGAATATTACATGTTGATTTGGTAATTGGAGACCTAGAGAAAACACAAACACAACTTACACAAAAATAATATGACAATTTTGCTACATGTCTTGATAATCTATAAGGTCCTAAAAATATGAACACTTTATTTTGCAGTCACAAATTTCACCCCAAATATATTTCAAATTGGTTATACTACAAAACAACATGTTCTTATCGTAGAAACATGTCCTTATTATCGAAGATAAATAATTTGATATTTTAAGTTCTAAGTTCTAATTGATTGTGCCATTTATATATTTATTTTTCAGTCTTTTTTACTCTTTATAATTTTTGTTTTCATTTTCATGAAACAATAATTATTTTTAATTCAAGTATAAAAAAATACTTAGTTTAGTCATTTTAATAGTAGTGAAACGTGTTCTAAAATGAATGAATTTTAAAATAACTAATAAATATTTTATTTAACTTACAAAGTTAATATACGTTAATATTTGTTTTTTTATAATAAATAACGTAATACATATTAACCTAAAATCTTTGACAGAATCTTTTTTTATACTTATCTAAAATCAAAAACAATATCTCTTTCAAAAATAAAATAAAAACCAAAAACAACATCAAAAAGTATTATTGCGTTGTTATCAAACAGAAATCTATTCTAATATAGTAATTTTTTTTTCAATGGGCGTCTTTGAAATGCTGACACATGTCACTCCACAATTGGTCATCTGTCACCTACCACTACAATAAAAAGATCATATTACATTAATTAAATAGTATTAAAAATTAATTTATACTAATAGTTTTCTATCAAATACTACAAGCAAATAACTCCGACTTCAAATATGTGATTAACTTTTACCTTGCTTATCATGTATGAATAACAACACAACATCATGTATATTATCGAGAGTTTAATAATTTTTATTTAGATATTTATACTATAACGTCGCCCACATATCGCACAATGCCTTGAAGTCGTTTTTGAAATTGAAATCTAAATGCATTAAGAAAATTACATGTTGATTTGGTAATTAGAGATCTAGAGAAAGTACAAACACAATCTACACAAAAATAATATGGCAATTTTGCTACTTGTCTTGATAATTTACAAGGGCTGAAAAATATGAATACTTTACAAATTTTACCACAAATGTATTTCAAATTGTTTACTATAAAACAACATGTTCTTATCGTTGAAACATGTCTTTTTTTTTTATTTTAATTATTTTTTTTTTTTTAATCTTTTTTTTTTTTTTTTATTTTTTATTTTTTATTTTTTTTTTTTTTTTTTTTTTTTTTTTTTTTTTTTTTTTAATTTTTTTATTTTTTTTTTTTTTTTTTTTTAATTATTATTTTTTTTTTTTTTATTCTTAAAAAAATATTTAGTTTAATCATTTTAATAGTGATGAAACATGTTCTAAAATGACTAAATTTTAAAATAACTAATAAATTGTTTATTTATCTTAAAAAATTAATACTATATTATTTTCTTTTTATAATAAATAATGTAATACATAGTAACCTAAAATCTTTGGTAGAATCTTTATTTATACTTATCTAAAATCAAAAACAATATCTTTTCAAAAATAAAATAAAAACCAAAAACAACATCAAAATTATTATTGCGTCGTTATCAACAGAAAAAATAACAATTAAATGTCTTAGCCAATAAGAAGCTAACTCGTGTGGTCCACGCGAGTCTTCCAGTCGAAGTGCACTGCGACTTTGACTGTACTGAGTCGTAGTGGAATATTTACTATGATGATTTTTTAATGTGCATGGCAAAGAAGAAAAAAAAACAAATTAGCAGAAGAAGGAAAGAGAGAAGAAGAAGTTAGTGCAATACAGCAATAGAGAGAAAGATTTTGCAGATTTTAAAACGTATTCAATCTCTTAAAATTTCCTTGTTTAAGCTTTTAATTCTCTGTAATTAAAATCTCTCTTATATTACCTTAATCACTCCCTTCTCCATTAAATACCTTAAATCTTCTCTCTCTTTTTATTTCCCCTTCGTATTAAATTTCCCCAAACCCAGAAAAACTAAAAAAAAAAGGTTACTTTCTTGTTCTTTTCTTTTTTTCCTAATATATATTTTTCTCCCTTTTTTTTGTCTATTTATTTTGGTTTTTTTTCCTCTCTTCAGCTTCTCTCTTTTCCTTAAGCCATGGATTCGCTTCGAGTCAGCACAAACGGCGAACGCGACGGAAGAGCGACGACGGAGGAGAATCCGGCGTATCGACGATGTCCGTCTCAGTCGGAAACTTCTCAGCTTCAAGCGGAAAGCCGCAGAATCGATTCCATCGTCGACGAGGAGATACTTCGCTTCCCGAGTGCTGCTGGTTTGCAAACCCTAGAATCCTCTTTCGCTTTTCTCTCCGTTCTCGATTCGAGTGTTCCTCCGCAGAATCCGCCGCTCGATAACCGTTGGAGCAATCGATCGTCGTCGTCGCCGTCGTCACTCCACAATCAGAGGATCAACGGCGGCGGCGGAGGCGGCGGTGGGTATTTGCCTCGTCCTCCTCCGAATACTCACCGTGACGAGATTGATTCGCAACAGATGATGATGAATCAGTACTTGCAGAGACTATCGTTTCTGAACGATTGTGTTAACGGAGGAGGAGGATCGTATTATGATTACTCTAATGCTGGGCAGAGTAGCAGCATCAGAGGTAATGCGATGATTCTCAACAACGGTTTCCTCTACGGGTATTCGCGAGACGTTCCTTATTTACCAAGGAATCGTTTCTTTGATCAGAGCCCTTGGGGTGGTGGTGGTTCCAACAATGGGTTTGTGTCTGGAATCAACGGTTCTTGTAGGCCTGCATCTATTGTTTCGCTTGCTAAAGAACGGGATTCGAGCAATGTGTTGCATAAGAAGATCTCTGAGGGTACGCAGGAGACGGTTGATGTGATCTTCAACGAGCTCATCTTTCTGATTTGCGAGCTGATGGTGGACCCTTTTGGCTATCATGTCGTTCAGAAGCTCATGGAGAGATGCAGCTCTGAGCAGATCAGTCAGATTCTTGATTTGTTCACTCAGCAACAGTTTCGATTCGTTAGCATATGCCTTGATCCTATCGGGTACACACACACTTTTTGGTTCTTGTGATTGTTTTTTTTGGTTTGGATTTGAGGATAAAGACAGAGGAGTGTTGTTTTGTTTTGGTAATCTGTCTCTGTCTATTGTTTTGGAGTTGTTCAGAACCCGTGCGATGCAGTCGCTGATGAAGTGTCTTGATTCTGAGGATCAAATCTTGAGCATCGTGGGAGCTATAAGCATGGTAGCACCCACGTTTACAAGGAACAACAATGCGAAACATGTGGTTCTTCAATGCTTCACCAAGTTTTCTCCTTTGCAGAATCAGGTATGCAGCGCTCATCCACAGTACTCTGCTTCAGTTTCTTGAAGTATTATGTTAACTAAGAATGGTTTGTTTCCGAAGGGTAAATATAGAACTGTATGTGTTCATAAACTTCAAAGATATTTATCTGCTGAATCTCGTTGCTTCTGATCATGGAGGCACTTCTGCTGAATATTTATCTGCTGAATCTTTGCTCCTGGTCATGGAGTCACTTTTATTTCTCTAACTTGAAGTCACTTTCTTATACAATAGAGTTGAAGAAAATGTACTGTAGCATCTCAGAGTAGATGAATCAATTTGATGTTTCAGTGTGGCTTTTGTCTCAGTTAGTTTTGCAATGTCTGTTTTCTTCAGTTCGAGATTTGCTATTGAACTCAGGACTGAAACGTATTCTAGAGTCTGTATATGGTATGTTTTGTAGAACTTCTATAACATTGGTAAACTTGCTTGCTTGTGGTACAAGTAAAATGAACCATGAATCATATTTTCCAAACAGGTTTTATCTTTTTTGTTAGTATTCATAAGCAGAAAAAATTGGGATATGACACATTTTTGTGTTGCCTTTTGTTCTTTTACAGACTCTTCTTGAAGTCATCGCTCGAAACTGTTTCCCGATAGCTATTGATCAACATGGCTGCTGCATGCTTCAGCAATGTCTTGCCATTAACTGCCAAGTGCTAAAGCAACGTTTGATCCGCGAGATAATCGCTAATGCGCTGAGACT
Source organism: Alliaria petiolata (assembly GCA_020283515.1). NCBI lineage: Eukaryota > Viridiplantae > Streptophyta > Magnoliopsida > Brassicales > Brassicaceae > Alliaria > Alliaria petiolata. Next base: position 61,635,193 of record JAHZTW010000003.1, on the reverse strand, counting down.
CTGCGTGAACTCATACGGGTAATTAAACACGAGATGAATCAATGATACATAAAATCATATATCCTTATCTCATGTATATCCTCTTTTGTTTACTCACAAAGTACTATGTTTCTCCTTCAGGAACTACGTGGTGCAGTACGTAGTGGAGCTGGAAGATCCAAATGTAACATCTGAGCTTGTGAAACAGCTCCTAGGGAACTATGCATACCTCTCCCGCAACAAATATGGAAGTCATGCTGTGCAGAAGTTCTTGAAGATACAGTATATCGACACTAGCTTGATCATATACGACTTGATAAGAGACATTGATACACTTCTTCTTGACCCGTTTGGAAACTATGTCATTCAAACCGCATGGTTTGTGTGTAAGGTAATGTGAATATTAAAGGCTTGTACGTTGTTTAATGGTGTGGTGTTTGTGCGTATAGAGATCATGAGATTGAGAAGAGTCTTGTTTGGTGTTTGCAGGACTATCCATTGCGATGCAACTTGATGTGGAATATACAGCGTAATAAACGATTGATGAGGTGCAACAAGTTTGGGAATAAGATTCTGGAGAAACTCAATCTCTGAATCCAAAAGGTAAAGAAAGAAAGAGTGGAATGTGTTTGTGGCTTTGTTTTGTTGTGTCTTAGTATTTGTTTTAGTCATTTTTTTTAGGTGAGGGTTTTTGTGGTTTTGTCTTGTGAAATCATAGGTTTTTGTTAGACAGAGCTAAACAATATTGTTCTCACCCAAAAAAAAAACACCCATATGTCTTTGTCTCGAGAGATTTTTATGTGTTTTGTATTGTGTTGAGCTTTATTCTCTATGTAAAAGACTCCGACTTTTTTTCTATTTTTAGGTTCATGTGTTTGTTGTCTTTTTCTTACTTTGGTCAACCTATTTCTTCTTATGTTTGTCATCTTTGTTTCTCTCTTGTTTTCTTACTTTGGTCAACCTATTTCTTCTTATGTTTGTCATCTTTATTTCTCTTGTTTTCTTTACATTAATACGCACTTATGTGTTTTAATGAAATTTCTTTGCGAATTGTTGAGCTTTTGTTGTTTCAAAAAGATTTTTTTTTTTATATTTTTTTATTAGAGATTTATGTTTGATAACAAACCTAAAGTGTATTTTTTAAAAAGAGGTTGTTTTTTTTTGTTTTAAATGTGAGACCAACATTTTAGTGTATAAATTATATGTAATGATTCCACCACACCCATAAAATAAAGATATCAAAACCTTACGTTACTTTTAGAAAACTCCATAAATATACACCAATTGCTCACCATATTTAATTAGGAAATGATACATAATTTCTTTATTTCAATATAATTCCTAAATAATCAACTTTTTCATAACCTTCCATAAAGTACTTTTTCCCCTTTTTGTTGAAAAATTAGCCATTTTGACATTAGCCAATCCTCCAAAACAAACTTATGTGTCACATATATATATTGGTTATGCATGCATGAGATCTTCCGAGTCGGTGAGGGTAAACTGTTAGAGGATATAAATGCAAGTTAGAAGAAGATATATATGCAAGTGCTGTTTATTTTAGGTGTTTACAATTACGTGTATATCTATCATTAGAAGATATGGTTTCACGAATCACGAACAACTCCACAACATATATATATATATATATATATATATATATATATATCTACGATAAGCACATGCATTTTCATCCTACGTATATTAAAGTTGTGAAGACGATAAACCAAAATACGGTGGTTCAAACAGTTAACCCTGATTAGATATGGAGCAAATCACTATTTTATCAGATCATAAAAGATTAATCCCAACTCTCAAACGACCGGACCTAACCGGACCGGTATATACGACAACTCATCGGTAGATGGAAGTTACTTGTCATTAGAGCATTTCTATTATAAGTCTTTCTCTACATTAAAAATATTAATATTTAATTGGTAAAATGTAAACACAAAATTATATTAAAATTTAATTAGTGGATATTTCAAAAGTTTGAGTGTTCGGAAGTATTTTGCGGGATGTAAATGGAAGATGTGTGTTTTCCAAGATGGTTGCACTTTGTGTTCCGGGTTCGTCCTCTTAGGGGATGAGTAGTACTCAATTTGGTGCTGAACTGTGTTTCCGAGCCCTGAAATCACTAGCAGACGGATTAGACAATTTAGGAACCGATAAAGGTATATACCGCCAAGTCCTTTTTTTATCCTCGGCGTCTGTCCAGGCCCTGAAAATTTTGGGACTCGGGACGGGAACGACAACGGAAAATTTAGGAATTGAAAAATAATTCTCAAAAGAAAATCCGATAAGAATGGGACGGGAAATTCGGATAACGGGACGGGTTCGGAAAAATTCTTTACCTAAAATCTATTCCCAAACGAGTGATTATTTTGCGTAAGGGTCAACTTTGGGACATATATTTCGGATAATTTTGGGAAAAGTCGGGAAATTTCGGATTATTTCGGAAAAAATCGAGAAAATAAATAGAATTTTAAATTTTTTAATTTTAAACGGGTAGTTCGGATATCCGATCTCATACACATTCCCTTCTTGTACCCTTCTCGTATCCGTTTGAATAAAATAAATAGTTTCGAATGAGAATTTTATTGTACGGGAAAGGGAATTGAACGAAAAATTTGGAACGGATACAAGACGACATGAGAAATCCGTCCCAAATTCTTCAGGGCTAGTCTGTCCCATCGGTCGTGATGCCTATGGACAGGTCTACATATCGGTGCACTGTTTAATGGATTCTCTTATAGACGTGGCATATCAAAATTAGCGACCGTAAAATCGGTCCCAACAGAAAAATTCACACCAAAGATTCTCTAATTATTTTGAGATAATTACCAATAAAATATTAATATATTTTTGTATTCGTACTATAAAAAATATCCACCAGTTAAATACTATTAGAATTTATTCCCAACAAAGATGATTTTATGTTTTTCTTTTTACACTTGTTATTCTAGTAGTTTAACAAACCCATTTTCCATGAATTTTCTTTCTATGTGGTAAAACTTCATCCTTTAATTCAAACTAATCCATATTAATCCAGCTTTCAGTGAGCTGCACCGGATTATGCTGTAACACTTTTTTATTTTTACTATACGAGACTTTGTTTCCACATTTATGCATTAGATTGATGAGAATAGTCTCTATTGAATACATGTTTTGCAAGCAGTTGTGCGTTTGGATTGGTATAATCTTTTTCAATATATTGGTTATATGCAAATATCACTTTCGTTGGAATGGTATTATGATTCTTCCACTAGATTTTTAAAACTTTTATTTTCCACAAAACTTACAAATTTTTTAATTTGCGTCTTTCCGCCAAAAAATCATGTAATTGTCTCTAATATAGTGTAATACAACTCCAAAACTAGTTTTTCTAATCTTCACAAAATTAGCAATCACACCAATACAATCCTCAATTAAATTTCATTGTGTTTTATGCTCATTGTACTAGTTGTTGCTGATAAAGCCGATTGATCTTCTTTATAACCATTATAAATGAGACTCTTAGTATCATCAAACATATCATAAAATCGTTTCGCCTCTAAGTTTGATTTTTTCAACAAAATTGCTAGTTTCAATGGTTTCCATCTATACAACATTATCTTGTTCTCTATGCACTAAATTATTTTAATCCGCAATCCTATTATAACCTCCTTGCCCTAAAACCTTACATAATACCTAAGTGTATACTTTTTCCAAAACAAATGATTCCAAATAACATCTACGCAAATGGATTTTTTATTCTCATATGTTTTACATGGACAACACATTTTCAATGGTTCTGCACTATTTCTTGACTCTTGACTCTTAGCAAATCTCATATATTCAGTTAGATCATATTTTGACAATTTATCTACCAAATCCTTGATGAATTACTGAGAATAATGTTCGTCATAAATTTTCGACGAAGTTCCACTAAAATTTTGAGAGATTTCCAAAGAACGTATGTCATCGAAAATTTTCTATGAAATAACAAAAAATTAAAAAAAAAATTTAAATCGTATCGATATAATATTTAATGAAAAAATTTCTTTACGAAAATATTTTTAAAATATCATAATATAATATATATATATTAGTTATGTTGTAAAAAGTCATCAAATGAAGGAGGCGTGCAAAACATTTATCAAAATATGCGGCGTCAAATATAAACGAAAGTGGAGCCCACCATCACTATGCGCGCACAGTAAATTTCTCTTTTTCTCTTCTATATAAACAAACGATTTCGTTCATTTGTAAATACACCTAAAAAACATCAAAACCATAAACCATAAAGAGTAATAAACTCTCTCTCGCTTCTTTATCAAGTGTCTTCCTATTTTACGGGTACAAATATTTTTGTCTTTATTTCTATTTATCTATACGATACATTATACCTATTATTATAACAAGTTAGAGATTTCCGGTGAATTTACCTCCATTAATCTAGTTTACATATTGACATATTGTATACAGTATGTGGAATGTGGTAATATGCGGACGAAAGTTTTTCCACCGGTAATTTTTTACTTTGGTAATTTTTTGTATTAGTCCAACGCGCTTTAACTAATAAGGTAAGAGTTGTGACTTTTGAGTCGTTGACTCCACCAAACTTGTTATAACTGCTACGTGACATTACATTATTCGTCGTCGTTATTAAATAATATTGAAAATCATGAAACCACCGTGAGACCATTTCATTCTCTCTCTCTCTCTCTCTCTCCTCAACATTCGCTGTTCCTCCGACGACGAAGAATCTACGACGGAGCCACGGTGGAGTTTACTCCGCCTATCCCCTCCGTCGCCACCGGCGCTCTTCAATCAAATCCATTGATCTCCTTAATCTACCATCCATGGATCGAGCTTCCCTCCTCCTCCTCCTCCTAATCCTCCTCTTCACCCTCTGTTTATTCATCGATCTGACCGATGCTAATAAGCTCGATTTAGCAGCCGAATCGCCGATGATTTTCCCTCTCAGCTACTCTCCCCTTCCGCCGCGAGTCGAGGATTTCCGCCGCCGTCGTCTCCAACAATCTCAGCTCCCTAACGCTCACATGAAGCTCTACGACGACCTCCTCGCCAACGGGTTCATGACTCTCTTCGCATAATTAGCAATTACTTCCTATGATGATCCTGATTCCCACAGGCAATTCCTGATAATTCTGGGTTTTTTTCTTTTTGCTCAATCTTATGCAGCTACTATACGACTCGATTATGGATAGGGACACCTCCACAGGAGTTTGCTTTGATTGTAGATACCGGAAGCACTGTCACTTACGTGCCTTGCTCAACCTGTAAACACTGTGGGAAGCATCAGGTGATTTAAACCTCTATACTAAAGTCACTTTGAGATCTTTTCAGATACTTAATTGTAGAAGATGATCTTCAGAAATGATGATAGCGATATTGGTAGATCAATTAGATTTCAGTAGTTCTTGATTAAGGTATAAGAAGAGAGTATTGAGTTTGTTTTCTTGATTAGGCCTTGGAATAGGTTTTTGGTTTGTAGAATTATTTGGCTGAGGGATTTGTTTTTGTTACTTACGTTTTTTTGCAGGATCCAAAGTTTCAACCTGAGTTATCTAGTAGCTACCAGGCTTTGAAATGCAATCCTGACTGTAATTGTGACGATGATGAGAAACTATGCGTCTATGAGAGACGGTATGCTGAGATGAGCTCGAGTAGTGGGGTTCTAAGTGAGGATTTGATATCTTTCGGCAACGAGAGCCAGCTTTCTCCGCAGCGTGCTGTTTTCGGATGCGAGAACTCGGAGACAGGGGACCTTTTCAGCCAGCGTGCTGACGGTATAATGGGTTTGGGTCGTGGTAAGCTCAGTATCGTAGACCAGCTTGTTGACAAGGGTGTTATGGAGGACTCTTTCTCGTTGTGTTATGGTGGAATGGAAGTTGGTGGTGGTGCTATGGTGCTTGGTAAAATCTCTCCACCTGCTGGAATGGTGTTTTCTCACTCGGATCCTTTCCGCAGGTAGAGTAGCTTCATAAACTTTGGTATTTGGAAATTTGAGAGTAGATCTCGAGCTTCTCACACATCACTGTAGTTTCGGGTGTTTGCAGTCCGTACTATAACATTGACCTGAAACAAATGCATGTTGCGGGGAAGTCTCTAAAGCTAAACCCAAAGGTCTTTAACGGAAAGCATGGAACCGTCTTGGATAGTGGAACAACGTATGCTTATTTTCCAAAGGAAGCTTTTAACGCCATAAAGGATGCGGTAAGATATCTTAAAGCCGTATAAACGTTTGCTCATCTCTCAGCACTTTTCTATTCCCTAGTCTCCAGTCTCCACAGTTTTTTTTGTTAGTGAGTTGGTAGAGCTATGTAAGTATTGCTGTCATGACCATCAATGGATGACGTTCGGCAAATAAATGCACTTTTATAAGCTTAGAATATAAAATGTAGGAGAAAAAATGTTGATATTTCTTCCTTATTGTAATCTCATGTCATTATGTCATTATTACAGGTCATTAAGGAGATTCCATCTCTCAAACGAATCCACGGTCCAGACCCAAATTATGATGATATTTGTTTCTCTGGTGCTGGAAGGTTTGTGTAAAACAGCTATATTGCGGAACTTCGAATTTAGTTTTTTTTGTCCAAGGATATACTAATTTAGAATGTCGTTCAGGGATGTGGCTGAGGTACACAATTTTTTCCCCGAGATCGCTATGGAATTCGGCAATGGTCAGAAACTGATCCTTTCTCCCGAGAACTACTTATTCAGGGTAATAACTTGGTAAAGTAAAATGGCTTCATCCTTTTCTTTTAAGTTACTTGATCATTTGAGCAAGTATGAACAGTTTCTTAAGTGTTATAACAGTTTCCATTTGTCTTCCTGACATTTTTGTAGCACACCAAAGTTAGAGGCGCGTACTGCCTTGGAATATTTCCTGATAGAGACTCAACAACACTCCTAGGAGGTAGTTTATATGCAGACTCAGTTTACATATCTTTTGCATGCGTTCCCATTTTCCAATGAAAGCTTGTATTATGTACTATTTAGTTTCAAGACAGATTATGTGATTTTGCTTCCATGTGAGAGTATTAAAGTTGGTACATATTACATTTTGATCAGGAATTGTTGTCCGCAATACGCTTGTCACTTATGACCGTGAAAATGACAAGCTCGGGTTTTTGAAGACTAACTGTTCTGATCTATGGAGGAGGCTGGCGGCACCAGATTCTCCTGCACCTACTTCACCAGTTTCCCAAAATAAAAGCTCTCATACGGTTTCTCCAAGCCCCGCTTCGAGCGAGTCTCCTACAGCGGATCTTCCAGGTAGCTTGTTCGGAATTTCTGGGATTTATCTTGAACCACTGTTTTTGTTATCCCTCTTATTTCTTTGATACATTAAACTCATAAGACAAGAACTCTATTTATAGAGTTGTGGTTCTAAACAAAGATAATAAATTGATATTCATCTTGTAACACTTTCCATCTNCAAGGGTGTTATGGAGGACTCTTTCTCGTTGTGTTATGGTGGCATGGAAGTTGGTGGTGGTGCTATGGTGCTTGGTAAAATCTCTCCTCCTGCTGGAATGGTGTTTTCTCACTCGGATCCTTTCCGCAGGTAGAGTAACTTCATAAACTTTGGTATTTGGAAATTTTGAGAGTAGATCTCGAGCTTCTCACACATCACTGTAGTTTCGGGTGTTTGCAGTCCGTACTATAACATTGACCTGAAACAAATGCATGTTGCGGGGAAGTCTCTAAAGCTAAACCCAAAGGTCTTTAACGGAAAGCATGGAACCGTCTTGGATAGTGGAACAACGTATGCTTATTTTCCAAAGGAAGCTTTTAACGCCATAAAGGATGCGGTAAGATATCTTAAAGCCGTATAAACGTTTGCTCATCTCTCAGCACTTTTCTATTCCCTAGTCTCCAGTCTCCACAGTTTTTTTTGTTAGTGAGTTGGTAGAGCTATGTAAGTATTGCTGTCATGACCATCAATGGATGACGTTCGGCAAATAAATGCACTTTTATAAGCTTAGAATATAAAATGTAGGAGAAAAAATGTTGATATTTCTTCCTTATTGTAATCTCATGTCATTATGTCATTATTACAGGTCATTAAGGAGATTCCATCTCTCAAACGAATCCACGGTCCAGACCCAAATTATGATGATATTTGTTTCTCTGGTGCTGGAAGGTTTGTGTAAAACAGCTATATTGCGGAACTTCGAATTTAGTTTTTTTTGTCCAAGGATATACTAATTTAGAATGTCGTTCAGGGATGTGGCTGAGGTACACAATTTTTTCCCCGAGATCGCTATGGAATTCGGCAATGGTCAGAAACTGATCCTTTCTCCCGAGAACTACTTATTCAGGGTAATAACTTGGTAAAGTAAAATGGCTTCATCCTTTTCTTTTAAGTTACTTGATCATTTGAGCAAGTATGAACAGTTTCTAAAGTGTTATAACAGTTTCCATTTGTCTTCCTGACATTTTTGTAGCACACCAAAGTTAGAGGCGCGTACTGCCTTGGAATATTTCCTGATAGAGACTCAACAACACTCCTAGGAGGTAGTTTATATGCAGACTCAGTTTACATATCTTTTGCATGCGTTCCCATTTTCCAATGAAAGCTTGTATTATGTACTATTTAGTTTCAAGACAGATTATGTGATTTTGCTTCCATGTGAGAGTATTAAAGTTGGTACATATTACATTTTGATCAGGAATTGTTGTCCGCAATACGCTTGTCACTTATGACCGTGAAAATGACAAGCTCGGGTTTTTGAAGACTAACTGTTCTGATCTATGGAGGAGGCTGGCGGCACCAGATTCTCCTGCACCTACTTCACCAGTTTCCCAAAATAAAAGCTCTCATACGGTTTCTCCAAGCCCCGCTTCGAGCGAGTCTCCTACAGCGGATCTTCCAGGTAGCTTGTTCGGAATTTCTGGGATTTATCTTGAACCACTGTTTTTGTTATCCCTCTTATTTCTTTGATACATTAAACTCATAAGACAAGAACTCTATTTATAGAGTTGTGGTTCTAAACAAAGATAATAAATTGATATTCATCTTGTAACACTTTCCATCTGTTGCTTGATTTTCCTTTTTCTTTGTTTTCCGTTTTCTTGATTTTCCTTTTTCTTGTACAGAAACGAATCTATTCCACATATTTTAGCCTGTTGTGTCTCTATGTCTCACATAGTACGTTCTGAATAGATAACCCAGAAGCTTGCTGAATCAAAACACTTCTTTGGTATATTTAGCTAAAATCTTTTGAAAGACTCTTTACCACCTTGAAAGTCTGGTTTTCTGGCGATGAAACACCACGAGCCTTATCAACATCATCTACAGCACTGGTCATTGGCTACACCAGATTATCTTTTTCTTTTTTTGCTTTGGTGTTAACCTGTTATGGCTAATATCTTACGAACGTGTAGGTGTTTTCCGGATTGGAAGTATCACCTTTGAAGTGTCAATTAGTGTGAACAATTCTTCATTGAAGCCCAATTTCTCAGAGATCGCTGGTTTCATTGCCCACGAGTTAGACATTCAAAGTTCACAGGCAAGCTTAAGACATTCATTTTTCTACTAGTTCTCTTAAACTTGAGGTCCTCTTGCTTGTGATTAAATCATCTCAAAGGCTCTTCTTGTTGTTGTTAGGTTCGCTTGCTGAGTATCTCGTCCAGCGGAAATGAGTATCGCCTGAAATGGGGAATCTTTCCCCCACAGTCTTCCGAGTACATTTCCAATAATACCGCATTGGTAGCTACTTCTCCTTTTCCTTACAAATGATGGTTCATGATAAAATAGTTGCTTTTGGTAACTTCATTCGCCGACTTATTTGCGTTGTTGCAGAACATAATGTTGCTTCTAAAGGAAAACCGATTGCGCCTACCGGGGCAATTCGGAAGCTACAAGTTACTAGAATGGAAAGCCGAGCAAAAGCGGAAACAGTATGTTTTTATTCTTTTCCCTCGCATCTTCGATACCTATTCATCATCGCTGGTTCGCTAGATTTTGATCTTATTACGGGTCTCTGATCTTGTGGTGCAGGAGCTGGTGGGAGAAGCATTTGCTTGGCGTGGTGGGAGGAGTGATGATCTCGTTGCTCGTTACTTCGGTGATGATCAAACTTGCATTGGTGTGGAGACGGAGAAAGCAAGAAGAAGCTAGTTATGAGCCTGTAAGTGCTGCTGTTAAAGAACAAGAACTTCAGCCTCTCTCCTCTGAAACATCTAATGCTTGAGCATCCCTCATTACTCATAGAGTCTCTCTCTATAAATATTATATATATATATATATATTTGAATTTGATAGAAAGAAATGAAACCTCAGTATTCAGGAAACAAAGATTCATCAAATTGTTGTAGTTAACCTTATTTTGATGTACAATGAAAGAAAGAAACAAAACAGAGAAATAATATTGTTGGAATCTTTTTTCTCTTGCTTATTTTTATTGAGATAGAGTCAGAGTTACAAAGCTACTCAAACTAACACTTCTACAAAATTAGATACGAAACGGATCAATATTGAATATTAGCATCTTGATCTATAAAATCCCCTAAAATCCCCTATATATTAATTGAGAAACATTCTCACAAACCCTTTTATTTACAATGGTGCCATTTTGCTGATGTGTAACCACCACATTCATTCTCACATATCATTTAATGAAATTAATTAATAGTTAATCTACTATATAAAAGCACAAAGGCACTCTCCTGGTGATGCCACGTCAGCACGTGAGAGAGTGCCACCTGTCATTTTTTTATTTAATTTTTAAAAATTAAATTTATTTAACTTTTAGAAATTTGTTTTGCATCTACCAAGACTCGAACCCACAATCTTTTCATTAAAAGTCAATCATTTTAACCATTAGACCATGGATACTTCTTGCCTATCCTCTCTAAAAATATGTGATATTCGCTCTTTTTATGCAATTTCTACACATTAAATTAGAAGCAGATACCATTGATAGTTTTATATTTAGACTTCAAATTTGAATTTCTGAAGTGAGTCAAAATTCTAAATTTCTGATTAGTGAAATAACAAATTTAAATTTATTATATTCATGTTAGTATTAATCCATTCATAATTAGTTAAATGGTAAATATATTTTACACCTTAATTTCTTTAATTTCTCCAAAAAATAACCCTTTCACTTTATCAAACTGTGCACATGCTTGTGAAATGGATAGGCAAAAGTCCGCATAGATGAATAGATACAAGGGATACTATTTGTCATTCATCAATTTTCAATCACAAGAATTCATTCTTAGTGAAAAGTAAAATCAAAATTTTTGCATCATCCTACAAGTTTGATAAATATCGTTTCATATACGCTTCAGAGAGGATGTGCAGATCCCCGTAAAATTTTCTTTAGATGTGTGGTCTAATATTGATTTATAATATTTTTCATAGTGAAATCGAATTGCAATCATGTGTGAAAATCGATCAAAATCTCTATAAGTTGAAATTAACCAAAATTAATATAAGAAATAGAGATAAAACTCATTTATTAAACTTTAAAAATTCCGAACTAAAGAAAGAAATATAAGCAATAAATACGAGTCTTTAACTTTATGGAGTTAGTGGGAATGAAACAAGCTGTGGAAGAAAACGAAAGAACTCTCACCGCTTTAATTCTTTTCACATTTTGCCCATGTGAGTTTTAGTTTATTTAAGAATTTTTT
>JAHZTW010000003.1:61501174-61621309 GCA_020283515.1 Alliaria petiolata | reverse complement strand
ATCATCCAACAAGTTTGATGAATATTGTTTCATATATGCCTCAGAGAGGATGTGCAGATCCCCGTAATATTGATTTATAATATTTTTCATAGTGAAATCGAATTGCAATCATGTGTGAAAATCGATCAAAATCTCTATAAGTTGAAATTAACCAAAATTAATATAAGTAATAGAGATAAAACTCATTTATTAAACTTTAAAAATTTCGAAATAAAGAAAGAAATATAAGTTATAAATACGAGTCTTTAACTTTATGGAGTTAGTAGGAATGAAACAAGTTGTGGAAGAAAAAGAAAGAACTCTGTCCGCTTTTATTCTTTTCACATTTTGCCCATGTGAGTTTTAGTTTATTTAAGAAATTTTTTTAAATTTTAGTACCTATTAAATTTTGTTTCATTTGGCATTAAATGCGAACCAAACAAAATACTTTTAAATCACATCCAAGGGGATTCGAACCCAGAATCTTCTCAATAAAAATGAACAGTCTTATAAATTATGTCATAAGTACTCCTTCTCAAATTTTGCGAAAATTAATATAATAATAGTAAAAGACGTAAAATAAACTATGGTGATCTAATATACATTACAACTTTGAAAATAACATAACAAAATAAACCAAAAGGATAAATTATAGAATTTAAAAATAAAAAAACTTCAAACAAACACCACCTATAAGTTATCAAATCACTAAATTATATACAATATCTATTGTAATTAATGACAAATAAAATCTTATTCACAAAACCAAAAAAAAGCATTCAAGTTATATTTTTTTAAAGGATTAGGGTTTCAGTTTAGCTTTTCTTACAATGAAGTTAACTAATTTTTTTTTCCATAATCGATAACATACCAACAGTCATTTATTTATTATAATCTAACTACTCATTAAATTTAATTTTAACTATATAATATATTCAAATTGCAACACATGTCGAAATCTAACCAATTCACTTACCACGTGTCGCGATCATGTTAATTACGAATTTAAACGCATCCAACTATATATCATAAAAAGATATAGACTAAATATACTTATAAACAATTTCTATTTTCACATTCTTATTCTTTCAGATTAAATTGTGTCAACTGTTATGTAAATAATAAAATGTCTATTATTACAGTATAAAAAATAATAAATAACATATTCAACAAAAAAATCATTGAAAAAAATAAACAAATAACACATTCATAAATCACAAATTATCATCTACAATATAACAGATGAATGAGACTCTTTATAAGATGTCACAACAGTTTCTTCTTATTAGTCAATCATAACATTATTTTTCCACATGTATAAAATATATAAGCAGTTAATTATTTTTTTAAAAAATATCATGCAATATAAATAAAAATTAACATATGTATAATTCGCTATACATAAAAACTATTAAATTTGAATTCAACTATTTAAAAATTATTGTAAGTATGTGAAATTCAAATTTAATTTAAAAACATACATATATATAAATCTTATATTATACATAATTATATATATATATATCATTCTATTTTTTAAGTTGTTTTATACTTATTTACAAATAAATTATGATAATTAACTTTGGTACAACTGAAAAACAATTATGATATTGAATAAATTAAAAAGTTAACTACAACATATAAATCGTAAGACACAACAAAATATTCAATAAAAATCGAGAAGATAAGAAGATGCAAAAATTCTGAATTGACTCTTCAATAAGAAACCATAGCACCTATGACTGCTTGGTCGCGACCGCTATCTACGCGACCACAAATCGAATTTTTTTATGATTTTGAATAAATTAAAAAGTTAACTCCGGCCTATAATAACATAAGACAAAACAATAAAATCAATAAAAATCGAGAAGATAACAAATTATATAAAAAATACTGAGAATAAGAAAAATGGATATAAAAATATACAAAATTTTAAAATATGAAAAAATATATGGATTCAATGAAAGATATACAAAAAAAAAATCTTCAAAATAATAAATTGAAAAAAATAAATAATATCATAATATTAAGATTTAGACAAATGAAAATAGTATGAAAATTGAAGTATAAATAAAAATTCGTGAAATAATGTATGAAAGAGATTATATACATCATCAATAAAAAAATTAGAAAATAATATTTTTTTAAAACAATATAAAATCAATAATCAAAATATAAATATAAAACATATTTTTAGAAACTCAAATTAAAATAAAACCCGCGCATCGCGCGGGTTCTCTCGTAGTAGTAATAAAATTATTATAAATAAAAAAATACTAATTACGTTTTTGGAGGAATCGAACTTAAGACATCGAGGACAACATAATAAGCCCACAACCACTTTCACAAAGACATTTTATATGTTTCCCAATCAGTTTCTTTTAAATATCTATAAATTACTTTAGATATTAAAATTACTTAAATTAAATTTAATCAAAAAAATATCGAAATGTCTTTTTGGACATGACATTAAATACGAGTCATTAATTGTGGTTTCTTTGATTAAAGGTTTGATATCTTTAATCTATATAGTAACTAATTTAAATCATATAATTTACTGCTAATCTTCATAGTTTCTTTTAATTTTAACATGGATTATTAGAAAATAAAGAGCGATTCACTTATTCCTTATATTTTCGCAATCTTTAAAATGTATTCTTACTATGTATGTAACAGAAAATTTTAAACTGAGTTCCTACTAACATAACAATTTATTATATAAAAACTGGATTAAAATATTTTACTATAGTTTAATTTTTCAATTACAAAAAACTAAATAATAAATAAATTCAACTTCACTTAAATAAAACTAAATATTATTTTATTAATCCCGTTTATTAATAAGAATTTAATGAAAATTTGATATTAAAATAATTAGCAATTATTATATTTTAAATTCAAATACCGGAAAAAATATAAATCTCTCACTCCGCGCAAGGCGCGGATTATCACCTAGTGACCATTAAAAGAAAACCTTTTAAAATAAGTAAATGTTTCAATTTCTTTTTTTCTTTATATATAACAATTAGTATTAGACTTGCATGATATTTTGGGTTATATTGGATAATAAGAGATTGTAAGGAGGTTTATATTAACGTTTTGCAACTTTTAAAAGGACTAGTCTATAAAAACTAATGTGGTTACCAAAAAAAAGGAAAAAAAAATGAGAAAAGAAATGGACCAATAATGGTTACATGTAACCATATAAAAAATAATCATCGTTTTCCTTAATTCATCCACCCCAATAATCTCGTATATGTTAAATCCATATGATGTTCTTTATCACCAATTTCAATGCATTGAAAATGGCATACATTTGTTGACAAAAGTTACATATAATAATATAATAAAAAAACTCATAAATCACTTTGTTCAATACATCGACTATTGTTATTTCTACTTGATCTTTCTATATTTGTCGAAGAACAAAAAAATACGAAAAAGGTATCTCATTTATGGACAAAAAAGTAAAAATATTGCTAACTTTTGGACTATTCGAATTTGATCTAGACACCGGCACACCGGTATTATGCGATACATCATATGTTTTTCGATGCCATTAGTGAAGCAACATAACCTCAAACACTATAAATTTTTTTAAGAAACATAAAGCGACGCAATGGGTAATAGGACTAAAGTTTTTTAGCTAAACAAAAGTTGGTCTCTTGAGCCTTTGCTCTCATGAAAGAGGCATATTCAATTTTTATGTAATATCAAGTACAAATTTGATGGTACATTGCAATGTTATTCAACTAGTGACACTTGGTAATCGACAAGAAGAAATGGTTAATGTCGACAAAACGTTTGCACTTGTTAGAGTTGAAAAATACATTTGATGGAATTATATACTTATATTTAAACCAGAGTGTCTTAGATAATGAAATATACATCAAGCTCCAACCATGATTTCACATATTTAATACAATCAATGTTGTTGTCTACATAAACCACTTTATAGATTGAAATAGTGAGATGTTTGTGTGCTAAACTTTTCAAAGTTCTCACACCTATGATTTTTAATATATATTTTTTAACCATTGTATTTAACATTAGCGAAGGTAAACACACGATAAGAGGTAGATAATACGAGAATCTCACACTATTCATTTGTTTCATAATTTTCTACTTTAATTGCATAACATTTAATTTTATTATAAAATATTACAACTCTATAATATTACTAATTGAAACAAATGAACTGTAATAGTAACATATGTAATCGCTACATTATTCTTTATTCATTCAACTATTTTACATACTAGTATTCACACATTATTTTAATGATTTTTTTTTAGTTTTTTTAGTTTAAACATTTCTCCAAAGAATTTTACAAGAATAATGCTATGAACTTATATTCAAAATTTAATTTTTACCAATAAAAAATGTTGAATGTCGTGTTAAAACTATATAGGTAAACTATGCGATAAATTTTGACCAATAAATATATAAATACATGGAAACGGAACTGCGACTCTGTGTTAAAAATACAACTGTGACGATTGATAGACACGATATTTGGTAGATATCACGAAAATCTCACAATTGACATCTATTTATTTTATAATTTTGCAATCATTTATAATATTCAATTTTATTATATAGATATATAACTCTATAATATCATTACTTAAAACAAATAGAGTGTAATAGTAATATACATGATTTCATGACTCATACACATCACTTCAACTATATTTTATAGTTATTTTTAGTTTTTACGACTTTTATTCAAATTTATTTTTACTGACAAAATAAATGTTTGATTGATTTGTTGAAATTATATAGCCGGATTAATTGACGTATTTTAACCAATAAATATATAAATACATTGAAACGGAACTACAACTATGACCTGAAAATTAAACTTTGAAGTAGTTTAAGTGAAAAAATCGAAAGAATATTATGAATATGTATGTACCATCACAAACACTTTTATAACATCACATGCATTTCTACGCTAGCGGTATAAATAGAGTGTAATGGTAACATACATGATTTCTACATGATTTATTTTTCATTCAACTATTTTACATACTATGACTCATTCACATCATTTCAACTATATTTTATAGTTATTTTTAGTTTTAACGACGTTTACTTATAGTTTTATGAGAATAGTAATAGAACTTATATTAAAATTTATTTTTACTGACAAAACAAATGTTTGATTGATTTGTTGAAATTATATAGTCGGATTAATTGACGTATTTTAACCAATAAATATACAAATACATGAAACGGAACTACAATTATGTCTTAAAAATTAAACTGTGAAGTAGTTTAAGTGAAAAAATCGAAAGAATATTATGAATATATATGTACATCACATGCATTTCTACGCTAGCGGTATAAATAGAGTGTAATAGTAACATATATGATTTCTACATTATTTATTTTTCATTCAACTATTTTACATATTATGACTCATTCACATCATTTTAACTATATTTTATAGTTATTTTTAGTTTTAACGACTTTTACTTATAGTTTTATGAGAATAGTAATAGAACTTATATTCAAATTTATTTTTACTGACAAAAAATTGTTTGATTGATTTGTTGAAATTATATAGTTGGATTAATTAACGTATTTTAACCAATAAATATATAAATACATTGAAACGGAACTACAACTATGTCTTGAAAATTCAACTGTGAAGTAGTTTAAGTTAAAAAATCAAAAGAATATTATGAATATGTATGTACCATCACAAACACTTTTATAACATATTATAACATATTTTAACCAATAAATATATAAATACATTGAAACGGAACTACAACTATGTCTTGAAAATTCAAATGTGAAGTAGTTTAAGTTAAAAAATCGAAAGAATATTATGAATATGTATGTACCATCACAAACACTTTTATAACATCACATGCATTTTTACGCTAGCGGTATAAATAGAGTGTAATAGTAACATATATGATTTCGACATGATTTATTTTTCATTCAACTATTTTACATATTATGACTCATTCACATCATTTCAACTATATTTTATAGTTATTTTTAGTTTTAACGACTTTTACTTATAGTTTTATGAGAATAATAATAGAATTTATATTCAAATTTATTTTTACTGACAAAATAAATGTTCGATTGATTTGTTGAAATTATATATATAGTCGGATTAAATGACGTATTTTAACCAATAAATATATATAAATAAATTGAAATGGAACTACAACTATGTCTTGAAAATTAAACTGTGAAGTGGTTTAAGTGAAAAAATCGAAAGAATATTATGAATATGTATGTAACATCACAAACACTTTTATAACATCACATGCATTTCTACTCTAACGGTATCATATTCGAGTAATCAACAATGTTATTGTGATATGTTAGTTAAACATATTAAAATATTTAGTAACAAATTTATTAGTATTAGTCCATCATACCCAATGTCATTTTGATGAATGTAATCACTTATGTTTGTTTATAACACTTGTTATTTTTCTCGGAATAAGTTTATTATCATTAAGAGGTATTAGTTATAAGCATAACCATGTCATAAAACCAATAATGATAAATTTAAATTTCATTTGTAAAGAGAAAATTATAATACGCAAACACAAAAAAACATTTGATTATCAAAAACATTAAAAATTTGTTGCATACATTCTTTTCATTTTTACATTTTCAAGAATATGTTGCATACAACAACCATGTAGAGCAGTTCATCAATAAACTTGGTCGTGCTTTCTCAAATCAACCATAAGAACGTGGTCAAGCTCTTGGGCAGCTATCTTGAGACTGAGGTCCCCTTGTTGGTCTATGAGTACATTGCGAGTGACACTCTATTCGACCACTTGCACGGTTCCATGGCTGATACTTCTCTTACATGGGAACACCGTCTGAAGATAGCAATATAAGTCATTGAAACTCTTGCATATCTTCACTCCTCTGCCTCGATTCTAATAATCATCAACTGCGATGTCAACAAAGCAACCCTTAAAACCAAGCATCAGTGGTCGGATCCCTATCGTGAGCCAATGGAGATTGAGCCCTTGATCGGGGTTGGAATCTTAACATAACAATAGAAAACCAGTATCATTTCAGCATCAAAGACTAGTAGCATTTCATCATCAAAGACTAGTAGCATTTCAGCATCAAAGACTAGTAGCACTTCAGCGTCAACGACTAGTAGCACCTCAGCGTCAAAAATCGATAGCACTTCAGCGTCAAGTACTTTTAGGTACGACCACTTCATTAAAAATGATAGATACATGATCTAATATATGAAATGTGGAAACATGCCGTGTTTTTTGACGTTCAGGCAACATGCTTATGATGTTCGACATGACCAACCTGGCGTAGATGTTTAAAAAGGGGTGGTAAACATCCTATTTTCCCATATCAATAGTTGAAAGAAAATTTTTCATTTAAAAGTGATGTCAAAATGATAGAAAAATCTAGATGATTTCGAAAGGATTCTACTATAACTAGTATCGAAAAATCTTAGGTTTTTGTGGGTTGCAGGGACGTAGTCTCAGCTGTATAGTACATTCCTATTAAGAAATTAAAAATTATTTTAGGTTTTCTATTATGATTGAGTTTAAGGTGAGATTTATATAAATAGATTTAGGGGTTTATAGTTATTATTCACAAATTTATAAAAAACCATAACGTAAAGGATATTCGCTTAATTTTGACTCTCTCTCAATTTTATTCAAAACTTCTTGTTATCCAACCAAATTCACAACAAAAAGGTTCAATGAGTATTACACCAAAAAATGGTTCAATAAGAGTATTTTGGGTATTTTATAAATATGGTCGTCTACCCTAGAGTTTGGGTATTTTAGAAATATGTTTGTCTGCCCTAGGTTCACTGAGTATTACACCCAAAAACGGTTCAATAAGAGTATTTTGGGTATTTTAGAAATATGTTCGTCTGTCTTATTCCGGGAAAATGGATATAACTCTCATGGATTCTAATAACATATTATTTGTCATTGAATAATAAAAAAAAAAAAAATTAATAATTGACCATAACATGTATTATCTCTTTTTGTGTTAAAAGGCTTTCAATTTAAATGCAAGAGAAATAAAAGAGTTACATGTCCAACGCATGCCATATTTTTTTTGGGATTAAGCCCAATAGATAAAGAAAACTAACAAAGAGTTACATCAAAGAACATAATTGAACCAACCAAAATTAGAATCTTCGGAGTAACCAAATAGTTGACGGGGTGAGAGAGTATAGTTTGAGTAACCGAGTAGGAGATCGACGAGGCAATACTGCTAGATTGCTGTTGAGAACCAGTATCGCCGATGACTGAGAAGAATTAGATTTTTTATAGCTGGAGCATCTGTTCTGGATGGTAGAGTCAATTGAATAGACGATCGTGGATGTTGGCTTGAACTTAAGACGGTAAAGTCTAGACATGTATTATCATCATCAAAATATTACAAATTTGAATATATATGATCAAATCGTTAAAGTTAGTTAAATAATTTGATCATTATCATATTATTAAGTGCAAAGTGTTTTGCGCTGTGGTTAAGAGTTATTGTAGTTGATTATTTTTTATCGCTCATGTCAATTGACATAATTAATCATAATAAAATTTATTTAAAAATAATTAAACAAATAAATGATAATACGACTATTTCTTTACTTTCAAATGATAAATACAGCTATTTATTTTAACTAAAAAAGTTAATTTATTTATTTTCAAATGATAAATACAGTTATCTATCACATAAAAAAGGAAATCAGTATAAATCTTAAATATTTTTTCGTATAAATAGTATCCTCATGGCCACTTAAAATCTTTTTCATATAAATACCGCTATTTATCATCGTCTAGGATTAGTTTAGTTTATGCGTTATTAGTATTTTTTAATTATTAAGTGCAAAGTGTTTTACGCTGTGGTTAATTACCTTTTACCCCTCTTGCTAATTAACATAATTAATCTTAATAAAATTTATTAAAAAATAATAATTAAACAAATAACTGATAATATACAATTTATGTAAAAAGTAATATAAAAAATAATTTTCTTTATTTCTAAATGATATATACAGTTGCATATTTATCACATAAAAAAGAAATCAATAAAAACTCTAAATCGTTTTTCGTATAAATAGTATCCTCTTGACCACTTAATTTTTTTTTTATCATCGTCTAGGTTTAGTTTAGTTTATGCGTTATTATTATTTTTTAAGAGTTTTACATGCTTTTCATACGAGAGTTATTGGTTTCTTTGTTGTTGCTTGTTTGCTTTCTTTGAATTTGATATGAGACTAATATCTTTTTTTATTCAAATCCAGCGAGTCACTAGCCATTAAAAAAATAGAAAAATTGGTAGGTTATTCAATTATCTTTTTGTTTTGACATGTTTGCTTTAAGCTTAGTTTGATAACAGTAATCTCGAAATTGTATAGACGTTATTGTTTTTTGGTTTTTTTTAATGGAGTTTTTGGTATTTTTTTTTATATTATTTTATGTTTCGTGATGTATTTTGAATTCTTTCTTTAAATTGCATAAATATATATGGTTATGTTCATATTGTTGATTTATCTGCAAGTTATTTATCAATTTTTTAGCATTAGAAAATTAAGATTAAAAGGTTTCAAGATGTGAGTATGTTAGCACACATATGAATTATTTTTAGCTGCGGGTGGTGGTTATGGCGGTTCATGAGGAAGAGAAGCTCACTCATACAACCATCTCGATTTTCCTATCGAAAGAATCTCTTTTAGTGTTTTTCTTTGCTTAATTTTGTTTTAGAAATTGCATAAGATTTGTCAAACAATTTGTAGATAGTTTAAAGAGTTCAACGCTAATTAACAAGAAAGGAATCGAGACAGGAGAAGAAAAGAATGGCGGATCTAATATTCTTTATCCGTTTTATGGAAATTTTATCTTCTTAGGATTAGAACCATGAAGTTGGGAACCTCTAGCTAATCAAAGTCTCTTTTGGTGATTCTCATGTTCTCGGTCTTCTATCTTAAACCAAATGAATTGGTAGTGGCTTTGGTGGTAAGGAAACAAGATCAGCTTTCATTGCTGCTGTTCCTTCCTACCTATTGAATCGACTTGTGAAACTCATACTGGACATAGATGTGGACACGATGACAACTGGTGGGACAAGTAGAACATATGCCGCATTTCTTGTATGAAACAGAGAAAATTCTGTGGGAAAACAAAATGAAAGATACAGCAGCAAAGAGAATCATGAAAAAGAGGTTGATTCCTTATTCTAATTGTTCTGATTTAAGTTTGTGGCTTTGAACCAAACTGCGTTGGATCATTAAGTTTTGGTTGTGGTTTTGTTTTGATGTTTAATTGGCTTTTTTTGTCACGTAAGTAAAAACGAAAACAAAATTAAACTAGACAACCGAGACATGTTTCTCGATATGAAGAGTATCATGGTGAAGGGCATCAACTTAGGCACTGTAAATTCAATAGTTAGCTAAATCATTCCTAAACATCATGTGATAGGTTTTTTTTTTAAATTCTATTTTTATCTTTAAAAATGAAAAAGAAGAATAAGTAGTTGATAAGCATGGCAGATCATTAGGTTTGTTGTAATGGTCTAAATTTTGGTTTGTTCTTTAAAGTACAAGGCAAAGAAAAAGAGGAAAAAGAAGACGAGAAAAAGAGAAGGAAGCGACAATGAAAATGAAGGAAAATTCTTATGTCATTTTTACTTACGTGACCCAAAAAATTGCATTCCACCATAACGTCCTGACCTTTCGAAACTGATCTTCTGAACTTTTTTTAGGATACGTGGTGAAAGATAATGAAACACAAAACAAGAAATTTGAACATGTTATTAGTTTTTTTTTGGGGTCAAATTTGCTTTGATTAAATTTGGTAAATCTAATCATATTGGTGTATATATATATTACTTTGACTTCTTGATTTGTTAGATAATTGATATCTAGGCTTCTTTCGTTTGTTTTGTAGATTTGATAACTCTTTATGTCAATACAGAAGAGTTTGTTTGCTTCGTAACAACATATTCTGAATAAAAAGAGATGATTATTATGACTTAAAGAGTCTGATGATAATTTTAAACTGAATTCATAAGTTAAAGATCGAAGAGAATGAAAAAAGATAGGAAAAGTCCGAACGAGTCCAGCTAGAATATGTCTATTGAGTCAAACATTACCATAATTGTAAAACAAGAATTGGCGGATAACGGTAATTGTTTATATATATATATATATTTGAAATTAGAGAAATTGCAACTCATACCAATCAATAACACATAAATTAGTGTTTAGTAGCCATCAATTTCTCTCTCCTTCTGTTTATATTATTAAGTCTTTTTTGTCCGTGTCTACTTTAACTAATTACTAATACCATTTTTTTCCGATGAGAACACAAGAAAAGGAAGGAGGAGAAATAAGAAGAAGGAGGATAAAGAAAGAAGAAGAAGGATGGAGAAAAAAACCGGTGGAGGGGGAGGTTGGTGATGATGGAGATGGTGGTGGCGATGCACATGATGATGGTGAGGATGGTGACGACGGCGGTGGTGATAACGACGACGACGGTGGTGACAATGATGATGACGATGACGGTGGTGACTATGACGGTGATGGTGGTTACGCTGGTGATTGTGATGATGTTGATGATAACAAAGGGAGAAGAAGAAGAAAGATAAAGGTAACTGATAATAAGATTGGTAAGTGGGTTATCTGCTTAATTTTGCATAAATTTGTTAAGTTAATTTAGTTAGTTAATCAATAACTTATATTTTTGTGTGATGATAATTGGAGTAACATGATAATTTTTCATGATAAATGATTTAACATGTATTTTATATGGATAACTTGTTTAACATGTACGAGGGATAACTGATTTAATATGTATTTTTCACAATATATATATTTTTCTATGATATGCTAACAATGTTAACATATGTTAAGTTAACTTAGTTAGTTAATCAATAACTTATATTTTTGTTTTATGTTAATTGGAGTAACATGATAATTTTCCATGAATAGGTAATTTAACATGTATTTTATATGGATAACTGATGTAACATGTACGAGAGATAACAGATTTTATATGTATTTTTCATAATATATATTTTTCTACGATATGTTAACAATGTTAGCACAATTTTTTTTCATGGATAACTGGTTTAACATGTGTTTTTACATTGATAATTCGGTTACCAAGTATAATAAACAACTGATTTAACATGTATTTTTTACAATATGTTAACTTGTTTAACATGTTAACTACATAATAACAGTGAAGATGTGCATTATTAACCTTCTGATAAACAGTGTTGCAGCGTTGTGAATAGTGTTGACGGCGAATAATGAACAGTGTTGTCGGAAATTTACGCCGCCAACAGAGTTTTCATGCCAATGGCATTTTAAATAATTATATCAAATGGGTAAGAACTTTTATGGATTAAAATTAGTTTCTCTTTCCTATCTATCTCATTTTTAATTATCCTTTCCCATTTACCTAATTATAAAGTTACTTATATATATCCACTAAAATCACTCTTGAAATTATATAAATATAAATCTAAATATATCATTGTTTTGTTAACATTTTTTTTAAGGTTACAACGATGATGGTGATCCTGTATGTGGGTTTTATATGTGGTTTGAGGAAAAACCAAACAAAATGATAGTTAAATCTAAACACATATGTTTAATGTGAAAGATGATCAATAATTTGTTTGGCGTTATTGATTGTTTGAATCAGCTAATACAGGATATAATAGGTGGTTTTTTTTAGTGTTCCTTTATATTACAATCATTTTTTTATGTGCATTATATTTTGATTGGTTTTAAATAAGGTTATGGAATTATAGGGTAGATTTTATATATGAAATAATTTTTTGGTAATACAGTTTTTATTGTCTGATGTAGTTGCTGGTTACATTGATATCAACAATTAGATCAGTGTATTATCAAAATAGAATCCATGTTACTAATATCTTTATAACCATGGTAATTTATTATTATAAATGAGTCATATGATATTTATACAGTATATACATATACTTGAGTAACTAAAAAGGTACTTTGAGACTATTTTTGGTTATAAGTTGTTATAGTATTGAACACTAACTAATATACATATATGAAATATATTTTATGGTATATAATATTGTACTAATTTATTAATGTCGTTTGTCCGCGTTGTGCGCAGCCGGTCACCTAGTAATGTGTTAAACACATACCGTTACACTCTAAATAATCCGTAACAAAACTTCTATCTATGCGGATGCTGCTCTCGGGTCAGTCCTTTGGTCGACGCTATAGCTGCTCTGGTTGTACGATGTGGTTGGATTGCTCTGCTTTGTTCAGGAGTTGTTGGTGTTTGGGGACTTCTCCATTTGGATGCGAGTTCTTGGTTTTCGTCAAGTCTGACTCTCGCCTCTATTTTGGGCTCTCTGCTTTCCGATCTTCTCCTATTGACAGGGCCGGCTTACAGGGGAGGACAATCGGTGCCATGCCCCAGGGCCCACAAAAATAGGGGCCCACAATAATAAGAATTTTTTTTTTTAGTTTAGCAAAAAATTACCTTTTTTTCATTAGGGGTCCAGATAAAACTAATCTATATTATCAATGAAAAAAAGATTTAGTTTGGGCCAAACTGTTTGGCGATGACAATTTTTAAAGGGTTTATTATTTTTTATTTGTTAAATATTTCAGTTTTCCAAACAAACAAAAAATTTCATATTTTCTCTCTTGTCTCTAACAATTTTGCTCTTTCACATCAAAAACTGAATTTTATCCTACAATTTTTTTACTTTCTTTCAACTTTTCAAGATTTTTAAGTCTTATCATCTTTTACTCTTCTTAGATTCTGATTTTAGGTAATTGATGTGATATATTAATTTATGCTTCCTTATATATCTGATTCTGATTTTGTGATTCTATTTTTGTTTTATTGCTTATTTCACATGATTTTGCAGACAACTATATTTTATTTTTCTTATTCAGGTTTACATTCTTCTTTGTAAACTTTCAGATTTCTATTTCTATTTTCTAAGTTAAAATAATATTTTTCTTTTTATTTGAAATTTAGTTTAAATCATGAATGGACTTTTACTTGGTGTTAAAACAAGAAAAAAAAGTAGAATTGTTTACTAAATCACAAAAAAGTTCTAAAGTTCTTTGTTGGACAAAAACTGTTAGATGAGTTTTTATTTAGTGTTTGTTTTTGATAAAAATATATTGTAGCAATGATGTGAATTTTTATATCTTAGGGGCTGTTTTTGAATCTTGCCCTAGGGTTGATAAAATATTTAAGCCGGCGCTGCCTATTGACGCCGTTCTCTGCCGAGTTTGTTCATCTTCCGCTACCATTTGGGGTTGGCTTGTTGCTTCCCAAGCTTTTGGTATCCTTTGCTATGTTTGTTGTTGTTGCTCTCGCTTCCTCTACCTTAGTATTGTCGTTCCTCCATATTTTTCCATGTTGTAACACTCCCCCTGCTTTCAATAATAAAATGGTTCAAAAAAACAAAACTTCTATAATTTAATTAGCAATCAATTGTCTCCATACAAAACGCATGTCATCATCTGTTAATGCCATAAGTCAGTAAAAACGACTGTACTATAAAACCTATTTAACTTTTTGAATTGTTTAAACAGAAAGGACCAATTTGCATTTTCACTTTCTCATGCGGCCGCTAGATGTCATCACATCACTAGGCCACTTTAGTTTCACTTTTCAAATAAACAAAAGAAACCCACTTTGTTCTGTATATCTACCTGGATCACATATAAACCCTATTTTCCCCTTTTTGTATTAAACTTCTTTAATCAGCAAAAACAGCCAAAAAAACACCAAGCAAATCTCAGATTTTCATGGACCACTTCTCTTGCAGGAGTACAAACAAGATGGCCAGGAGGACCCACGATGTTGTCGGTTTCACACCGTGTTGTTTCTTCTGTGTCATGGAGGAAAAAGACCCTTGTGTTAGAAAAGCATGGTTAGAGTTATCTCTCAGAGATATGCACATGGCAAGAGACGACACAGAGCTCGCTCTCACACTCAGTTTCATCTGGAGATTCGCCATGGCCGACCCGGAGAACCCCGAGTTACCATCTCTCGGGGTCTTTGAGTGCATGACAAAGTTGTTGAAGAAAGGTCTTGAGGATGTAGAATGGGTAATGACTGGCCAAAATGTGTATGTTCCTTACTATGCAGCTCATATCATTGGATCTTACACCATGAAGAAGCCTGAGTTTGCTGTGAAAGCTGTGGAGTCTGGGGTCATAGCTCCATTGGTTGAGCTTATGAGAGGGAAAATGAGTTGGGTCGAGCAAAGAGTTTCGGTTAGGGCGTTAGGTCACTTGGCGAGCTACGAGAGAACCTTTGAGGAAGTGGCTGCTTACGAGGATGAAGTGGTGAGGTTAGCCATGGAGATTGCAACGACATGTGTTGGTGTTGTG
This sequence comes from Alliaria petiolata, assembly GCA_020283515.1. Classification (NCBI taxonomy): domain Eukaryota; kingdom Viridiplantae; phylum Streptophyta; class Magnoliopsida; order Brassicales; family Brassicaceae; genus Alliaria; species Alliaria petiolata. The sequence continues at coordinate 61,605,939 of JAHZTW010000003.1, read as the reverse complement.
TACGAAGAGTTTGTGAGTGTTCAAGAAAGAGAAGGAAGAGTGAGGTATCACAGTAACTTGCTTACTAGAGGGCTTGGGGGGTTAGAGATTGAAGACCGAAAAGCTGAGGAATGGGAAAGCCAGCTCCAATGTTGGTCACTTCATTTACTCAATTGCTTTGCCTACAAGAAAAGGTCTATTTCACTTATTTGCAACAAAACCTTTCTCAAGGAGCTTAGCAAAATGTGGGGTGGATTGGTTAACCACACTTCTCCTGCGGGCATCGGACTAATCCGGATTCTTTGTTATAGCAAACAAGGGCGAGGGCATGTCTCGAATTCCAGAGAAATGATATTGAGTCTATGCAATCTCTCCAGGTCTTCTGATGATTGGCAATACATGGGTTTAGATTGCCTTTTGCTTCTTCTCAAAGACCAAGAAACAAGGTACAAAGTCTTAGAGACATCATTGTATTATCTAGTAGACCTAGTTGAGCTTAAAGCCCTTAGCGATAGACCAAACCTAGGTGATAGAATAACTAGGGTTATTCTAACCGATTACAATACAAAGAAAGGTTGTGTTTACACTCACAAGACCCAAAAGGCTTTGAAAGAACTATGGAAGATTAAAGTAGAGAGGAGAAAGAGGGAGAGAAAGTTGATGAGTGATAATCAAGAAAAGCTAACAGAGTCCAGTGTCATTGTGAATTTGATTAAGCAGCAAGCAAACCAATTGCTTTGTGTAGGCGACATAGAGGGAGCTATTAAATGCTACAACGAAGCGATAAGCTTATGCCCTTTGAAACTTAGGAGAAAGAGAATGAGTCTATATAGCGATAGAGGAGAGTGTTACTTACTTCTTGGAGATGTAGACGCAGCCATAAGTGACTGCACAAGAGCTCTTTGCTTGTCGGAGCCAGTGAACTCGCATGGTAAGAGTCTTTGGACAAGGTCAAGAGCTTATGACATCAAAAGGCTTTCAAGAGAAAGCTTGATGGACTGTATCATGTTCGTCAATGCCCGTTGCTTCCGTGGCAAAATCCCTTACTACGCTGCTCAAATGATTAGCAAACAGATGGAGGCCACGTGGCTGTTTGAAGAAGCTAGAGCATCGAGGCTTCAACATATGATGCTCAAGGAGAAAAATCACTTAACCGGTATGTTCAATTTCTTATATATTATGCATATGAATATAAGTTTTAAGATCATTATGCATATGAATATAGGTTCTACTAGATAAAAAAATGCAAATTTCATGAGATAAAATACATTGTTTTTCTCTTTCAAGGCTTGTCGACGATCACAGAAGAACCGGGGAAGAAGAAGGAAGGAATGATGATGCAAAGGAGGAAACCTGATCTCAATCATTGTAGCATCTATTCTACCTCATAAGCAAGTTTTTTTTTTCGTTTTTAATTATAAAGATTTGTACTTTTGTGATGGATAAGTATGCGATTGTTAAAGAGTTTATCAGCATGTAGTCTTTGGAGTTACTAATATTAGTGTGAACACTTTTTCTAATTGAGTTTTCTTAATTCTAGTATCTCCTTATAGTATGAAAATGGATTATTGGTATATAGATAAGAATGAATCCTCAAATATTATTCAGAAAATTTACGATGAAACCCTATAAACAATATTTGAGATTCGTGTTATTTATGATTTCTTATTTTACATGTTACAAAGTTGTTTTGTTGGCATTGGATAAAGTGGAAATGAGTATTTTATGTGAAGAGGTAAATGGGAAAGGTGTGGAACGCAGAAGGTGGGGATCACCACAAAACCACATTAAGGTCCGCGTGATCATTCTTTTACTTAAATATAGGTTTAGTGTAGACAATTTTACCAGTTTTTATAATTTCTTACCAGAAGTCATGGCAACTACGATACATTAAAAATGTTGCGATGATTTCTCTAAGAAAAGTATTAGCTCCAAACCAAAAGCATTTTTTTCTCGAGTCGGTAGAGACCCGTTAATGTGAATTAACAGGGTCAGAGATCGAATTCTACCTATTAGAGAATAATATCCTACGAAAATGATACGGTTCTCTCTTGGTCATTGTAGACGTCTCGTATGAAAAAAGTACGTTCCACAAATGTACTATATGTTTAACATTTTTTTATCATGGTTTCCTTCGTTACATTTTTAAATAATTTTTTTTTTATAAAACAAAGAAAACAATCAACTAAAAATATGATTACCAATACGATTTTGTATTATTCGTTAATAGAGATTTTTTTCCATTAATCTATACATTAGTTATCTAGTATAAAACTTACATTTTTCTATGAGTGTCATATCTAATTTAATAAAATCTAATGTGAACAAGTGAGATGTTTTACTTGTTTTAGTTCTTTGGTGAATAAAAAAAAATCACAGACAATGAAAGGGAATGACAAAGGGAAGGAATTGTAGAGTTTGATTTTTGTTTTTTATGTTTTATCAACTAAGAATTAATTGAAACTAGTAAAAAGATTAATTTTTTTTTTAATGTAAAGTAGGCTTAAACTAAAACTGAGCCCAAAACTAAAATAAAATCAATTACTCAATTTAAATATTTTTTTTTTCTTAAAATCTTTATCCTACCACATCTTAATGATCACTTTCCTAAATGAATAATAAATTTGAAATTTCATCAAAAGAAAAAAAAAAATTCAATATTCCTCAGGGATTCGTTTGAGTTTCGGCCATGGTCTACTAGACTACTTCGGTTATTAAAATAAATAAATTAGCTCCAAATACTTGCTTTCCACTGAGATACATTAATTATAAAATCCATCCAGTTTGTGTTGGATCTCACCTATAGCTTCTTCCTCAACTATATTTGCTTTCGCTTGCCCTTTCCAACAACTGTTGCATTATCTTTCCAACCTTGTTTTCTTGAATAGGTTGGACGTTCGAGGTGCTCCCATGAGCTTAAAAGCTGGAATTTTCTTGATAACCGACTTGACCACCAACGTAATTCATTTCTGCATGAAACTCCTCACAATATAAGCCCACTTCTTAATATCCTTGAAGCGTCCCATATCATTCTCAAGCATTCACAAACATTTGATGAGTTCAACACAAAGATCCTATCGAGCTTTGCGTTTAACTCGTCAATTCTTAAATCATTACCGTTCTTGTAGTCCGGTTTGAGAAAGGTTAAATCTAGATCTCAGAATTTTGGGGCAAAATCACAATTTTGGGTTAAATCTAGATTTTAGAATGTTGGCACGAAATCATATGATTTTGGGGCCTCAAATCTATATTTTTCATTTTCGACACATAAATTACAATTGCGACATTTTGGCGCCATTGAGTCCCATGAAACCGATGAATCCAACACAAGTGAACAGACACATGGTATTATAAATTACTTGTCTTGACGCTAAAATTATCATCAGAAGTTTATAAATATAATAAAGATTCTGTGATAATTAAGCATTCTATTGAATCAATCGATACATTAGAGTGGATTTAGACATCTGAGGCTCTCTTTCAAGAACAGCAACCACATCCTTCACAGAGATTGTCCTCACCACTTTTGGTTGAAGCGACGAACCTTGGTTCTTCCCTAATCTTCGACCACCTAGAAACACGAATCCAAAAACTTATTATAACTTAACTAACTCAATAGCTGCAAGATCTAAAGACCCACAAAAGGCACACATCAGAATTAGACTCTTAAACATTTCCTAAGACTAGAGAAAGCTTGGAGGAGGTTTTATAGGGAAAAGCTATGAGCTTTGTTTTTAGGCTATTGCTGAGGGAAGAGCTTTTTTGGGGTTTTATCTTGTTCCTGATTCTTTTTACTCTTTAACTAAAAAGCGGTAAGATAAAAAATGGGACTCACCAGCTCCAGAAAACCGTCGTCCACCATCTTGCCTGTCCTTGGAGTTTCTTCCTCCACCTGAAGTAGATTTCTGATTCCCATCTTTACCAGCTTCAGATACAGATTTCTGACGAGCTTCTGCCATTAGTTGCCATTTTAAAAACGTATCATCTCCTCCGACGGCAGCACGAGCAGCAACATTTGCAGCCGTCGTTCTCATTTTGTCGTCGTCCTCTTTATTTCCCTTCACATATCAAAAACCCACTTTTCAAAGAAGAGTTGCAAAGATATATCTAATGTGGCTCCACAAAATGTAGTATTGATTTCTCCATACCTTCACACCCTTTGAACGGTTATCTTCTTTCTCCTTCTCACTATCAACTCCACCATCACCTTCTTCACTCTGCAGCAAATTGCACAATGTCAGTGTGCTATAGTAAAACTAAGAACATAGGTAATGAGCTCAGAACAGACCTCGCTCGGTTTCTTAAGCTTTTCTGCTTCGGCTTGTTTCTTCTCCCATTCCTCTTTCACCTTCTGATTCATTTCGTTGATTTGTAGCCGAATATCTGACGTGATAAAAGTCCGGTGTCTAGATTTCTCAGTATCAACCCGCTGCACAAGCACTTTTAGCTTTAGAAAGATTAGAAGATCCAACAATGTTGAAGAAGGAAGTAAGAGAAAGTTAGACTGACCTGCTTTGACAACCGAATTATATGAGATAATAGTCCTCGCATCCTTTCCTCCACACACTGAGAGCGCAAAATGCATGAGAAAAGGAGAAAACAAAAAGCTCAAGTACTGTAATGCAAACAATGCACATGAAGTTGACATCTCACCAAAGACAAGCACCGTTCAACATCGTTGCTTATACCCTTTAAACCGACTTTAGCCACTGCCAGATATGAAAAAACATACGATAAGCTTCTTCTCCAAGTGATGATTCATAAACCTAGATCTTAAAAGGAGCATGATAAAAAATATAAAAAGAAGTAGGTGTGGTAAAAGTATCCCAACTAATTTTGGCAAGCTTTTTCTGCAGCGGACTTTTTTGCAAGATTAATCTTTCTTCCTCTTCGTGCACAACTCTCCGAGATGCTTCAGAAACACGACCATCGTCCTTGGCACCGGAGAATAATTGTTCTTCCTCTTCCTGAACAAAATGCAGACAATAAAAAATCAGTACTCCACAAACCAGAATTTCAAGTTGAAAACTGAAGCTACCAGGAAACGCACCCTGAGATTAACACCACTGACTGCAGTGACATCATTGAGCTGTTCAATACTTTGATCCATAGAATTCGCTACTACTTTTTGCTTCTTGCTGCAAGTTGATCAATGCAAAACAACTATGATTATAATTTTACGTGTGGGAACCATATAAACGAAAAAGAGCAACTTAAGAAAGCTGTAAATAATTCCCTCTTTCTAAACCTCAGCATCTCAATTACCTTGGTGGTGGCGGTGAAGAACCTAGTGTCTCAAGAGGTTTCTTCTGACCAACAGAAGGCTTTTTGAGTGCCGTCCTAGCATTAACTCCTGCTTGAGGCGTACCCAATGGGCCACGAGAATTCATCTGATGGACACAAACAGTTTGCCAATGAGAAATATTGTCCAAAACTGAAATATAAAATGGCAAAACGAGGAAAAGGATAGATGCCAAGGTTGACGAAAATAACAAGGGAAATATGCAAGGGCTTTTGAAACAAACACCATGGCTGTCTCAAGAGCTCAAAGAGAAGAGGCAAACAAAAAACAAATGAAACTGACTTTGATAATGAAAAAATTATATATTAATAGCTTTCTTACTGCTGTGCTAGCGTCAAGTTGAGTTGTAATGGAAGGAGAAACAGAGCTTGCATGCGCCATGTTGCTAGGTGTGGATAAAACCATTCTAGAGGGCTCCTTCTCTAAATCCTCCTTCGAAGTCCCCGAGGCCGCATTATTCTGTTCAAAACTTTGATCAACTGATTCCTGCTTCACGTGGGACACTGATGATCCTTGACTAGGTGCAGAATTTAGAGGCAGTGATGAGCTGTTCTGGAAGTGTGATGTAGCGCCACCTTGAACCCTATTAGGATCACTTACAGAAGTTGGCCTCTCGAACTTGGGCATAGTCATCATGTTCGCGGTGGACTGGGGCGGTCCTCCAAGACCAGTTGGTCCCATGGTCTGGTTATGTGACACATGTCTCATATGCGGATCATGAAGGTGCGGTCTCAACGAGGAACCAGAAGCATTGGTGTTTGGGCCCGGGAACGAGTGAAAACTACCGGAGCTGGTATACATAGGAAAAGAACTTGGTGGAAGCTGCATCTGGTGATGCGGATGTTTGGTAAGTCCCTGCACAGGAACTGAACTGCTTGTTGAGGAAGGCAGTTGGTTAAGGTGGACTCCACGAGAATCAGACTGAGATTTCTGATTATTGATATCTGCGATTCAACAGATTTAATCAGGTTAGGTTTTGGCACCTGCATGTAAATATTAAAGACATATCTACGGAAAGTATAGAAGCTTTATGATAATCGTGAAAAGAAAAATGCATCAGCGAATAACTTATACCAGGAGAAGGAGCTTGAACTCCCATTTTTCCCGGGTTATAGTTCGCCTGAAAACAAGAAGCACAAATTAAAAATAAAGCAGTAGTTGACTTGTACTGCAGACCCACTCAATGCCACCCATGGTAAAATGCTCGAAAGTGTAGCAATATCAAACAGACACTACATGATAGTAGTCACTACATGACAAAAAATAAGCAAAATGGTGTTACCTGCTGTAGTTTACTAACAGCCAACCTGAGCATCTGATCGCCTACAATATCCTTCATATGTCGTGTGAACCCTTCTTTGGGGATTTCATTTTTCTGCAAACAAGTATCATGAGGAAAGCAATGAAAATGCGATAGCTTTGGGACAGTATGGCAAGTAATGTCACAGATAGGCATACCTTAAGTCTAGAATATAGGGTACGGAGCTGCAGGGCTCTTTCTTTATCGAGTTGGGCCATTAAGGTAGGAAGCAAAGCCGCAAATGGTACTTGCTTAGGGTTGCGGTTCATAGTGTTAACAGGCTGTTCCACTGGTCGAGCCTGTTGACTACTCATCTTTTGCAGTTTCATATACTGAGATTCACTCTCTTGATTATGCGATCTTTCTGGTTCGTTAGCAGCGGGATTCTTTTCAGAAATCTGCATCCCAGTTGTTTGGGGGACCTGCGAAGGATTCTCCCAGAGTTGACCTGGTCGATGAAGCTCTTGAGGCTGAATGTTTTGTAAATGTGATTCATTTGCGCGTTTTATATCATGTTGGTGTTGATTGTCTAAAGTGGATCCTTGTTGCTCCTTCATCTGATTGCTTTCAAGGCTGTGCTGCGTCTGGAGATTGATATTAGCATCTCCGATACCATTCTTCCATGTCGCAAACTGCTGGCTAGGAGGATGGTTGTTTCCTATAGAAACAATTCAAGCAATTGATGAAGCCAAACATGAACCAGGTTTTTTTTTAGATGATGCAGAAAAATGCATGTTCGGTAGCTCTCATACACCCATCCTAATATCAAAACCTATTTATATTTCAAAATCTAATGCCGAGAAAGGGGAAAGAGATCACTTCCAGCACCAGAGACAGAGAAAAGCCAGGCACTAAAACAGCATCAGGATCATCAATCTGCTATCTACTATCTACTATCTACCCTGGCTAATAAGTTCCATCATTGATCAATTTGAATGACTTCCACAAGCAAGTAGAAAGGCTATTGAAAGTGACAATATTTACGCCATTATTAGCATACAAAACCCCTAAAGAACTAGTCTTTCATAACCTTAGTAATTGCTTCAACGCACGATTGAAACTTTTTCAAATATCAGTAGATTAGTGAACTATTCTTTAGTGATCCATATTGCACGAGTAACAACATATCTGAAAATACTGTTTACACAAGGGTCTATCGAAACAAGCACGACTTTGCTAACATGCCAAAGATTCCACAAGCATACACTCCAAGTGCAAACCACAAAAAAAAATCTCATCTTTCTTTTGATAGTACACCTAAATCGCTCCATAAATTCAAGAATTTGACATAAAGTTCCTCATAAGCTATTCAAATACTTCTTCTCAATACCCTCTACACTTCATATGCATTAGGTTTCAAAACTTCAGCTTTCATCTTCCACAAGTACAATCTCATAAGTAGATTTCAACTAGCCCTAATTTACAACGAATTTGTGGAGAAACGATGAAAAACATAAAGGAAGCAGAGAAATTGAACAAACGGAGCCATACCAGGATTTGTCACGAGCGGCATCGAAGTTGAACCTTCGATATCTCGATTCAGAGCGGCCTGAAACGCGTCGACATCAGCTCCCGAATGCATCGATTCATCCTAATCACACAAAAATTCGCCGGAATCAAAATCACGACGACGCTCCAGCCACCGAGCAAGACATCAATCGCAAGAAAATTTTGAACAGAAGAAGGATTTCTGAAAAAGAGTGAGATTAAAAAACCTAACCTCGTCTTCTTCGAGGAGCTTGAAAATTGAAGGATCCATTGATAAAAGCTTACGCGATGGGGAAGAAGAAAAGGAAAGAGAGTTCGGCGAAGAGGAATTAAAATGAAACAGGTGTTACAAATCTCGAGTGGTAAATTGCAGATAAGTCCTTGTATAATATATGAAAATTGCGGATGAGTCCAAACTATATAAATGATCTTTTAGCCCTGCGTCAAAAGAATTAGGTAAAGGATTTTGAGAACTATGGTTTTTTATAACGGCATAAGGATATCGAACGTAATGATTTCTGTTTAAGAAATTACGTACATTACCATCATGAACGCGCCTGTAAATTGACATAAATATATACGCTGTCTGAGACCGAGCTGTGCCTGAGATATTTAGGGTTCAATATGAAAAAAAAATTCAGGGCCCTAAATTTTCTGTGCTCATTGTTGTTTCTTCCGGCGGCGTATGGATCGGAGTTCGGTTGAAGCTTCGATGATGTCGGCGTATGGATCGGAGTTCGGTTGAAGCTTCGATGATGTCGTCAACTCTTCTGTGTTCGAGAAGATATCCACTTGGCTTCATTATCACCAAGGATTTTGTACTTTATTATTTTATAGGTTGGGCTGTATTAAGAGATGTGGAGTCTGATCCTTGTATTTATGGCCTTTTGGGCCTTCTAATCAAAAGTTTGACGTCAAAAAAAAAAATAGAAAAAACTATTGGGCCCTAAATCTTCCTTATAGTTAATAAAATTATAATTAAGTAGAATATGCATTTGTATTCCCACTTGTTGAACCTTTTAGATATACATTATGAAAAGCTTTCAAACTACCACAATTGGTAATAATACACTTTTTACTTTGTTTGATGATATTCTAATATTCAAGTATAATTTTGCAAAAAAAACACTGAAAATCCGCAATAATAAAACACTTATCTTTTCTTTTAAGTTGGCATGAAGCAAATTTTGATGGAAATTTTGAGGGACGACTGCCTAAACCCCCCCCCCCATTCATAACGCCCTAATTATTTCCCCCCAAACTACTTGCTTCTTTATAAATCCCTCTAAACATATATTTTTCTGAGTTATTCCCCCCCCCCAATCTAATTTGCTCTTCTTAATTCTCCCTTTCTAATTAAAAAACACAAATCGAGTTTAGCATATATAAATCGCGATTGGTGAACAACGATTGCCCATTAACTCGGATCCGAACCCAATTGCATTAATAACACCAGACCCGACTTATTTATGGGTCAAAATTGATTTGGGGCAAAAGTTTAGTAAGGAGAAACTAGAGGGAGAGGGGAGAGAGACGAGAGGAGAGGAGATGAGTTAATCTCTGAGTAACAGAGAGCGTAACAGAGATCAAGGTGATTATTTTGATTTCGTTTTTAGTCCCTTCGCCATAATTTGATCATACCCAATTTGACGGACGACGCAGCGGAGCTTACCTCTTGTGAATCCCGCGCTCTAGCTTTCAGATAATTTCCCAGGTCTGCCGGCGATGGATTTTGAGCAATGACGAGGCTTTCTTCATGATTGTTAGAATAATTTTGAGCAATGACGAGGCTATTCCACAGATGCTTATGATCCTGTTTTTTTGTTTAAAGTTGTGATTTGGTTGGATTCTTAATGCTGAAATTGTTACCTCGTATGTGTAAATCGTGTAGCATTTGTTCTAAAAACAGGTTGCTCTACTCTCGTCTTAAAACACATTTCAACTTGTGCTTAAAAAAAGTTACATCCTTAACATCCGTGAAACATAAAACATACTTATAGTCTGAAACAAAATACAAAGGGGAACAATACTAAGAGACATTCACTCGCTAATTTGAGTTGGTTGTGTGAGCAATATCATATCCGGCCCTATAGAAGAAGAAGCATCCTGTAATCATAAAAATACAACAATAAACTCAAAATCTGAAACGTGAAACCAAACCCAGAATTTGTAACCAAGCAAGTCACATTTGAATCGTAAAAACCAATTACAAACTTGAAAAACCAAGCAAGACGCATTTGAATCGTGAAAACTAACCACAATTAAAGTGAAACACAAACATGAAACCAAACCCAGAATCTGAAACCAAACCCCACCCAAAGTAATCAAAAAGACACAAACATGATTCAAAGATATTGCCAAAAAACAATAAAAGACACAAACATGATTCTGAGACAATAAAAGACATAAACATGAAAACCAGAGATAATAAATCACGAACCTTAGATGATAAATCAAGAATCTGAGACAAAATCAAAGACATACCTCCTCAAATGTTTCTTGTGTCTCTTTCAGTTTCTTCTGTGGATGTATCTTACAACCAGCGGCATTGTGGCCTGCTTCACCACACATCGAACAATGGATAATGCGACCAACTCTTCCTAGTTTTTCTACCTGCTTCTTCTTCTTTGGTGACTCATGTTTACCTTTGATTCTATGGAACTTTCTTTTCTTCTTCTTTTTCTTTTTCCCAGGTAATGTAGGTTCAGGAGGAGCGGTTATCAATCGGAAACCAGATTTCATCCAGAACCGTGGTCCTCTTACCGGCTCGAGATTCATGTTGTAAATATTTTGCCACATTGATGTTGAGAAGAACTCGGATACATAGTCGTCAGCATTCAAACCCTGATCTATCATTGCTCCATAAGCATGTTCACACGGAATTCCAGTTATTTGCCACTTACCACATGAACATGTATGTCTTATTGTGTTTACATTGTAAGAGTTCCCGTCTAGATAAACTTCATACACTCCACGAGTTCCAGTTGTTGTTTTACACTCGTCAGCTTTCTTCTTCTCCAATGCGAGCATTTTAACAACATATTTTGAACAAATTCCTTCGTGTCTGTTTGATTTCTTGTCTCTTTTTGAGATTCTCTCCATTGCCTGCCTCCTTATCATCTCCAGCATCGGTACCATTGCCTTGGCTCTCGCTTTGGTGATAGTGGAGTTAAATGACTCTGTTGAATTGTTGTCAACATCCTCACAAAAGGTTCCAAGTTTGTAAAAAGCGCGAGACCAAGTCTTTGGTTGCTCCTTCATCACATCTTCATATAAAGCAATATTATATGCCCTCAACTTCCGGATATTCTCATCAAATTCAACCGCCGTATAGCTCCAAGCAATGTTCCAAACCATTGGCTTTATCAAATCTTTATTTGCATGATTCTTCTTCAAGTTCTCCACAATATGTTTAACACACATTCTATGTTCAGCATTTGGTAACTCTGCTTTCACAGCACTAATGAGTCCCTGCAATTACAAAATTAAGTGCTTATATAACTAATAAGAATATAACATAAAGAAACTATAAGATAGTGCAACAACGAAAACAAATTCTTACTTTTGATCTATCCGAGATAATGACAAATCTATTGCCATTTCGAAGAACCAAGTCAACCTTGATTTGCTTAATGAACCATAACCAATTTTCTGCATTCTCAGCTTGTACCACGGCCCAAGCAACCGGATATATTTGGTTGTTTGCGTCATGTCCAACCGCAGTAAGCAATACCCCTTTCACAGCAACCTTCAAAAAAGTGCCATCAAGTCCGATGATTGGCCTACAATATCCTCTCCAAGTGTCTCGGAGGTTTGAAAAACACACATAAAACCGGTTAAACACATCTTTACCAGCTGAGTTAGGGTAAGTGTCAACTATGGCAGTTGATCCAGGGTTTGTAGTGATTATCTCTTGGACATATCCGCGGAGATGAGCAAATTGTTCTTCATACTCCTTCTCAAGCCATTTGAGAGCTAAAAGTCTTCCTCTTTGGCATTGATTCCTCGTACTAACTATTTTCCATTTCTCTTTGATAAGATTTTGAATTTCTTCGGGCATTAAATCATCTTTTTGCCTGAGCTTGTCCAAGAAAAGCCTTGCAATTACTGGACTTTTAAGAAGCTTGCATTTCCCATTCGGAGTGCAACTGTGATAGCCATACTTAGTCTTCAATAACCACTTCTGGCTAGGCTTATCATATGAACAATAAACCCGCCATTTACACTTCCCATTCATTCCACACCTATACGAAATCTTTGTCTTATCCCATCTATCTTGCTTAATGTTTCTTGCTTTGCTCAAAGCATACTCTAACACAGCCTCTTTAAACTCATAAACCGTATAGAAAGCAGTTCCCAAAGCTAACTTATCATCTCTTCTCGTTCTCATTCTTCGATCTCTCAAAACTATCTCATCCTCTTCTTCGTCAGAACTCTCTGGAATTGTATTTCTCTCTCCAGGCATCTCATCAACAAAGTCAGCTACTGATTCCTCAATTTCATACTCATATCGATCCACTATATCCTCAACTTCATCATCGATGTTACCTTTTTTGTTGCTCTGTTCGGCTTTCCTGGTTTCCTCGTTCTGGTTTTCATTACGATTTTCTTCACTCTCACTTTCATCACACACTCCATCGTCTCCATTATCTCTATTCTCTGTTTCATCCTTCTCACTATCATATATGTCCTTTTTAAATGCTAGTTCATTATTCTCCATCGCCAACTCCACACTAACGCTCCTCTCCTCTCTTCTCTCACGATTAACTCTTAATACCAGAACCACGTTTCTCACAATCGATATCGAGATGCAGAGAATCAAACAAGTTTAATGAATAAAGTTATTTTTCTGTAATCTCAGTATTAGAGAGCGTAAGAAAGAAAAACGTGAACCCTAACTTGATTTTTTTATTTTTTTAATGAATCAAATTTTAATTTTTACTTGTCGGGTTAGGATTTTTTTTTTTTTGGGTCGGATCCGAGTTAATGGGCAATCTCTGTTCACTAAACGCGTTTTTAAGAATTGAAACTCGATTTGAGATTTTTAACTGCGGAGGGGGATTTAAGCAAAATAAAATAGATAGGGTAGAATTAAGCAGAAAATTGTAAATTCAAGGGGATTTATAAAGAGTTAAGTAGTTTAGGGGAAAATACGTATAGAGGGGGTTTTATGCAGTCGTCCCAAATTTTGATGGTTAGTTAAGAGAATATTGTGGTTGTATTAATAATTTTGGAAAAAAAAAAACTTAAACCTTCAAATCTTGCTATACGTTAGAATTTAAAGAAACAGCAACAAAAAAGAAAAAGAGTTTAAGATTATGTTCCGCATATCCGCAAAGTTTCTAATTTAATATTTTATGACTCGCCAAAAAAAAAAGGAAAACAAAATTAGATAACCCATTAAAATAAATAAAATAAAACTGAGAAAGTCAATACGAACTCACCAATCGATAGAGAAGCAGTAACAATTATTTATTTATTTTGATTTTCTTATTTTTCTTCTATTATTTGATCTCCAATTAAATTTTTGTCAAATACTGGAAAAAAAATTCTTATTTCTATTTGAATTATATACTTTAATCTATATGTTTAATTTCTTTAATTTGGTATAGTTTTTAATTTTTAATTTTTGATAACTTTAATTTTAAATCTATTTACACATGTTGAGAAATAATTGTACATATGTTAAAATCTAATTGGAATACGTGTTTTATATATGGCAAAATCTGATTGACATAGTGACACATGTCACACTCATGTTAATTACTAATTTTGAAACATTAAACTTTTTATATATAAGAAAAGAATAAGCATAAGTTATTGTAGAAAGTCATCACATAAATAAAAGAGAGCTAAAATTGTATTGAAACATTGACGACATGTTATAAGAAAACACAATGCTTATTCACTATATATTCTTAGACTTTAAAGAGTTACTCTACCAGATTATTGAAAAAAATATGCATTTCATACAACAAAAAAAAAAACAATAATCATATTTTCATGTTTGGGTTGGACCGAGCTTGGGACTAAAGGGCTTTGGGCTTTAGCCTTAATTAACATGGTAATAATCGTAGACTAAACCTCATGTCGTTTATTCGTTTGGTTTAAGCACATCATGTCGTTTCCAATGTAAGCCAAAACGATATCGTTTTCGAGGCGGAAAACTGTAAACACAAAGAGAGACAGAGCAACTGTAAGCTGCCGCCATTAACAAATCATCGGAGATCGATGAACATCGTTGCCTTGAGCAAACGTTTATTCCCTCGTCGATTCTCCGATCGTCGTTCTCTCCACGTAATCAACGATGCCTTCGCCGAAACTGTTTCCTCCGGTCGGAAACCGGTCCTCGGATTTTCCGGCAGATCCTTTCACCACCTGCGTAAGGCTGGGACTTTCGTAGTCCCCCGTGTCTTCTTCGTGACGTCACGCTTGCGAAATCTATCGACTAATGCTTCTTCTTCTTCGAAACAACCTGCGTTTCTACGATGGTATTTGAGGAAGCTGGAGTCACACCCTTTCATGACCAAGAGCATCACTACTTCCCTCATTTACATGGCTGCGGATCTCACTTCTCAGGTGAGATCATTGATTGTGAATTTAGGTTTAATGGTTGGATTATTAATTGTGAATTTGGGTTTTTTTTGTTTGGCAATTTCATTACTAATTACGAATTTATCTTATGGAAATTCGTTAAAAGATTGGATTTTTTTATCTCTTGCTTTAGGAAGAAAACTCCAATTTCTCATTGTTTCATACATAGACAAATCCAAAATTGATGTGGTTTATTTAGGAAGAAAGAACTCACATGAATCTGATAAGAGGAAGCAATGAATCTGATAGAGAAGCAAAGTTTGGCCCTTTAACACTAAAACCTGGCGATTTAGTTTGGTTTGTGTCATTTTCTAAGTTGTTATACTTCTATCTTTGGTCCAGTCTGTGTTTTAACCAATGTTCTTTGATATGTGAGAAGATTCCAATTGTTTAATCTTCTTGTTGTCTCTTGTGAATTCTTATCTTTAAGGCAGAAAAAAGCTTTATAGGTATGTGTCTTGGGGTGTTTATAAAACTCTCTTTTTCTTCTTGTCATCTATGGATTTCTCATTTCAGTCAATCTATGATCATGTTGTCCCTCGTGTAAACTAGAGACCCTTTTGTTTTTCGAATTATGATGACACACTCTAAATTATTGAAACAGATGATCACGATGCAGCCATCTGGTTCTTTTGACCTGATAAGAACAGCAAGAATGGCTAGCTTCGGGTTGATATTCCTCGGGCCGTCACAGCATCTGTGGTTCAGTTATCTCTCTAGAATATTGCCAAAGCGCGACGTGTTGACAACCTTTAAGAAAATAATGATGGGTCAGGTTCTTTTCGGACCTTGTAGCAACACCGTCTTCTACTCCTATAACGCTGCTTTACAAGGTACATATCATCATAAGCATATAGATTGAACATTGAAGTATTCTTTGTTTCAAATGGATTTTGGGATTTTTACTCTTCTTGAACATTGTGGATCCTTGTTAAGGTGAAAACCCTGATGAAATCGTGGCGAGATTGAAGCGAGATCTTCTGCCAACATTGAAGAATGGACTTATGTATTGGCCGGTCTGTGATTTTGTTACATTCAAGTATGTTCCCGTTCATCTACAGGTAAATGAATCAGATACTCTATTTTATTACTTTCTTTTTTTCTATTGTTTGGGATGATTTTTAGAAGTTTTTTCAACATCAACATGTGATCTTTTGGTTGCAGCCATTGATGAATAGCTCGTGCGCATATATATGGACGATATATTTGACTTATATGGCAAACCAGACGAAAGCTGACAGCTGAAGAATGACAATTACTCTTAGCCACGCACAATCGCATTCTCTTTATTCTATTGAATCGTGAACCAAACATCTGATAGTAGTACAATTAATTATTTTTTTAATATTTTTTTTGGGTGTCTACAATGCAACAAAAGTTTTGCATCTTGATCCAAACATAAATTTCTCAGGAAGTAACAAAGTTTCATCACGTTTTACTGCGAAAACTTGCTTCACCGTCTTCTTTTTCTTCCCATTATATTTTTCAATGAGTATAAAAGCAAAACTTGTTTGGAAAGGCCTAACTTCACTGTTGTGAAACGCTAGAAAGAAATAAGAAGAATTTGAAATTTTTAGAGAAAAAAAATACCCATTTAGCGTTTTCTCATTAATATGTCAATAATGTTAATAAACCTTAAATGCCAATACTTGTAGTGTCCCAAAAACCCGACTAGGTCTGGACAAATTACCCGGAACCAAACAACTCAACGGAGTCAAATTGGGAGGCACCAAATCGAACTAGAACCGACATAAATATCTGAATATATACTATACTCTAATATCTGAAGAATCGAATGGGTACCCAAAATATTTGAAATACAATTATATACTCAAAAATACTAATTATATGTAGACTTGAAATAACCGAAATACCAAAAATTACAATAATAAAACGAATATATTAGTTATGTTTATACCGATTAACTAAAATACTAAAAATATTCTAAAATCTTTAGTTATATTTGTCAAAGTAAATAATTTTTTTTTGCAAAATTTAACCAATTTTATTTAAATTGAAACATTTTTTTAGTTTTTCATGTATTTGGGATAAATTTTGGATAATTTGGGTATCTGATACAGATCTGAATTCGGGCGAAACCGAATCGAACTCGACCTAGAAAAAAAAAATACCCGAATGGGTCCTAAACCCCTAGTACTGAAATACCCAAAACCCAAAAAAACTAATCCGAACCCGAATGCCCAAACTTAAACCCGATTTTATAGGACTAAAAATTGTAATTTCTAACTTTAATAGAATAAGTCAAATCTTCGTGAAAAAATGATGTCTCCAAATTCATCTGCTTAAGATGAAAGTTTTAGCTTGCTACATGCCTGAACATAGCTCGTATTGAAGTGTGTCCAACAAAAGGAAAAAAAGATCGTCATAATCAACCCCCATTTTTGTAAGTAAAATTTTGCCACTAATTTTCCCTTGAATTTTACTCTTTCCATCTCAAATACTCATTACTTCATTTTCAAACACTACAAGAAAACAAAGCACATTCCAACGGATTGTCGATGGCAATCAGACCGTCTTACAACCCGTCGCTTGTCCGTCAAAAAAAATTTGAAGTCCTTTCAGCCGCCGGAAATCTGTTGGGAATTACCGACAAACCCTTTCGCCATCGGAAATTTGTTGAAAATTATGATGGATTTTCGACGAATTTAATCCGTTGGATATATCTGCTGGAAATCCATCATATCCGTTGAAATATTTGAATTTCTATTGGAAATACGCTAAACCCCACCTATAAATACCCTTCAAACCCTATTCACAACAATGCGTAGGAAATAAACGTGGTAGTTGACACTTGACAGTGGCTGATTGCGATCCACTTTTAGCTCATGATCACAAAAATGCTGAAAAGGTTGAATGAATGGATGCGTTTTCTGAGTCTTGCTGGCCGTCTAACCCTTATCTCTTCATGTATCTATGAATTGCAAATCCTACTTTGGGCCTTTATGGTTTGGCACAAAGTGGTTATTGCTCGTCATGTCACTATGAATTGCACATCCTACTTTGCATTGTGTTTGGGGTTTAGATGTCGAGGAAACTTGTTTGTTGCGTGGAGCGTGGTGTTACGCTTTCACCTGGTACAGTAATTAAGATAGTGGAGAGAGTATTATCCATCGTTAAAAACATATGCTTAGCTATTCAAAAAGTAACTCAATCAACTCGTGGTGTTCTTCTTCTTGTAATGTTCTGTCACTTATTTCTCTTAAAGATAGGTTTATTGTTTTCCATCATCTTTTTTACGCTGTATTCTTTAAATGGATTTTTTTTTTAATTCTTTTATTTGTTTGTTTGGCTTTTTTGGTTTAAAATCAAATCAGCCTTTAACAAAAAAAAAGTAGTTCTATATAGAAAATTAATTTAAAAATAATTAAGGTAGAACTTGTATGAGGTTAACCACATAATTCACATTTCAAACCGAACTTAGGCCATGTTTTAGGTTCGTTTGCTTTGAATCATAAAAAAACATCCTCTTTCATAGTGGCCAAAAATAAAACTTTTTCTTAAATATATGTTGTACTCGTCTTTTTGTCTCTTTTGTCATCTTCTTTAAAAATTTGTGAACACGAGATATTTGCTGAAGAAAAAAAAAACATAGATATTTGTTTTTCCTCATTTCTCCACAGAAAATGAATTAAAAACCATTTTGAGATCTAAATCCATCAGGAGATCTCCACGTGGAAACAATTAAGACCTACCGACAATTTGATATATAATGGTCGTAATCAAAGGCACTCGACAAAGGGACCCACATTGATTCTCATACGTGGCGGAAATCTAGTTGAGGTTTCTGACATCAGCATGCCGAAAGCATAAAGACGTTTAGTTCAATTAGTTGGCCTCCTCTCCTCTACTAATTACTCCTAAAAGTTTTTTTTTTTTTGTCGTCACTCCTAAAAGTTTAAAGGGATGATTTGGTGAATGACCATAATAAAAAATAAATTTAGAAAATAACCAAAAAAGGTAGAGAGAGATAGGAATGGTTAAAGAGATAAAATGGTTAGTTTATAGGTTAAGTTTTTTATTATGGTTATTCACCAAATAATCCCAAGTTTTTAACTTCCTCAGCTATAAAATATTCTCTTTATATTACTTTAAAATTTCACACAAATTAAAAAATATACTCTCTCTATGATTCAAAAATTATTTTCTAAGATTTTTTACGTATATTAAAACATAATAACTATTTATTTTATTAATTGTTTATTTTTTATTTTTTAATTCTAGATAATTAATTTTAAAAATTTTATTTTTATGTACCTTTATATAACTCATGCTTTTTTTTTGACAACCTATAACTCATGCTTTGCATACGGATTTCTCTAGTTCTGTTTATCAAATGCTAATCTAAATGATCAAATATTTTTTTTCCAATATAATTATACCAATAAAATAAAAATAAAAATTAAATATTACTAATTGTCTTGTAAAACGAAATGCATTAATTATAATATAAAAATTAATTTTTTAAAAAATAAGAAAAAATCTTAAACATGAATCTTTTAAATACAGAAAGAATATTAAAGTAAAACAAAAGGGAAATTTGGTTCGGTAGCCATATCAAGAGTGTTATTTAATTTTATGACCATAACATGATATTCTTTATATATTATGTATAATACCAATTTTATCCTTTTTATATTAACAAATGGTAACAAGTTTATACTATTTTCCATGTTCGTATGATATAGTATAGTTTGATCGATTTGTTTGTAACGTTGCCGACTGCCATCTTTGTTCAGTCTGTACCTAACTTAATCTCTTTTGCGGTCTCAAATTTGGTATCAAAAATATATATGTTTTCTTTCACATGTTATACTATTATATATAAACGGTATAGAAAGAGTGATAACCTCACATGTCTAAAAACAACTATGACACATTATATACAAAATTCTTTATGGAAACTATATAAACAAGTCTATAATATATTGTACACCCGATTTAAGTTATAAATAAATATATACTATATTGGATTTAACTCTACTTAAGCCGCATGATAATTGAATGACACAAACAATAGTTTTATATTTTCAAACCCGAGATAATTTTATACTATTTTTACTATAATATAATATGCTATTCTATTATATATGTGACTATATAGAACGATATGTTTTTTATTGGTGACAATATTCATTTTTAAAAAATTATTTATCAGTTTTACCAAATTCAAATCACGTTGTATGCATAAAAATTATATTATTTTGTTCTAATACAAGATTTAATCAAAATTATTATGAAATTAAAACAACAAATAACTTAAATTTTGATTATCATATTAATAATATATAGAACATCACAAAATAGTATAGCACAACCCGTTTCTCTCTTCTTTTAATCATAAAGGATAATTTCGTCTTTTTATATGAGGCTTTGGTTATCCAATTAATTTCTAAAATCTTATGGCTATATCCCTCATTTACATGTTCAATATGGACATTCACCTAAAAGACCCAAACAAAATGTAAAACAAGGGAAAAAAACAAAATGTAAAATCTAAAATAAAAATAAAAATAAAATAAAAAGTTAACTATTTTATATTAATTTTTTAAAATATTATATTTTATTTGTCCCATAATTTAAAATATTTAAAGAATATCCTTAATAAAATATTTTACAAATTTTTATACAAATTTAATTTATTTGATATTTTAAACTCTTTAAATTATATAATACTTTTTATGATTAGATGAATTATATTTTTAATTAACTATTAAATGTTATTTTGTATAATTTTTTTTTTTAAAATCTGTTTTTAACTTAAAAACTTATAAAATGGTACACAGAGTATAAAACAAAATAAAAATAATTTTTTTCTTCTAAAACATTCTTCTTTTTTTGGAAACTCAACAAAGGTATTTCCACTATTTTTATTCAATATATTCATATAATATCTCATTTATTTTTATATTTTGGACAAATTTTATTTAATAAGAATAAAACATAGAATACGGCTGATATTTTGCTTTCGGTAAAATGTTTATAATGAGACCAATTATAAAATTATTAAATATACGTCTCTCTCTCTCCCCCCGTCTATTTAATTGAAGTTATTGCTTGTAACTTCAGTTTTTGGGAGTTGGGTTTGTTGTTCAGTCTCTCTCTCTCTTCTCTCTTCTCTCTCTCTCCCCGCTTTCTCAAATGGCCGGCCTGAGATGGAGAGAGTGGTGGAACACGATGGCCTTCCCCACACGGCGAATCTGGAATCGCTTCACCGTTCGCGTCGGATTCCGCCACAGTGGTAAGGCTCCGATCCTCCACCGTCTGAGGATTCTCTCTGTTTCTGTCTTCATCGCTTTTTAGGGAAAACAGAAAAATCATTTTCGAATTCATCAAAGTTTTATTAGGTTTTATCAACTTCTTGTGTGTTTCTTGAAACTGTCGGTGGGAGATTTTAGCTATGGCAAGAAAATGAAATTTGTGCTTTTTTTTTTCTTCTTAAATCCGTGAAAGTAACTAAAGAAACTCTTTGATTTGGAACAAAAAAAATTCAGAAATGAAGATTCATAAGCTACCCAAAAAAAAAAAAAAAATTCATAAGCTACTTTTTAAAGATGGTTTTTTTGTTTTAGATTAAAATTCAGATTTGGGTCTATAAACTTATCTTTTCTTGCAAATGAAAATCAATATTTTTCTTGTTCTTGCTTGACAAATACTGAGTGATGATGATCTTGTTGTGTTTGCAGGACTCTTGAGGTTACAAAACGATGTGAGTTCTTGCGAGTACGAAGACATACACATCATGTGGAATCTGTTGCACAAGAACGAAGATCCGACACTACCGACACGTGGCGCACGTATCCAACAACGAAACCAACAAAGGAAGAAAGCTTGTTGGAATCTCCTCGGTTCTTATCTTTGCCAAAGATTCTGATTATATATATTATATAACACCAAAAAAATATTCCAAACCATCGTTGTAATTGAGAGAGCCTTGACGGGTCCCCTGCAAGTGTGGTTAGGTTATTGACGAATTTCGCAAAATAAATAAATTCGAGGTTGCACAGGTTTTAGCTGTTATATTCCATCACAATCACATGCCTCTGTATGTATTTATGAGTACTTATTATCACCACATGAGTGTTGTTGTATATATGAAACAAATGCTTCCTACTACTGTTTCATCTAGTATATGGTTTTCTGTTTTTGCCCAATTAAATTAGAAAAACTCAAAAACAACAACCACTATATTGGCTTGGCTCATATAATATTGATTTCCTATTGAGAATTATATTGAGAAATCAGGAATTCTCTCTACTTTTTACTATTTGTTCAGATTTATTTAAATATTATTTTCAATGTTTTCTGTTCCGCTTAACGAATGATCGATCAATTACTTGAAAATATAGCTAACAATAGATAATAAAACTTGGCTCAATGTAATTTTTTTCGAAGTTACATATTTTAATAATTTTAATATCATAAAATTAGATTTTCTATAATATCCCTTCCGTTTCAATATATGTGTCATTTTGATTATTTTTTTAAATTTAAGTAAGTGTTGTTTTAAAATTTTAATGCATTTTTTTTTTCACAAACACCTAGTTTAAACATAGTCAACCAAAATAGAATTTCAAAAGTCTTGTCTTAAGGATATAATAAAATATTTAAATAAGACAATTAGCTATTAAACAACGATCTTGTGAAAAGTAGGAAAACAACATTTATATTGAAATGGATAGAAGCTTTACACTTCTTGAGAATATAATGATAAAAAAATTTCAAAAAAAAAAAGAAAAAAAGAAAAGAAAAGAGAATATAATGATAAATTCATTAAAATTTTATTTAAATAAAAGGCTATTGCGAGGAAAAAGAATAATAGTGGTATCCAAATTGGCATCTTTAATATATAATAGTGGTATCCGAATTGGCATCTTTCATTAAAAATTTATTTGGAAAGAAAAAAGACATCCATATTCTATTAAACAGATGAGATTTCCCATTTTGTGACCAATGAAAATCATCTTAATTAAAAATTAAATCTCAACCAATGAATCCATGGAGAAAGATGAAATGTCAGAATCAATTGGTTAGATACTGATGTCCAAACAAAGTGTGCGTTTACTATGTGTTTGTTGGCTTATATGTGTCGGCTGCATCTGTGCTTATTTAAAGGGCAGTCTTCAAAAGAGTAATCAACAAGTATTGTGTGATGATGTGATTGCTTTTTCTCTCTTTTTGGGTAGACATTTCACCTAACGACTAATCACGACTCATTGATTTGATTTAAGTGTAACCAACGCATCTTGCCTTTTATTCCAAGGTCAAATCTCATATATTTGTTTTCCTGTGATTCTATTTTATTTTTAGTTTGTCTCAAACTTTTTGGTCAATTTTAATTTGAGTTATGACATTAGAGCTAGTATCCATACTCTACGCAATTTTAAAGTTTTATCATTAATATTTCATATTTTTATGGCAATAAACGTAGAGATCACGGAGTTTCCCTTTACCAAAGAAAACAGACCTCGGGATTTCTACATGATTGCGAGTGGCTTAATGCACCCTCACAAGAAATGTAACGCTCTGACCTTTCTTATCAGTGAGCCCTCCATATCTTCTCTCGGCCCATGGATCTCACTTTTATCCGACGGTCAGTGTGTTATCTAGACAGGCCCGACTCTAT
The DNA here is from genome assembly GCA_020283515.1 of Alliaria petiolata. NCBI lineage: Eukaryota > Viridiplantae > Streptophyta > Magnoliopsida > Brassicales > Brassicaceae > Alliaria > Alliaria petiolata. The sequence continues at coordinate 61,582,632 of JAHZTW010000003.1, read as the reverse complement.
GCACAAGCAGAGCAAGCCCATGTTTGTGCTCCTCTTTTTTTAGATAAAATTTTCTGCCCCAAATTACTGTAATGTGCTTTTAGTCCAGTGAAAATTTCGACTCTATGCACAAGCAGAGCGTAAGTTCTCCTTCTCTTAATTATCTCGAGTTCGACCCTCAAAGTGGTACAAATTTTTTATCTTTTCTATTTATTATTTTTTACTAATAAAATCAGCCCATTTGTATTTTCAACTTGTGACCCTATAAAAGCAAGGACCGGCTATGTATCTAGACTATGAGGCTCAAAAGTCATGATATACCGACCTTGCAATCATCATGTGATCTTTTTCCGTATTTTGTCTTCACTTACACGATACCAGAAATCATTTCCCGATAACTCACTCATCCTATTACTACTCCAGCTCAAGCACCCTTAACTATGAAGCTTTCCTAAAACAAGTGACCAAAAAGATAATACACTTTGGTGATATAGATAGACAAATCAATTCTTTTAAGCCTCTCTACATATATATTTATATTTCTAAAATCAGGATGTTTTAAAAAAGCTTAAGGATTTTGAACCGAAATCTATTCTAATAATCTATAAAATCTATCATTTAATATGTTTATAATGATCATCCATAGTTGAAATCATAGTGAAACTTTGCAAGAAAGTTTAGCGATACTTCAAAATAATATCGATTATAAAGATAAATAATCCAAAATTGTTAACGATGATAACTAGCGTAAAACAGCATAAATTAATCAACATTAATGAAAATAATGAATGTGTTGTCAACTTATTTATGCAACAGGTCGTAGGGATAATTAGGTAGGAATTAGGGAGCTCACGTGTAGTGTTTAGAGGTTCTTTTTATATGAATAACAAATGCCATAATGTGATATGAGTAAAATGATGCATATATCCAACTGCTGAAGATACAATGCTAGGATTAATAAAAGTGAAACAAAACCGAGCAATGAATGTGGTTGTCCGTTATTTTCGATGATGATCACAATAAAGTTCACATATAATACTCCCTCTATTTCTTAAAGAAGGTTGTTTTGCGCATCTTTGATTTTTAGTTTAGCCTATGATATCACTTTTGCTTTTCCTTCTCTGGCACGAGATGTTTTTAATTGTGACCACCAAGCGGATCCTCTGTTTCGGAAATGCATCGTCATAACAGGAACACATCGATCAAGCGGGACATGCTTGAATTCGAAGATTTCTTCGACGGTTGCAATCCAGTCGAGTAGTTCTTCAGGTGATTGTCCTCCATGAAATTCTGGAATTTCGAATTTAAAACCACTTTCCCACCTATCAACATCATCATCATGATCCCTGGCATGCTGGTGCTCTAGGGCAGCGAACGGGTTGTCGTCGTAAGTAGATTCATCGTCTTCTTCTTCCACCTGCTCGCCGCGTTCGTTACCGGCGACGTTTGGTCGTTGTCCCGCGAGTGCTTGGATGGCGGTGGTCATGGCACCCATCTGGTCTTGAAAATCAGCAAAGGCTTGACGATTCAGCTCTGCGTCTGTGGGAGCAACGGCTTTCTTTGCGCTAGGCATCGCAAACAAGGAGCGTAGCAAGCTCTGATACCAACCTGGCGCAGCGTAAGTAACCGATAGGTAGCTCGATCAAGAGAAACAAGCGATTCTCTTGAAACCTACTTTCCTCAATCAAGGGATTCATATGAATCTCTTGAGACCGACTTCTTATCTCGATGAATTTAATCAAAATCGACACAAGGGTTGAAGAGAAACTCTCTTTCTATTAATCTCAAAAACTGCCTTACAATAACGTCTAAGCAAAGGCTTAAATAGAACTCAATTTCCTGAATCACAAGTCAATTAGGAATAGGAAAAATTCTAGTTTTAGTAAAAAAAATAGGAAAACTTCTAGTTTATCAAAACTCTAAAAATAAAGGAAATAATTAAAATAAATAAAACCAAAACCAACGTTTTCCCGCTTTGTCTATGATGCTGCTGCATCACACACACACAATAACAAAAGCACTTCATCAGCCTCTAAAAAGTTTCTATCTTTTTGTTTTCTCTTTGACTTAACCATATTCATAAGAAGAAAAGAGACCTGAACCATAGCGACGAAGGTCAACATACCACCAGTAGCTCTCTTTGTCGAGTTTCAACTCATCAAGCCTTGCTTCCAATACCTCAAGCATTTCCTCTCTTTGGCTTCCACCTATCAGCTCTCTTACCTTTTCGTACCCAAACCCAACATCCTTCATTATCAACTTCTTCTTGTTTTTTTTTTCTTTTTTTTCTTGTATGAGAAAAGGAAATGCATACGAAAATTTGCAGCTCAAACATAATTCCAAAGGAGAAAGTAAAGCCTTTACCGGGAATTCAAAATTTTCTTTTCGCTTTCAGAAGAAGTTCAATGGCATCTGTGTAACCTAGCTGTAGAAATTCTTTCTCAACTACTTCCTTAACAAGTTAGATTGTAAAATAATCATAATACCATGATAAATTGATGAGAGTAAGAACACAAAGATGTTTAGGAAAATTTATTATTTGACTCTCATAAGAATAATATTACAAGATGCATATGCTTATATAGAGATAGTAGTAAACTAATTGCCTAATTAATATGTAAATAATATATTTAAGATAAAGCTAAGTTTCCTAATCTAAAATATTGTCAAATCTCCATAATTTTCTACATCATTCTTGATTCCCATAATCTTGATATGGTCGATCTTCTGGATCTCCCAATACCCTTCCGCAAGCTCATACGTAGTAACACGTAAGAGATTGGACAAGTCTTCAGAATATCGGTTTTATACTCGACTGTCGAGTAATCGACGTTTATACCCGATCGTAGGGTTCTTCAAATCGGCTAAAACACCCAGCCGTTGGGCCATCAACGACGTTTATACCCGGTCATAGGGCTCATCAAGTAGTAAGGGACAAAAACTCGCGATTGCGATGTCCATGAATAATTCGCGATTGCGAAGTAGAAAAACAACTCACGATGGCGAGAAGTCAGATCAAAAAGATGTTACTCACGAAGGTGAGAAGAACATCAAACAAATTGAGCGAACCCATCATAGATTCATGTTCATAAACCATCACAATCTTCATTAGAAATCTTGTGATCCAAAAAAACTTGATGCAATAAATTTTAACTTTGATCCCTAAGAATCGTCTGCTCTGATACCATGATAAATTGATGAGAGTAAGAACACAAAAGTGTTTATGAAGAATTATTATTAGACTCTCATAAGAATAATATTACAAGATACATATGTAAACTAATTGCCTAAACTAATATTTAAATAATATATTTAAAATAAAACTAAGTTTCCTAATCTAAGATATTGTCAAATCTCCATAATCTTCCATAATCTTGATATTGGGATCCAGATACTCTTTATCATCACAAAGTGAAAATCAGAGGGCATACACTCAAGCGATGAATGATTCCTTTCTCAATACATGTATCAAAAAAATTCCATGTCTTCCTTGCAATGATCAAGAACGTATTTTACCTATCAAGAAAAATTACAATTATATTAATTCTAGATGACGTTACAAAAACCACCAAGCTGACATATGCTCTGAAGGAAATATTGATGGAAAATGAAAGAACCCATAAACAATCTGAGAAGACGAGCCAAAACAAAAGACGCAACAACCGCATAAACTAAGAAACAATTGACTACTAATGACCAATTAAAACGCCAACTCTGCACTCTATTCTGGCAGCTCAGAATCATTCTTTCTTCAACTCTTCTTCAACCCTTTCCTCACGTATACTACCTTTTGTGGTGACACAGAACTGTTCTCCAGCTCCTTCACAATCCGACGCTGTGATAATTGGGCTTGTCACAAAAACAAATCCATTTTCTTGAAAGAACTTGTGTGTAGCATCTGCCAGAGTATCCCTAACTCTAGCCACCTGAAACAAGATGTCATGCATGCATGTTTAAGAACACATAACGTGATTACTTATTCCTTGAAACAAGAAAAACTGTAGAAGCTGCTTTCAACACAAACAGCTTCTAAAGCTGCAGGCACTTATTTCTTGCAAGGCAATCGATTAAGAAAGAAACATTACCGCCCCAAAAGTATTGCTTCTCAAGAATCGGCGACGGAGAGGCGCCGCCGGCAGAAACGCGGCCGCCATTGTAGAAACTAACTATTTGGCAAACTCTGAAATAAACAAATGAACAAGCTCAATTTTTTTTTATCTTCCGATTATACGATAATCATATGGATTATATAGCTGAAGTGGATCAGGGAAAAAAAAGAATCTGTTTAAATCAATTTATCACTCGCATCGAAAAATCTAAATGTTAACGAGAATATCTCATTTAAGGATATCCTCTCATTGATATTCCGAGAAGTTAGCTCGTATATATATTGTGCAGATTTGTGTTTATCTAGATCGAGTAGATAAAATCGTTGAGTTGTATATATAGATTTGTGTACATTGATTTGTGAATACAAGAATGAGAATAAAACCTAAGAACCAATCTTAACAAAAATCGAAATGCAATCAATAATTACATGATTTACATCTCCAGAATTCATTTCTAGCAACTAAAAAGGGGAGGTAAACGAAGAATCCGTGTAGATCGAAGCGAACCTGAGGATGGTGGAAGAAAGAGCAGTGAAAAGCTCAATCGTCGAATGGATTAATGGCAGCTCCTCGAGCTTTTCTAGAGAGAGAACAAAAGAGACGGTAGAGAGAGAAAGAAGAAACACTTATTTCGTTGGTTATGATATAACCTAAAATCTATTTAGTTATCATTTTTTTAAAAGTTTAGATTTCGATTTGGTTTGGTTAAAATTAGAAAACCGAATGGTTTTTTGGTTGTAAAACTAAATTAAAAATATAGATTATTCTCAATGTTTATATATTATAAATTTTGTATATAAAAGATTCATAGGCAACATTAAGAGACGAACAATAGTGGCGAAAGAGTGAAACAATAATAAGAAATTAGTTCTTTTGATTTTTTTTTCATCTAGTTTTTTTGGATTTTATATATTTGATTTTTTATTGATGATTTGGATTTACCTCTTATGATTTAGATTCGATTCTTCGAATTTTTTGGGTTGTTTTACTCATTAGCTTAATTTACTATTACTATTTCCATTCATTTAGTATTTATTTAATTAAAGTTTTTCGTAGTATTATGGTTTAGGAAAAAACTAAAACCGAAACAAACCGAACCACATTTAGTTACATATTATTTTTGTATGTTTTTAATTTTTATAAAACTGAAAAATCGAAAACCGAAAAAAACCTAACCGTACCAAACCAAAATATATATGGATTTTTTATGGTTTGAATTTGTATAAAATCGATAAACCATAAGACCAAAAAAACCAAACCAAAGCAAAATCGAAAACTGAAGTGTCCACCCTTAATTAACACGTGCATCTTGTTTATATGTGTGAGCTATGTTGTAAAATACCAAAGTACAGTAGAAACTCTATAAATTAATAATCTTAGGCCATGAGATTTTATAAAAAAATTATTAATTTATAGTGATTATTAATTTATAGATATATTATTTGGTTGAAAAACTAATTTTAGGACTAACAAAAAATATTAATTATATTTAACGAGTTATTAATGAATCGAATATTAATTTATAGAGTTTGTACTGTATAAATGCTTGACTGACCAGAGCATATAATAGCCGAATAATAAACTAGCGCAATCACTAGAACAAAAAAACTTATAATTGAATAAACTTGAAATACTAAAAAGGTAATATTTATTAGATAAATAAATGTTTGTCTAAACTAGTAATAAATTTGAAACATGCGGGATGGATTATAAAATAGTTTGTTAATTTTATTTTTTTATCATTTCGTCTTTAATGTTCTGCATTGTATGTATTCGGTGGAATCACGTTTTCAAAACGTGAAAAACTACATACCATTTAAGTCCAAAGAAGTTTTTGAATGATATGTAGTTTTTTTCACGTTTTGAAAACGTGATTCCATCGAGTACATACAATTCAGAATATTAAAGACGAAATGATAAAAAAAAATTAACATTAACAAGCTATTTTATAATCCATCCCGCATGTTTCAAATTTATTACTCCCTCCGTTTCATAAAGAGTGTCGTTTTAGAGTTTTATTTTTGTTTCACAAAGAATGTTATTTTGTATTTCTAATGCAAATTTTTAAACAAAAATACAGTTTTAACCTTGTTATATTAGTGTATTAATTAGAAAGAAAAAGTTTTTAATGTATTTATAAGGGATATAAAAGACTTTTTATTAAGTTTTTTAACTTGTGTGAAAAGTGTTAAAATGACACTTTTTGTGAAATAGAAAGAGTACTAATTTAGACAAATATTTATTCATCTAATAAATAATAGCTTTTTAGCAAAATTTATTTCTATTATGACTACGTTAGTTCTTTGAAAAAAGGAAAAAATATTTACTATCATCTTTTGTATAATTAGTTACGTCTTGAATTTATTGATTTGTGATGTAATTAAATGAGTCAAATTTTGAATTGAAAAAGAAAATAAGAAAAAGAGTCAAAATTTGGAAGGCAAAGCGAGGTACGAGGAGAGACGACGACAGTTATGCTCTCACAAAACTTGCTTAATTATCTCCTTCCCACCTTCCCCACTCTCTCTAATTCTCTATTCTCTCGCCGGCGATTTATACTAAACAGTGCACACACACACACACTTGACTCAAAATTTCAATTAAAGCAAACCCTAATTTCGCCGGAAATCTCTCAGAAAACCGTTGAGAGAATCTTCCCTACACAATACAAATCTCCTTCGCTCACATTTCTTCCTAAGGCGATGTGGATTCCTCAATGTCGGAGATGACCGCTGCGATTTCGCCTCCTCTCAACGCCAGAGCAAAGCAGAACAAAGCTACAAAGCCACCGTCGGAATCACCGTTCGCCGTTGCTCATCGCCGGCCACAAACACGAGATGTAGCATCACGATACCTCGATACCACCATCTCTTTCTCGTCTTCTTCTTCTTTGTTCCAATCATCACCGTCCTCGACGGCGAAGAGATGTCAATCACCGAGCGTTGCAAGGACGAATCGACCGGCTACTCCATCGGCGGTTACGAATCGGCCGCAATCGACAGGGCGGAGGCAGTCGGCGGCGACACCAACGCGCCGTGGCTCGTTAGATCGACGAGGGAGCGGAGGAGAGGTTTCCGCGGCGGAGAGAATGTTGTTGGCTTCTGGGAGAGGCTTGTTCGCGTCGTTTCAGGGGAACGAGAACAGATCGAAGCTAATAAATTCATCTCCGATTACTCCACGGAGAGGAACACTGGCGAATAAGAAGACGGAAACAACTAAAAATGTCGTGGCTCAGCAAGAGAAATCCAAGCTCTCTGAGCAATGGCCTAGGTCTCTGCAACCTAATTGTCTCAGTAGAAGCGTAGACTTCACCGATACTAGGAAGATACCGAGCGGATCTCGCAATGGTGTAGCTAGAGCTCTGCAGAATTCAGAGAAGGTCGATTCTAGATCCTATTCTAAGATCTCTAATGGAGTGAGGAAGATCTCTGTGGATAGTTCACTGTCTCCAAAAGGAAATGGCACCACGAGAAGCCAGTTGTTTCCAAGGCGGGAGCAGATTCGACCTGCTTCACCTCCTAGCAAGTTTGGTATGGCTCCAGCTTCTTCGAGTCCGAGAGGAAGTAGCATTGCTAGGGGAATAAGCCCTTCGAGAGGCGTGATTCATCATCATCCAAGAGGGATTAGTCCACTTAGAGTGAGAAGCTCGTTGAGTAGTAGTAATAGCACGCCTTTGACTCTGGATTTTGCTTTAGATGCTAAGAAAGAGAAGATCAGAGACAGAGAGAATGGTGTTGCAGATGATGCTCACTTGTTAAGGCTGCTTCACAATAAGTCGCTGCAGTGGAGATTTGCTAATGCAAGAGCAAATGCTGTTATCTCTGCACAAAAGACGAGAGCTGAGGTTAGCATTTAGCAATCCTTTAAAACCTTGTTTTTCAACATGAATGAGACAACCCTTGATGATTTTAGAAAACCCTTTAGTTTCAATCAAAACTCACTTGTAGGTTACATAGTTTCAATCTTGTGTCCAAGTTGATTAGTTTTCAATGAGAGGCTCCAAATTCTTATGTACCTCCTGTTTTCATTGCAGAGAAGACTGTACAATGCATTGATAAGTATCTCTAAGCTGTATGATTCTGTCAGAGAGAAAAGAATCGAAATGCAGCACCTTAAGCAGAATCTGAAACTGATATCTATTCTCAGTAAGCAGGTAAGTTAAAACCGCTTCCTTTCTTTTATTTCCCTTTGTGTGTTCTGCTTCTTACATGCTTTGGGACCTTTTCTTGAAACTGAATCTTTACGTAGCAAGAAACTTACATGTTTGTTTCATATGCGTATTAGATGGTACATCTAGAAGAGTGGTTCGTCGTGGACCGTGATTTCACGGGTTCTTTAGTAGGAGCTGCTGAAGCGTTGAAAGGAAGCACGCTTTGTCTACCTGTTGATTGCGCCGCCACGGTTTGGCTTTTTTTGCTCCTAATACTATATTGAGAAAGCATATTGTGTGATGCGTGCTGATGATTGTGTGTTATATATGCAGGTAAATGTACAAAGTGTTAAAGATGCCATTTGTTCAGCGGTTGATGTTATGCAGGCTATGGCATCTTCCATATGCTTGTTGCTTCCAAAGGTGATTTTGACTTCTTTAGTCTCTGATTATAATTAGTGACTTAGTAGAATCTGACTTAGTAGAATCTCGTCTAAAAACACACTAAACCATATTTTATCAGGTTGTGAAAGTAAGTTGCTTGGCAGCAGAACTTAACCGTGTGAATGTCAAGGAGCAAGGTATGCTCGACGTGTGTGAGGACTTCCTAAACACAATCTCAGCTCTACAGGTAACAAATATCAATTTTAATTTCAATCTATAAACCGATCTCAATTTCGTGATCTTGGCGATTGATCTTCGTCTTGAAATTCGCAGGTAGTAGAATGCAGTTTGAGGACACAGGCTTTACAACTACAATGTTAAGCCGTCAAAGTTATAATTACCAAAACCAAAGTGTAAGTAAGTAAGAAAGCTACTCGTTATGGGCAATTTTGGACTTGTGAGATCATCTAATTCAAATATAGAAAGGTCAATTTCCTTTAACCAGAAGAAACCCAATTGTAAATATTTGACTTTTATGCTGTTGCTATTTTTCGGTCTATAGACCTAATTATGTTTAGTTTAGAAACAGAGTAACGAATCAGATTTAACCATTGTCCAAAATATTTAACACGTTTCCAAAGATTATACTAAAAAGGATTTGTATTGGTAAAAGAATCAACAAAACTAAAGGAGGAAAATTTTTGATTCGGTGAAATCGAAATTTTGGTAGTTACAGATTAATCTCCTATTAAAATATAATCTAAACAGAGTTACTTGAGACGGGGCTTCTTCGACGGCAACGGACTCGTAACTTCGTCGTCCGGCGAGAATTCCATTATCGGCGTGATGTTTAAGTTGAATCCACGGTGGCTGCTGTTGCTGACGTGGCTGGTAGACCCCACACATTCCGAATACTGAACCCCGCTACTTCCTTCGTAGTGGCACCGTTTGTGGCCGCCGAGAGCTTGACCGGTAGCGAAAGATTTATGACAGATCGAGCAAACGTGAGATTTCACGGCGGCGGACGGTGTCGTCGACGACTTCTCAAGATTCCGGTGACTCGCTTTGTGTCTGCCGAGAGCTTGGTAAGACGGAAACGCCTTGTCGCAAACGCCGCACCTGTAAATCGTCGGATTCTCCTCCTCTGCCGCCGCCTCCGCCACAGAATCGCGATCGCCGTCGCGAGCGAGAAGCATGAGGCAGAAAGCGAGATACTCTTCCTCAGTGAGACGTTGGTGGCGATGGTGATGATGATCAGATCTGGGTCGTTTAGATCGCTTACCTTTGGTCCAGTGCTCAACGCCATGGAATCCTGTTGAATCCTCGAACAGAGTCGGAATTGGAGTAGCTAATCTCGGTGTATTAAGAGCTTTAAGCGCCATTGGTAACGAAAATTAAGAAACCTAAATTCTAGAGCAGAGATATTTATTGAAGGTTTTGAGTGTAGAAGAAAGAGTTTACAGAGGAAGTTGCGTGGAGAAGAAAGAGGTGAGAAAGAGTGAGAGTGGGTGGCCAAGTTGTAAGTTGTAACGAAAGTAATGTATGTAAAATAAAATAATATTTATTTTAAAATTTGGTGAGAGTGGGAATATTTAACACGTTTTGTGGTGAGATAAAGACACATATAAGTCGGCTCTCAATTTTTTTTTTTTTTTTTTTTGTTATTAGTCGAGACTTGAGAGTTGACATTTGAATCCAACTATACAATTATGAATGCTTGTTTAAATTTAATCCGAAAGAATGAACATAAAATCCAAGAGTATTCGTTTTAAGGGTATGACTGAATTACTGCTTACTGTGAAAATAACAGTAGGAAAAAGAAACAATTTCTCTGAAAATTTACTAGTGTAGTAGAAAATATTTTCTGCCACTTTTTGGTTGTGTAATGTTGAATTAAGAAAAAAAACATGCCTTTTGTGTTTTTTTTTTTCTGTTTTCTCTAGATTTGAGATGATGAATACAATTTACTTCATTTTTGGTTCTTTGTGTTTATTAGATGATTATTCGTTCTATACGCGAATCATTTTTGTATTCATTTTTAGTATATTTCTCATTCAATATTCATTTTGTATTTAATATTATAGTTTTTGTTTGGTATATATACAAAATGAATACGAATGAGTTAATATTCATTTTCGTATTCATTTTTTTGGGCGATTGCAACAGAAATCCCTCTATCGATTCATAGATCCATCGTCTTCCTTACTTGATTTCTTCTTGATATCACCGGTTAGGACCGCCGGAATATGCCGGTGGTTCCCTTTTTCTTTTAAGTTCTTTATGTTGATTTCACTGGGATTACAATAAAAATAAGAATCTGTTTATGAATCCCATCATGCCTTGGTCACTCGATTTAACGGAAACCCACAAGATGAAGACGTGTAGTAGTCGCGAGATGAAGAAATTGTTGATGTTGTGGGATCTGATGTGGTTTAGAATCGGTGTGGTCATCGGCTTTGGAATAGCCATTTTCACAGAATTTCAAACATGGACCCGTGCCAATCCTTCCTATGGTTTTTCTCACGTCACTTACGATGTCTTTGTCGTGCTCTCCGTCTTCGACTACACCGCCGTCAAGATTGGCGTTGCAAACAACACCGGTGTGGCAATGAAAAGACACGAGCCACGACATATGCAACAGTTCTCATTTCTCTCTTCATTCTTCATGGTTTTATGTTGGTTTAACATAGTAACCACCCTTCCTCTACTCCTTGGAGCGTCTTTCCGGTGTCCATCACGGTGGTACTATCGGCCTTATGTTTCTGAGATTGATTGGATCTATTGTTTGAACCAAATTACTCAATTTGGTCTAAGATTGAAACTGTCTTCTCAACGAATTTCATTACCCTACACTTTATGGGTTGGGTATGTAATTTAGATTTTTGATCCAAGAATTAGCGGGTATACGATCAGCGAAGATGGTCAACCACATGACGAACATGAAGCTAGAACCATTATCCAGGAAGTATTTTTGAATGTAAAGGAGAGGAAAGAAAAGTCAAAGTTTTGGAAAATGACTTGGATACGGAAGTGTTTGGTACCAAGATCTACTTTTCAGAATTACGTTTTGGGTACATCGGATTTTAAGATGAGATTTGTAAAAAGAAAGTTTAGCCATCAAATGCTGCATACAAATCGTATCAGAGAAAGATCAAATATGAAGTTAGACAATAACCGATCTTATGATCGATTAGCTAGCGAGTAAGACTATTTTTCGGAAAGCATCATCAAACTCCATTTTGATATATTTTTCTCAATGTATGGCACATACATCTGCGTATATAATAATTTGTGTTCCAGTAATTATGTATAATGTCTTTGTAATCACTATTTAATATTAATGGAATTTGTTTGTTTGTCGAAAAAAAAAAGAATACGAAAATGAGTTATATTAATACGAATGAGAAATATACTAGAAATATACAATGAATACGAATGAGTTATAAGTATATGAATAATTTAAAAACTCTTAACCATGTATTTATAGTCCCAAAAACCCGAAACTACTAGAAATATGAACTGTAAGATTACATTTTCTAAATGTACCGTACCATTCCTCTACTTACTCGAGAATGACCCTATTGTAATCCATCTACAAATTTTAAATCACTTTAAAACAATAATTGGTGTATTGTTATGAAATTTTCGTTTATAACAATTATCTTTTAGAAAAAGGGTTTTTGAAGATCGGTCTCTTCGAAGGCTTGCCCCAATTTCCTACTCTGACACAGGAAGACCTAGAGTTCTCATTCCAGATGAGGTCTTCCAGCGAGGAGAAGAACTGCACAGAGACTTTCTTGTGTGCTATTTTAATGGCAGGCCTCCTCCCTACAGTCAAATTCAGAGTGTTCTTAACCATATGTGGGGAAAAGGAAATAAGTTAGAGATTCACAACAACCCCCCCCCCCCCACCCCCCCAATAGAACTATGCTTGTTCGTATACCAAGTGAATACCTAAGGAAAAAGATTCTGGAAAAGGGTCTCTGGTACGTCGGCGACTCCATGTTCCATGTGGCTTAGTGGACGTCCTCACACTCTCCTTCCACTCCTCCTTTAGAGTCAATCCAAATCTGGGCTCATCTCATTGGTGTTCCTCTTGATCTGAGACATCAGCAAGGTCTTAGCTTGGTGGCGGGATTGGTTGGTGAGCCAAAGGATACAGATGACTTCACAAAAAATATTGTTAGTCTCACTGTAGCACATGTTAAAGTTGAAGTAAATCTTACTAAGGAGCTTCCTCGTGTGGGTGAGTTTGAACGACAGAGTGGAGAAATTGCTGAAGTCCTAGTGGAATATCCTTGGCTCCCTCCCACATGCTCTCATTGCAAAGAATTAGGCCACATAATGCGCAACTGCTTACTTCTGCCTCCACCTCCGAAGGTTACTCCAACTGCTCCTAAAGGTCCTACCTTAAAGGAAAAAAAAAAAAAAAAAAAATTAAAATCAAAGGTAGTTGGGAACAAGGCCTCTTCAAGCTCCCTGGGTAAAAAAGAAGAAAGTAAAAGAGAAAGTGAAAGAGCGACTGCACTGGATAACTCAGACGTTGTTTTGCCATCTGTGGTCTCTGTTTCAGAAGTTGGTCAGTCTGTTCCCTCTGGTTTGATGGCTACCTCAACTCAGGATTCTCCTGTTTTTGAAAGTTTGTGTTCTTCTAGCGTTCCCTTAGTCCCTAAAAAGCTCACCAATCCTCCTTTGTCGCATTCCGCTTCTCTGCTTCCTCTTATTCCAATTGTTCCCCCTTATATTGTAGCTCTCCCTGCCACTATAACTCCCTCCGGAGAGCCTTACCCTTACACTCCTCCTGATTCAAATAGAAAAACCACATTAAAAAGATCTCGTTCAAACCCTTTGCTAAACACTATCCGTTCCAACTTGGCCTTTTTTGAAACCTCCTCAAAACCTTTTCTAAACGACCTCCCTGTTTCCCTTCCATCTATTCCCCTTGAACTTCCTTTTGCTCCTAATTCTATTTCTGTTTCTACAGATTCTCCCTCCCCAGGGAAATCTTCTATTTCTTCCTAATGTGTACAAAAATATTTTTTTGGAATGTTCGTGGTTTAAATGACCCGAACAAGCATAGGCCTTTTAATCAATGGCTTAATAGCCATCAGCCTATTTTCGGTGTAATTATTGAATCTCATATTAAAGATCCCAACCTGAACCAGCTTATGTCTACTATCTGTCCTGGGTGGAACTATGCCTCAAATCACTTGTCCGATGAGGATGGCCGAATTATTCTTCTCCGGAGAGACCCGGTAACTGTTCGAATCATGCATCAGTCAAAACAAACCATTACTTGTGAAGTCAGCTTGTCAAATGCCACCCGTTTCACTTACACCTCTGTGTATGCTTCGAATGTAAGTTCTGAGAGAACATACCTTTGGGTGGAGCTCCTTAGTATTCAGCAGTCCTTCTCGCTTTATAATGGGTCGTGGATGATCGGAGGAGATTTCAATCAAATCCTGCACCATGTTGAGCACTCAAATCCGGAAGTGAATACGCTTAATTCTAGCATGATAGAGTTTAAGGACTGTCTTACTCAGTTGGGCATGTTCGATCTTCGATTTTAAGAGCCTCGCTACACTTGGTCCAACTGTCAGCCTGCTGCCCCTGTTGCAAAAAAGCTGGATCGCTTACTAGTCAACAGTCATGTCATCAATCTTTTCCCAAATAGCACAGCCACATTTTTACCTCCTCTCATCTCTGACCATAGCCCCTGCCTTATAGACCTTGCCCACCTCCTCCCCTCAGCTAGAACCCGTCCTTTCAAATTCTTCAACTACCTGACCAAACACCCTGACTTTCATAGCGTGTTACTTGAGGCTTGGATTCGGGCCGGAAGCTTTGGCTCCAATCTCACTTATCTGTGTTGGAAGCAAAAGATCATTAAGAGAGCGCTAAAAGAGCTTAACAGAGATAATTTTTCACAAATACAAAAGAGAGTTAGTGAGGCTAACCGTTTGTTACAAGCTGTGCAGGTACAAGCTCTTCAGTCACCTTCACCATCTCTGTTCCTGATATACTCATATATTTCGCATATTTAGCAAGCATTTAGAATAGATTTTCATGCATTCATCATTCATAATAGGCTAGTTATCATCATTTATCTCATTTTAAGTCTTAGAACATTTTTTGCATTAGCATTTGCATAGTTTCTTGCATATTTGCATGTTTTTCAGGCTGTTTAGGATACTTTGGGCTGAGATGAATGCTGGGCATTGACAAGAAGACCAAAGAAAAGCATAGGAGTTGGCGGAAATCAAAGGGGAAACTTGGACAAAAGAGAAAGTTAGCAGATCGACATCAAGATCGACTATCCCAAGTCGTTTCACCCGAGATCGAGAGACAGATCGAGCAAAATGACTCGATCCACGGCAGATCGAGTCCACGATCGACCAACCTGACTCGATCTTCCAAACCTGGCGCATCAACAGTTCCCCAACTTGTACTTGTCTTCTAGAAAGGGGGACCACCTTGGCAAGAAAGTCTCATAAGAGACAAGCAGCCCCTGTTTTATGGAAAGGGTGGAGAATTTCATAATATTTTCCCCTTAAGACAAGAGAGAAGACTTTGACACACACATCACTTATGACCACTTATCAGAATTCACTTTTGAGGGTAATAATTTGTAAGTGAGCGTGAGAGAGAGAGACCAGAAGAGTTCTTGCTTTGTTCTTGAGTGTTCTTCCTTATTCTTGATAGTTCTTGCTTGTATTTTGCTTATTTCTTGCTTATTTCCCTTAGAAAAGACTCTTGTGTTTTTGTAATCAAATCAAGTATTTCATCTTCTAGTGTCAAATCTTTCTTCTTAGTTTTTATTTAGAAATTTGTGTTATATCTTATATTTTGTTATCTTCCACAAGTTTAAAATTTCAAATCTTTCTTCTTCTAAAATTCGCTTTTGTTCATCAGCTCTAAACTTATGTTTAAGAGAGGCTTGAACATGAGTTGTGAGTAATCCACCAAGGTTTGGGGTTGGGATGATCATGGTGGTTGAAAGCTAGAATTTTGGGTGTTTACTTGTTCTTAATTTAATTCNTAATCATCCTTAAGCACATCAAATCAAAGGTGAATGATAAGCTAAACATGATTAGAGAAGAGAAAATGATAAACTCAAAAGAGATATTGGATTAAACTTAAAAGATTCAAAGCAAATACAAGACTTTTCTCAAAGTGGCTAAAAAGTTATTGACAAGACAATAGGGAATAAAACTTAACATAAAAATTAGGTCTTATGAGTATTTATAGGAGGGACCCATGAGGAACTCAAAAAGAAGTCATCTGGGTTCGGTTCGATGTGTTCGTCGAACCATGTCGTCGAACCGAACCTCTGGAAAAATGGTTCGACGACATTCATCGAACCATGTCGTCGAACTGAGCTCCTGTTCTTCGGCTTCTTTTCTTGAAGTTTTAGGTTTGGTTCGACGAGCTCACCGAACCATGTCGTCGAACCGAGCTCCTGGAATTTTCGGTCGACGACCTTCATCGATCCATGTCGTCGAACTGGCGCCAGAAGTCTTCTACTCCTTTTTCTTGGTTCTCTTTTCAACTCCAAGTGTTATGCAATCTTTCTCCAGCTCCATCCATGCCTCCTTAGTGTCCTTTTTACCTGATCAAGGTTCCAAATGCAACAAAATATGTAAAGACTATGCAAATTACACCCTAGGACTCTAAATGATCAAATGCAACACAATGACACTTAATTAGGCTTCTAAATGATAAGGAACTTACACTAATGGAAGGAAACATGATGCAAAATATAGACATATCATTCCCCAAGCCAAAGTCCTCCATACTCAACCTAAAACTTTCAAAAAACTCAAAGAAACATAATCATAGAACTAAATGAAAAATATATACATGGATAACCATGGGAATGCCTCCCAAGAGCGCTTGTTTAACGTCATTAGCTCGACTTTTCAAACCTTTTTAGGCAAGAGTGGGATCTTGAAGAAGACATGAGCTTGCCTCTTCCTTAGCTTCTTTCGCCAAGTATGGCTTCACCCTATGGCCATTTACTGTGAAACTCTCCCCATTCTTCCCCATCAAAGTGATAGCTCCATAAGGCAAGACATCTTGAATCTCAAAAGGACCTCCCCACCTTGACTTGAGCTTACCCGAGAATAACTTCAACCTTGAATTGTAGAGAAGGACTTTGTCACCAACACTCAGCTCTTTCTTCACAATCCTCTTGTCATGGAAAGCCTTGGTTCTCTCCTTGTAGATCCTTAAGCTTTCATAAGACTCAAGCCTAATCTCCTCAAGCTCTTGGAGTTGAATCAATCTCTTCTATTGGGCTGTTTTTATGTTGTAATTGAGAAGCTTCACAGCCCACAAAGCCTTGTGTTCAATCTCCACTGGTAACTGGCAAGCTTTCCCATACACAAGGTTGAAAGGAGGCCTTCCAATTGGTGTCTTGAAAGCTGTTCTATAAGCCCACAAAGCATCATCAAGCTTGATTGCCCAATCCTTTCTTGTTATACACACTGTTTTCTCTAGAATAGCCTTGATCTCACGGTTTTAGACTTCCACTTGACCACTAGTTTGAGGGTGGTAAGGAGTGGCTACCTTATGCTTGACACCATGCTTGCTCAATAACCCTTCAAAGACCTTGTTGATGAAATGGCTTCCCCCATCACTAATCATAACTCTTGGAACATCAAACCTTGGGAAGATTATACTCTTGAACATCTTCACCACAACCTTGGAGTCATTGGTAGGACTTGCAATGGCTTCTACCCACTTGGAGACATAATGAACTGCTACCAAGATATACTTGTTTCCATAAGAAGATGGGAAAGGTCCCATGAAGTCTATGCCCCATACATCAAACAACTCCACTTCTAAGATAGGGTTTGGGGCATCTCATCCCTCTTACTTATGTTCCCTTCTTTTGGCAAGGTACACACGTTTTGATGAACTCATGAGTATCTTTGAACAATGTAGACCACCAAAATCCGCTTTGAAGAACCTTTGTAGCCGTCTTGAAAGTGGCAAAATGACCCCCATACTTGGACCCATGGCAATGAAAAATCACACTCTCAACCTCTTCTTGTGCCACACACCTTCTATAGATCCCATCAGCACACCTGTTGTAGAGATAAGGCTCATCCCAATAGAAGTGTGATACATCCCTCATAAACTTTTTCTTATGATAGTTGTTGAGATGTGTTGGTTCCTCTTTGCACACCAAGTAGTTAACAAAATCAGCATACCAAGGCTCACCCTTGACCTCTATACCTTGAATCTCTTCAAGCTTCCTTCCAACTCCATGTGCACTAGAAATGCTTTTGATCATCATAATTTGCTCCTCCGGTAGGGAATCATTGATTGGCAAAGCATCCTCAATCCTCATCCTTGACAAATTATCAGCTACACCATTCTCCACACCCTTCTTGTCAACTATCTCCATGTCAAACTCTTGAAGAAGTAAGATCCATCTAAGGAGCCTTGGCTTAGTCTCCTTTTTAGCATAGATGTGGCGCAATGCAGCATGATCGATGTAGACTATCACCTTTGAACCCACCAAATAGGATCTGAATTTCTCAAAAGCAAACACCACAGCCAAGAGTTCTTTTTCTGTTGTTGCATACTTGGTTTGAGCATCATCAAGTGTCCTACTAGCATAGTAGATCACATGTAGCTTCTTCTCTTTCCTTTGTCCAAGAACAGCCCCCACCGCATAATCACTAGCATCTGCCATGATCTCAAATGGTAGACTCCAATCCGGTGCTTGCACAATAGGAGCACTCACAAGGGCTTCCTTGATTGTCTCAAAGGCTTGCAAGCATTCCTTATCAAACTGAAATTCCACCTCTTTACAAAGGAGCCTTGTCATAGGCCTAGCAATCTTGGAGAAATCCTTGATGAATCTCCTATAGAACCCCGCATGCCCAAGGAAACTCCTTATGCCCTTCACATTGGTTGGTGGCGCCATCTTGACCATAACATCTATCTTGGCTTTGTCCACTTCTATACCATCTTCAGAAATCTTATGACCCAACGCAATCCCTTGGTTGACCATGAAGTGGCACTTCTCCCAATTAAGAACCAAGTGAGACTCTTCACATCTTTGTAGAACCCTGCAAAGATTAGAAAGACATGCAGAAAAAGAGGCACCATACACAGAAAAGTCATCCATAAAAACTTCTACCATTTCCTCAATAAGATCGGAGAAGATACTCATCATGCACCTTTGAAAGGTAGCTGGAGCATTACATAACCCAAATGGCATCCTTCGATATGCAAAGGTACCATAAGGGCATGTGAAAGTGGTCTTCTCTTGATCATTAGGATGAATGGGTATTTGAAAGAACCCACTATATCCATCAAGGAAACAATAGAAAGGATGGTTAGCCAATCTCTCAAGCATTTGGTCAATAAAAGGAAGAGGAAAATGATCTTTTCTAGTAGAAGCATTAAGTTTTCGGTAATCAATGCACATTCTATGGCCGGTGATAGTTCTAGTTGGTATCAATTCATCCTTTTCATTCTTAATCACAGTGATTCCACCCTTCTTAGGGACAACATGCACCGGGGAAACCCAAGTGCTGTCACTAATAGGATAGATCACATTAGCTTCTAAAAGTTTCAAGATTTCCTTTTTCACTACTTCCTTAAGGTTTGGGTTTAATCTTCTTTGGTGTTCAATTGAGGAAGCATTTTCATTTTCAAGGTGAATCCTGTGAGTACAAAGTATAGGAGATATGCCCTTGATATCACTCAAAGAGTAACCAATAGCTCTCCTATACTTTCTCGACTCATTAAGGAGAGAGTTGAGCTCATTATCACTTCAGTTTTCATTTACAATGATTGGATAAGAAGAGTTAGGGTCTAAGAAAGCATACCTTAGTCCAATGGGAAGTGGTTTGCGTTCCACCTTTGGAGCTTTGAGTTCACTCCAATCTTCATCAAGGTCTTTAGCTAATTCGCTATCCTCAAGCTCTCCTAGCCTTTCCTCTTGTTCTTGACTTGAAGCCTCAACCCTCATGGATCCCTTGTCTTGGTTAAGTTCTTCTTTACCCTCACATGAAGCTACCAATTTTGTAAAGCTTTCCTCCCCATCTAGTGCCTTGCGTGCATCAAGCATTTGCATGTATGCTAGTGTTTCCTCATGCAAATACCCATTCTCTCCATGTGGTTTGGTGAGAGCTACACTAAGATGGTCTTCTTGAGCTATTTCCTCTAGTAACTCATCGGCCAACTCATCCATAGTCTCAATGTAGAATGCTTGACCATCAATGGTTGGCTTCCTCAAGGTCTCCTTTATGTCGAACTTAACCTCAACCCCTTTTCCAAGATGCAAACTAATTTTCCCATGCTTCACATCAATGATAGCACCAGCTGTAGCTAGGAAAGGTCTTCCCAAAATCAAAGGATTTTTTGGCTCCTCATCCATCTTAAGTACCATGAAATCCGTGGGAATGATGAAGTTGTTAACCTTGAGAGGAAAATCCTCAAGAACTCCAATAGGCATCCTCACACTCCTATCCGCTAGTATTAGAGAGATTCCACACTCCTTGTACTTGGTGAACCCAAGCTTCTTAGATATTGAATAGGGCATGAGGTTGATGCTAGCTCCAAGATCACACAAGCAATTTTCAAACCCAAGAGGACCTAGGGCGCATGGTATAGTGAAAGAACCGGGGTCTCCAAGCTTCTTTGGTATCACATTGCTTTGAATAATTGCACTACACTCTTGAGAAAGCAACATAACTCCTTGGATGTCCCTTGCTCTTTGTGCCACGGTATCCTTCAAGAACTTAGCATATTGTGGAATCATCATAAAAGCATCCACCAAAGCCATCTTGAGCTCAATGTCTTTGATTTGCTTGTCAAACATAGCCTTGTATTTCTCCACCAATTTTTTCTTAAACCTCCCGGGGAAGGGAAGCTTAGGCTTGTAAGGTGGAGGAACAAAGGTGGACTCCTTTTGTTGCACATCCTCTTTTGGCTTCTCCTTTACCACTTCCTTGCTTCTCTTTGCAATATACACATCATCAAATGTTATAGCATCTTGAGCTTTTTCAAAGCTATCCTCCCCATATTGAATTTCAATGTCCTCATTGATCAAAGGACTTGTCCTTGGAGGCAACTCCTTTCCACTTCTCAAAGTAATAACATTGATGTATTCCTTGGGGTTTGCCTCACACTTTCCCGGTAGAGTGCCTTGAGTGTTTGAGCTAGAAGCCTTGCCTTTCTCAAGTTGCTTGAACTTTTGTTGAAGACCTCCTATTTGAGTAGCAAGTTCATTAAGTGAAGAATCCATCCTTGTGTTAATTTCAGCAATCTTCTTTCCCATGTTAGCATCACTATTGGCTTGACCTTGAAGAATTTGTTAAAGCATTAGCTGAACATTATCTTGTGGAGGACCTTGTGAAGGTTGATTAAAACCCGGTGAAGCATTGCCGTGGTTATACTTTTGCCCACCAAAGTTGCCTTGGTTTCCTCCTTGGTAGTTAGACCTTGGTGCATAACCCTTTTGTTGATTGTTGTAAGACACAAAAGGTTTGTTTTGAGTAGCTTGTGGAGGATAGACTTGATCTCCGGGGTTGGCTACATTAGTACTTCTATAAGAGAGGTTGTTATTCCCCTTATAGTTGTTGTTTGAGTAGTTGTTGTAGCCTCCTTGGCCACCCACGAAATTTACCACCTCTTGACCCTCTTGATACTCAACTTGATCCTCACAATCCTCTTGGTTCTCTTCAACAAAATATACATGCCTTTGATTTGAAGATATAAGCTTGTCCATCTTGTCATGTAGAGATTTCATCTCTTTCTTTGTAGACTCATACTCACTTCCCCTTGGAGCTCTATCATAGTCTTCATTGTAATTACCATCACTCAAGGCAAGATTCTCAACAAGCTCCAAACCATCTTCTACTTCTTTGCCTAAGAAGTTCCCATTACTTACGGTATCAAGAAGCATTCAAATCTTTGGAAGAACACCTCTATAGATGGTGCTTAAGAGAGACTCTTGTGAAAAGCCATGATAAGGGCATTGCATAGTGTAGCCCTTGAATATTTCCCATGCTTCAATGAAAGACTCATTGTTCTTTTGAGTGAAGCTAGAGATCTCATTCCTCAACTTGGATGTCCTTGAGTTGGAGAAGAACTTAGATAAGAAAGCTTTCTTGCATTCATCCCAAGAGGTGATAGTACCTTGAGGCAAGTTTTTCTCCCATTGCCTTGAACTATCCCCAAGAGAGAAGGGAAAGAGTCTTAGCTTGAAAGCATCCTCACTCACACCATTCATCTTGAACAACCCACAAACTCTATCAAAGTTATCCAAGTGATCAAGGGGATCTTCCATAGGCAAACCATGGAACTTGTCTTGTTGAACCATGGAGATGAAAGCTGGCTTCACTTCAAAGGTGTTGTTGTGAACCTGTGGAGGTTGAATACCATATCTATTTTGGTGAATATTTGGAGCATCACCAGCCCCTATGGTTCTCCCTTGTCTAGGCGCATGCAAGGNACTTCAAAGGTGTTGTTGTGAACCTGTGGAGGTTGAATACCATATCTATTTTGGTGAATATTTGGAGCATCACCAGCCCCTATGGTTCTCCCTTGTCTAGGCGCATGCAAGGGGTTTCCATTGCCCCTTGGAGCTTGCTCATTTCCATTATGAGCTTGGTTGGCATGCGCCATTGGTGGAGGGTGTTGAACTCTTTGTTGTTCTTCCATTCTCAATCTTTCTAACCTTGCAGCCTCCCTTCTTGCAATCCTAGCAACCCTTTCCAACTTATCAATCTCTTGAAAGCTTTGGAAGTTGTTGTCTCCTTGTGATCTTAGGTGCATCCAAGGGAAACTGAAATCTAGAAAAGGAAATGGTCAATAAACACAAAAGGATTACTTAGTCTCCAACTAAACTCAAATCTTAATGATTAAATAATCCCAATATGGCAACGACGCCAAATTGAAACAAGTATTTTTAGTCTTGTTTGCAATTCCTCAATTGCTCATATCATTGCAATATTTGAGGTATCAATCCATCTTGGGAGATGATTCACTAAGAATACAAAGTTTGGTTTAAGCTAAGCTAAATTAAAAAGGTTTAAGGTGACATAACAATTAAAAACAAGACACAAGCTAAGAGAGACACTACAAGTTCAATAATATGAAACTAAGCCTTAATTACTACTAATCAAGCACTAATGACGCAATTAACTACTAATCAAGATTGACAAAATACTAAAAACGAAACCTAGGGATGGAATCATTGATTTGGGAAACTAAATGGACAATCTTGCAATCACTTAAACAACTAATCAAGCCATCTCTATGCCTAGAACACTAATTAAAGACTAATCCATGATGTGTGGCAATAATCCCTTCACTAATCACCCCTAATGAACTAATGATGTTTTAGCATTAAAATGATTAGCAAGTATTAATCACAAGTCTAAATAGCATGATAAACACCCTAGGAAACTAATGATGTTTTAGGCTAGGTATGTAAATCTCTTATAAAGTTGGTTCAAGAATTTCATCAAACACTTGGTGGGTGTATGAAATGCCTATGATCCAAAATAGCAAAAATTAGCTATTTGGCATTAGAAACTAATTTATAAAAAGAGAGATGAAAGAATCTATCCTAGATTGCAAGATTGAACCATTAGAAATCCCTAAATCTAACCCATCCCCAATTTCCTAAAGAACTACTCACTAGTCATAGTTAAACCCATCAAATCAAAGATAAGAAAAAAGTTAAACATGATTAGAGAAAAGATTAATAGAAGTTCAATATAGATATTGCATAAAACTTAAAGATCCAAAGTAAATACAAGGTTTTCTCTCAAAGAGGCTAAAAGTTTATGACAAGACAAGAGAGAATAAAAGTTAAGATAAAAATTAGGTCTAAAGAGTATTTATAGGAGAAACCCATAAAAGTGACAAGGAGGATTCATCTGTGTTCGGATCGACCAGGCTCGTCGATCCAACTGGTCGATCCGAACATCTGGATGTTTGGTTCGATGTGTGTTGGTCGATCCATGTCGTTGATCCGAGCTCTTGTAGTCCGGCTTCTTCTTTACGTTTTGGTTCGGTCCGACGTACCTCGTCGATCGGTGTCGTCGATCCGAACCCCTGGATATGTGGTTCGACGAGCTCATCGATCCGTTTCGTCGGATCGAACTCCTGGAAATCTTGTTCGGCGTCTTCGTCGATCCGTCGTCCTGGAATTCTGGTCCGACGTCTTCGTCGATCCGACTCGTCGAACCAGTACGAGAAATCTTCTCCTTCATCTTCTTGGTGACTCCTTTCTCCTCCAAGTGCTATGCAATCCTTCTCCAGCTCCATCCAAGCCTCCATAGTGTCCTTTTCACCTGATCAAGACTCCAAATGCACCAAAACATGCAAAGAGATCCCAGATTCTAAATGATCGACATGCAATACAATGATGCTAAATAAGGATCCTAAATGATGACAAACTTACACTAAATGGAGAGAAATATGATGCAAAATATAGACATATCATGACTCCTTTATTCAATTAGGTGTGTGGTCTCTATCGAGGTAGTATTGGTCGACGAGACATTATACTCTTCTCTCCTAAACATCTAGACAAAGACATTTCAGACACACCTGTCCTATTTTCTCTTCCCTTAGTCGATTTCTACCTACTTTTCTATGATATCGTTTTGTTTTTTCTATCGACTTTCTTTTTCAATTTTTTTCTTTTTCTTTTTAGCTTGAGAACGATCACTTCTTCGAAGATTTCATGATGTCTGCAAACCGTCATTGTCCTTTCGGAACTCGGGTTTCCATTCTTAAACTAAGACTTTTCTTTCTTATTTTTTCTCTTTTCTGTAATAAGGTAAGATCAAGGAGAGGTTGCATTGCATCTACTTAGTCATGCTAGAGTTTAAAAGAGGAGCAAAGTTCGAAGCACCTCAAGCCCCTTGACGAGAAGTTTTGATTCATTAGGTGCGGAGTCAACGTAAGATCATTCGAGTACTCTAAAGATTAGAACATTCTCCGTTGGAATGGTCCACTCGCAGTGTTCAACTTAATAAACCTTGCTTCTAAACCCGTGAGAATGGTCATTAAGGTTCCTTATTCAAAGCGACTTGTACCTAGCAAAGTTCAAGGTTTCCGGCTAAAAGAAAAACGTTTTGACTCTACAAAAGTCTCGATAAATGATGCAAGTATGCTTAAGACTCATCAAATCAAAGCATAGTTAGTAATATAAGAAACCCCCCCCCCCCCGACTTAAATCAAATTGTCCCCAGTTTGTTTAAATCGAGTTGAGGTGAAAAAGATATGTAAATTCAAGTACAAGCTTGTGAAGACTTACTTGAAAGTGGCGATGGGTTTGGTATGGTGGTTGGGCGTGTGGTATGATTGAGCTAAGCACTTAATCATTCTCCTTAAGTTTACCTGAAAAAAGTCTTGAACTACCAAATACTCGAAATCTAGTGTTTATGCATTAAAACCTTAGTGAAATGCTTATTAAAGAACTCACTTATTATAGTAAGGAAAAGAGGTTTGAAAATGTGGAAACTCATCAATACTTGGGAACTCATTAAGTCTAGCAATGGACGTGTTTGAGCCACGTAACTCAGAATTTAGCCTCAAAGCGTTTGGGTCTAGTTGCCTTGAGCTTTTCACCCTTCCTGGATACGCTTCATGGTCCCTTTGAGTATTTCGAGCTCTCTCTTATTGAATCCTTTATTCAATTAGGCATGTGGTCTCATTCGAGGGAGTATTGGTCAACGAGACATTACACTCTTCTATCCCAAACATCTAGACAAAGACATTTCAGGCACAACTCTCCTATTTTCTCTTTCCTTAGTCGATTTCTCTCTACTTTTCTAGGGTATCATTTTATTTTTTCTATTGACTTTCTTTTCCTATATTTTTTTTTCTTTTCTTTTTTTCTTAGCTAGAGAACGATCACTTCTTCGAAACTTTCATGATGTCTGCGAACCGTCATTGTCTTTTGAGGAACTCGGGTTGCCATTCTCAAACTAAGACTTTTCTTTCTTATTATTATTTTTTTCTTTTCTGTAATAAGAGAAGATCAAGGAAAGTTTGCATTGCATCTATTTAGTCATGCTAGAGTTTAAAAGAGGAGCAAAGTTCGAAGTACCTAAAGCCCCTTGACGAGAAGTTTTTATTCATTAGGTGCGGAGTCAACGCAAGATCCTTCAAGTACTCTAGAGATTAGAACTTTCTCCGTTGGAATGATCCACTCGCAGTGTTCAACTTAGTAAACCTTGCTTCTAAACCCGTCAGAATGGTGATTAAGGTTCCTTGTTCGAAGCGATTTGTACCTAGCAAAGTTCATAGTTTCCGACTAAAAGAAAAACGTTTTGACTCTATAAAACGACTCGATAATGATGCATTTATGCTTAAGACTCATCAAATCAAAACATAGTTAGTAATATAAGAACCCCCCCCCAGACTTAAATCAAACTGTTCCCAGTTTGTTTAAATCGAGTTGAGGTGAAAAAGATAGGTAAATTCAAGTACAAGCTTGTGAAGACTTACTTGAAAGTGGCGATGGGTTTGGTGTGGGTGTATGGACGTGTGGTATAATTGAGCTAAGGACTTGATCATTATCCTTATGACCCTGCTTAGAATCGATTTAATTGAACAAAATAAATCGAAAACTTAGCTCGAAAGGAAATGTGATGCCCGGTTAAGCTTCCTTGCTTTGTTTGGTGGTGGTAGGCGTGTGGTGGTGATGGATGATGGTGGTGATAGGCATTTGGTGGTGATGGTTGGCTTTCCTTTGTTGAGAAGAACATGTACTCCGGCTGTTGAGTACTTGTCTTGGTTCCTTGACTTTTGTAGAACACCTTTAATGAGAGATGAAAAATCTTTCGTCCTTGCGTCTTGAAGATTGAATCACCTCAAAAACTTGAAGTTTGGGTCGATTCTGGCCTATTCGGTGATGTGTTCGGGATTCTGGAAGACAGGTGTTGCTAGTTCGAACTTCAATGCCATATGAAATTCTTACTTGGCTTCGTTAAAGGCCTTGGTCGCGGAAGAGAGAAGCTAGTCTTCGGGAACTTTTCTCTTCGCGGTTTGGTGACAAAAGTTGCATTTTCTTCCTTCTAGAGCTTGCACAACGGTTCTGGAGGTTGAGACCGTCGTATTCTTCTTTGTCTTCGTGGATACAGGTCCGTTGAACGTACATGAAGAAGTAGAATGAGAGAGATGGGTCATTGACTTAACTTGACTTGGATGGAGTCTTGTCTTGTCTCGCCATCTTTAATGCAACAGAAAGTGCCGCAGTTGTGGAAGTTGTCTTTGCGGTCTTCAGGACTTGTTCAAGCCTTGGATCAAGATGGAAACTTGAAAGACTTGAAAGGGGTGGAAGGAGGTCCGATTTGGTGAAGTTCTGGATGGAGAAAGTTGCAGAGGAAGGCTGGCCGCGCGAAGAGTTGTCGCGGCCGCGGCCAGGCGCGTCCTCTCCGCGTCATCGTGGCTCATGGCACGGCCAGGCTCCTTCTGGCCGGCCCACAGGCAGCTCGTCGCCCGGTGAGTGTTCTTCAAAACTGATTCTTCATATTTTTGGTCTTTTCTGTTTTTTATTTTATTTTTTTGTGCTTTTTTTGGTTTTCTGATTTTTTTTTGCTTTTAGGGTGTATGTGAATGTTGTAGACTAAGAAGAAAACAAAACATGAATTAGTATAGTTAAAGAGATGAAAAAGAGAATACCTAAAATGGGTTGTCTCCCATTGAGCCACTCTTTTTTTGTGTCTTTTACCTAGACTTTGGTAGTTTGGGAGCTTAGTTGGAGGGTAAGCTCGACCTTAGGCAAGGTTTCTTTGCCTTCTGCGCATCCTCTTCTGCTAAGGGCTCCTCGAGTCTCTCTATGATTGCATCTTCTTCTCTTTCAAGAATATGTTTCTCCATGGTGTAAGGTATCGCGGGATATAACTTTTTCTCATCGATATTGGCGAATGAGACTCGCCGATTGGGTCAATCCATGATGGCTCGTGCAGTGGCTAAGAACGGCAATCCCAAAATGAGAGGTGCAACTTCTTCTTGGCCAGTTTTGACTATGTAGAAGTCTACAGGATTCTACAATCGCCAATGATGACCGGGAGATCATAAATGACTCCTTTCGCGGCTGTGAAAGATTGGTCCGCCAAACCAATCTTGACTTCAGTCGGGAAGACACACTTTATTCCAAGTTTTCACGCTACACTGGCCGGCGTGATGTTTATGCATGATCCTGAATCGCATAAAGCATTCCTGAAAGTGTTACCTCGGATGTTGCAAGTTGTGAGGTACTGCTCGTGGCCTTGAACTTTGTGAAGGTTCCTAACGCTTACACTCTCCTTGCTTTCGCAAAAGAGATGCCCGATCAGGTGCTCTCTCCAGGCTTCCACGAAATCCACTTCATGAGGGAGGTTTCGGACCACCTTGCTGAATTCTTCTAGTGCTAACGACTCGATTTGGTTATGATGCCATTCATACTTCTTTGTTGGGGGCATTCTGATAGTGTCTTTGATGGCTGAATGTCTTGCTTGATTAAAGTAGACTTTTATGTCGATCTTGTTTTCCAGGCTATCTTAAAAGAAGTCGGCCAAACAATGATCTTTCCAAGCGTCCTCGAATGATATCTCCGTCGGGAGTTTCTTGACTTTATTGTTAAACTCCATTAGCTTCTCCCTCTGAATGTGCATCGTGATAGGTCATGCGTGGCTGACTTTGCTCCTTTCGGTCAAATGAACAGTGGTCTCTTCTTTGAAAAGTTCTCGGGACTCGTAACTTGATGACCCGGCCGAGTATGTCTCTTCGAACTCGTAGTTCGAATCACTTGAGCAGCTGGCAGTGAAGTTCGTTTCAGGACTTGAGAGTCTTGTTTCGGTGATGGGTTAGACCGCGCTGCATGGTGCGAACGTGACTAGGCTAGAGCAGTGGCCCGGCGCAGCTGGCGCGTGTCCTTGTATTGCTTCGCAGATCGAGATTTCAGAGACTCTCCGTAGTTCCTCCAAGAGGGTAGGGAAGCTTACTGGTTCTAATGGGTTTGATTGCGGAGATCATCTCGCCAAGTCTCCGTTGCTTTT
Organism: Alliaria petiolata; assembly: GCA_020283515.1. Lineage (NCBI taxonomy): Eukaryota > Viridiplantae > Streptophyta > Magnoliopsida > Brassicales > Brassicaceae > Alliaria > Alliaria petiolata. The sequence continues at coordinate 61,553,983 of JAHZTW010000003.1, read as the reverse complement.
TGGGAAGCTTCTTTATAAGTGTCGTTTTCCTCTTCAGGATGTTGAAGATGCCTTCGAGCCTATCGTCAATCTCTACGCCCATGTCCTTAGATAGTCGTTGGTCTTCTACCAGTTGCAGAATATTAGCTTCAGCCCGCTTATGATATTTCGTCTTCTAGTGTTTATCACTCTGTTGACATAGATAGAGTCGTTGGTCTCCTCAAGCTTTTCGTTCAAGGCACAAATGTCTTACATGCTTTGCTCGAGGATGGGTCTGCATTGCCCGAGTGCATCAGAGATCTTCTTTGGCTGAATGGCATTGTTGGACACTTGCTCTTTATGCAGCCTCATCTCTTCGGGGATGGCTTCTAGCTTAGCGAGGAGTTCGGTTCGAACTGCGTCTATGTGCCCGTAGACAGCTTCTGTGCACTTTGCCAGATATCCCACCATACCGTTTATCATATCTATGAGCTTATCGAGATGGCGAGTTTGCTCGATGTCTATGTTGTCGTATGGTTGAGGGAGCTTAGGTGTATCCTGGTGTGGAGTAGGTTCGGCGCGTCCTTGGTACTTTCTGCTCGGGAAAGGTATCCGAGGTGTATTTGTTGGGGTTGGTCTCCGGCCAGGAAGTTGTGAGTCGCGTGGGACTCGAGGCTCGGAGGTGGTTTCGGCTTCTGGAGAACTTGGGTCGTCTTGTTCTCGGTTCGTGGTGTTCTCTATAGTTTTAGAGTTTATGTAACTCATAGAAAGAAATCAAGAAGTTAGAGAAAAAGAATGTCTTTGAGTTGTGATCTTGACCTTTACTTTGGACAGCGAAACGCAACCTCCCCAGCAACAGCGCCAAAAGCTTGATGGAGTCTAAATAGTCGTCAGAAATTGGAGGATTTCGTTGGGGACTTGTCTAGCTTTGAATTTGTAGGACCCTAAGCTGCAAGTGCACAGCGTGCGTTTTATTACTTAGGGTATCGATCCTCATGGAGGAGGTCAACTGCAAAACAGAAATAAGGGCAACCAAAGATGCACGGAATTGGGGTTTTGAGGGGAGTGTCACGATTTTTGCAGAAAAGAAAGAAGGGAGAGCAACATCATATATAGAGAAGGGTGTCAACAAATTCTATAACCAACGAGAAAAGGAAAATCAACTTAAGTGCTTGTAAAAAGGAAATCAGGTAAGCAGTGCAGAAAAAGTAAATAATGAAGTGCGTAAATCTCGAGTTGTAAAGCAGATGGGGGAAACACGTTGGGGATCTTCTCGGGAAATCTATTGGGTTCTAACTAGAAATCAAAATCACAAAAGTTCAGACAAACGAGACTAGGTGGTTTTCCCTAAACTGAAATCAAGCTAGATCGATCTATGTTATGCAAACTTCACAGGTATAATATCGTATCATGCGTCCTAGGCAAACACACAGTAATGATCGGAACAATAAACGTTCATTACTTCTCCTTAGGTATGCGTGAGCATCCCATAAGCGTTGCGCTCCACCAAACTAAGTTCGGATATGAAATTCCGAAGGTTAATGGTTTTCAAAGATCCTAAAATCAGACATCTAGTTCATGACGTTAAACTCATGCATTAAGAACAAGTTTGATAAGAAAGAAAATCCTAATCTACGGTCTAAACAATCGGTTCAATAATAGTTAATGAAATTCCCCATAGTTCCCCTTAAAGAACACCCAACGAAAATAAACTACTCAGACATGAAAGGAGTAGAAAACGTGATAGATGAATAAATGCTTGTATAAATCAATGAGAAGTAACAAAGGTTTCAATAGAAATCGATCTCCCTCGAAGAACAATGATGGATATCGAGAGAGAACGAGATCCGAGGCCGTCGGAACCAAAACAATGAAACGTGAAAAGAAAACTTTGAACTTTCTAAAAGAACCCTAAACATCGAGTATATATAGGTCTTCAAACCCCCTTGGTCGTCAATTAGGTCTTTGCTTGCATAAGACGGCTGCGGGTTTAAGTTGGGCTTCAAATGGGCTCGGGAATCGTCAAGTGGCTGGCTGGCCGAGCGACTGGCCGTGGCGCGGCCACTGGTCGTCTTGTCAGGTCGTTGCGCAGCCAGCTTAGTCTTCCTGATGTTTGACGGACCTTCTTGCTTCCTTCATAACTTGAGATCCAACCACGGGATTGTTCTTAAACCATTTTGAGGTGAAAGACAGCTGATAAGGCTACCTTGTCTCCAAATATGAGCTTGATTTTGTGGTGGGAAGCCGTTCGTATGATGTTGAACTTATGTCCTCGAGAACTATTTACGTAAATGTCCGTTTTGCTCCAAAATATGCGTATTTTGCTAAGTTTACCTGAAAAGAGTCTTGGACAACCAAATACTCGAAATCTAGTGTTTATGAATTAAAACCTTAGTGAAATGCTTAGTAAAGCACTCACTTATTATAGTAAAAAATGGTTAAAATATGCATGTTATCAGTGATCGTAAAAGTTGATGATTTGACATTATTCACACCCGAACCCATTTCCGCTTACTGGTATCTTCTATCAGTTTAGGCTCGGCTCATCTCCTGCTGTTCGGCATGTCATCTAGGGCTCGTCCCCATCCTGTATTTGCTTAGTTCCGAGCCAAGTTCTTCTTTGGTTATGTGCTCAATAGTATGGTTCATCTATCAGTTGCACGTGTTTGTCGGGGGGTGGCTCGTTCACTTTTAAACCGTTCGTAAGCGGACTCCACTCCTCATATGGATTCCAAGAAGGTAGTCTCTCCGAACTCCTCATCACAATTATGTGTACACCGATTGGCATCGTGATGCTCACTCTTCTTGCGGCTCCTCTTGGTAGGTTCATCGCTGAACCCGTGTGTCTGATCGGCGCATCTGTAGCTCGGCTATTCTCTCTCCGAACTCCTCATCACAATTATGTGTACACCGATTGGCATCGTGATGCTCACTCTTCTTGCGGCTCCTCTTGGTAGGTTCATCGCTGAACCCGTGTGTCTGATCGGCGCATCTGTAGCTCGGCTATTCTCTCTCCTCCATCATACGTTATATCTTTGGCCTAATGCTAGTTGTCTTGTGCACCAGAGATCGGACTTCTCAGAATTCGGTTGTTGCCCGAGCAAGAGAGGTTTGGATTTCGTCAAGTTCATCACTTCAAGATTGGATCATCTCCTGCAGCTAAGCAAATTGGCCTCGGCTCATTGTATTGGGCTCGTCGGAGTATTGTGTCTGTTTCGCTGAGGCGTATTTTGCTTTTGTTGCCGAGGCGTTTTGCCTTTGTTGCCGAGGTGTTAAGTAGTTCTCGAGGTGTGTTACCTCTTGTTGAGGCATTTTAGGTTGCTGCTGAGGCATTTAACTTGTTGTCGAGCTGTTTAAGTTGTTGGCGAGGCGTTTAACTTGTCGCCAATGAGTTTAAGTTGTTGATGAGGCGTTTAACTTGTTACCAAGGCGTTTAAGATGTAACATGTTGTCGAGGCGTTTAGGTTGTTGCCGAGGCGTTTTCCTCCAAGTGAGATGTTTCCTTAGTTCTGAGTCAACTTGTTCTCCCGCAAATCCTTGCTCCTGGGGCCGAGGCGAGAGTGGATTGTGTCATATCCTTTTCTGCCAAACCTCCGATAGACATTGTGGCTATCGATATGTTGACGTTTTCACCCAAGCCCTTGTATGCTTACTATCTCGTTGCTCATTTTTAGCCGAGAGTGGTCCTCACGCGTTTTAACAACCTTTTAAAAATATAACTAACTATTAAATACGCATTCAATGTCAAAAAATCCATTCATTAAAATCAAACCGAAAACTCGAAGCGTTGTAACAATAAAAATCAAGTTTAAACTTAATAATAAAATTAATTGAAATATCTTTTAAACGTTTTAAATAAAACCAAAGCGCCCTTTTTGCTCCCGAAATAGCACCGCTCCGACTTCAACTCAAGTCTACTCACCTGAAAAGGGAAGAGAGGGGTGAGTAACAAGTTACTCAGTGAAACGATCATACCTGCCTACTTGATCTATACGAAGCATTAAACATAACCACATATGCATCTACTCAACCTAGCGATTAGACAAACATCAATCAACATGCAAACACAAGTTCAGAGAAAACCTATCAAACAAGTTCCCACTCACGAGAACGTCACACTTTTAAATCTAGCGACTCGTCAGCCGAAATCTCACAGGCCCGTCAGCCCCTGTATTGGCTACACTTCCTTTGTGTGCAGTCCAACCATGGTGTCATTTCGCGCAATGTCCTTCGTGACGACCATCAAACAATCCGTACATAGGACGGAATCAATCATATGCTCTAGTGCGTCTATTCTAACACCAATCAACAATTCAAGCATCTATTCTCAATCATCATTCATGTTCGTTTTAATTATCAATCAATCTCTAATATCTAGGTTCAGCACATGCATACTTAGCTATGTCTCACACCACTTATAGATCACAAGTCCCGCCTCACCTTTGAGTTCGGTTGAAAATGGGAATGCGGTTACTGCGGTTGACGGTCGAAAACTGCGATAAAAAGACTTTTCGGAATTAGAAACTTTCCTAAAATGTAAACCTTCCTAAAATAGAAACTTTCTGAATTAAGTCTGGGGTTTTCAAGTTAGGGTTTTCGGATTAGGGTTATTGGATTAGGGTTTTCGTTCAACTTGTTCAACAAGAAAACTCAGATCTAGGGTTTCTGGATTTGACAGACTTGACGATTTCTTGGCCGTAAAGCAATCGAAATAACCTTTGCGGTTTACCTCGGCTCGGGGATCGACCAATTGCCGCGGCAAGATGGCTGGATGGGCTTTCCAATGATTTACTTCACGGCGGCTAGATCGATCTGGTTCGCCGGGAAATTGGCCCGAAAGTTCATTTGAGAAACTGGGAGAAAGTGAGATATCAGGGTTTGACAGAATGATAGACTTGGATTAGAAATGACATAACTAACGGAATATACCTTCAAATCGGACGATTCAAGAGGCGTTGGAAAGATAAGAGAATCCTCTTTCCAACAACACCAAAATCGACGGAAAATGGCTTCGAAAGGTGACTGTTCGGAGATGCTTTGACGGCTGAAACAAGAGTTTTTATGTCTTGCAAGCAATTCCTCAATTGCTCATATCATTGCAATATATTGAGGTATCAATCCATCTTGGGAGATGATGCAATAAGAATACAAAGTTAAGTCTAAGCTAAGCTAAAATGATAAAAGCAAGTCACAACAAGTATTGAAAGCTAAACACAAACTAAAAGAGATACTACTAGAGCAATATTATGAAACTAAGCCTTAATCACTACTAATCAAGATACTAAGCAAGGATTACTACTAAGCAAGATTATCAATTGACTAAATCGAAACCTAGGGATGGAATCATTGATTTGGGAAAACTAAATGGACAACCTTGCAATCATTTAAGCAACTAGTCAAGCTAACTCTATACCTAGAACACTTAATTTAGATTAGACCATGATGTGTGGCTCAAATCCCTTTGTTAATCTTCCTAATGAACTAATGATGTTTTAGCATTAAGATAATCAACAAGCATTAATAACAAGTCTAAATGGTATGATAAACACTCTAGACATCTAATGTCTTAGGCTAGAAATGTAAATCTCTTATTAAGTTGGTTCAAGCATTTCATCAAACACTTGGTGGGTGGATGAAATGCCTATGATCCAAAATAGCAAAGATTAGTTATTTGGCATGAAGAACTACTTAATAAGAAGAGAAAAGGAAGAATCTATCCTAGATTGCAAGTTTGAACCATAAGAAATCCCTAAATCTAACCCATCCCTAAGTTCCTAAGGAAACTACTCACTAATCATGCTTAAACCCATCAAATCAAAGATTAGAGAAGGGTTAAACATGATTAGAGAAAGATAAAACAAGAAATCTAAGAAAGATATTGCATTAAACTCAAATCCAAAGCATAAACAAGGTGTTTGCCCAAAGTGGCTAAAAGTTTAAGCTAAGAACAAGAGAATAAAAGTTGTCTAGAAAAATTAGGTCTAAAGAGTATTTATAGGGGGACCCATGAAAAGCAAGAAAAAGAATTCGTCTGGGGTCGGATCGACGTGTTCGTCGATCCATCTCGTCGATCCGACCCTTTTTAAGAACGGATCGACGACTCATCGATCCATTACGTCGATCCATGCTCACAGTCTTTGCTTCTGGTCCGGCGTCTTTCATCGATCCGCTTCATCGATCCGTGCTCCTGGAATTTTGGATCGACGAGACTACGTCGATCCATCTCGTCGATCCGTCGTCCTGGAAATATGGTTCGGCGTGGCTTCATCGATCCGCTTCATCGATCCGTGCTCCTGGAAGTCTGGATCGACGTCCTTCGTCGATCTGGTACGTCGATCCGCTGTGAAAAATCCTCCTCTTCATCTTCTTTGCTTCTTCTTGCCCCTCCAAGTGGTGTGCATCATTCTCCAGCTCCATCCTCACCTCCTTAGTGTCCTTCTCACCTGATTAAGATTCCAAACCAACCAAATATGCAAAGAACCATGCAAGAATACTCTAGGACTCTAAATGATATAATGCAACAATATGATGCTATATTAGACTCCTAAATGATGAGAAACTTATGCTAAATAGATGCTAAAATGATGCAAAATATAGACATATCAACTCCCCCAAACTTGCCTTTTGCTTGTCCACAAGCAAATGAAACACAAGGTAAGGAGAGAGGTTTGAAAGTGGGGACTCAATTCCAAAGGTGCCAAGCAAATGAATCAATTCAATGGTCCTAGTTATTAATTCTAGGATGCTTTTTATGCAAACTTCTACTTCAAAAGGTCTAGCCATACCCATACTCATTCAAGTGAACCCAAGCCTTAACCTACACAAGCATTCATTTTCACCAACTCTTTAACATTCATTAAGTAGTAACCATGGATCATGAGTTATACAATGCTAGAAAACTTGTTTGGTTTTTGGGTAAGGTTTTGAGATAAGAATGATCTCAACTTCATGGGGGTTCCTATGCAAGGGATCTCTCAATGAACAAGTGAACTTTGGCAAAATGCTAAGAGTAAAAAGCAACCTATGCATACAAGGACAAACTTCCATCTACCCTTTGTAACACAATTGTCTTCACTCTCATTTTCTTTTAAGCTCACTCACCAAGTCCAACCTAAGCTACCCATTACAAGGCAATTCGCCAAACCCTTAAGCTCAAACCATTTCTTCTTTTTCTCTTTTAAGTACTTGGGGAAAACTCCTTCTACAACCACAAGTGTTGGCACACTTTCACTTCAAGCTCTTTCTCTTTTCATTCACAATTTGCTATCCCCTTTCTTAAAACAACTTAGCCATATTTTTTTCTTTTTCTTGGCTCTTTACTTTTCTTTTCTAGAGGATTTCTTTTCTTTTCTTAACACTTAGAGTATAATATATAATGCCAACACTTGTTCCAGATATTTTCGTTTCCCCCCTTTCACCATCTCAACTTCGCCCAAATTACTTGTTCCACATCAAATGTCAAGCCAAAATCCCCACCCAAGAATCCTATCCTATCACCTAGCTCATTGTTTTCGAGCTAGCTACATGGAAGCCTATCCTTGTCGCTCTAAACTCAACACTTTTTGCTAAGTTCACAAGAAGAAAAAGGCCTAATGCACTCAATAAGGAAGAGGTTTCAAAGGAAGCTTAGTTAGGGGAATTCGTTTTCAACCGCTCTAAAGATGAGAGTCGGCTATTTGGGTTAACAAGAGTGGTACAAGGAAAGAAGATAACCCAAATATGTATATGGTATCCACAAGTTCTCTAGCAATGCATAACCATGATAATTACTTGTTCAAATTAGGTTCAAGTTCAAGAGAGTTGGTTTCTATTCAAAGCTTGCTTCAATTAAAACTTGAATATCAAATGGTGAGGTCCAAGTAGGGTTCAACTTTAACTTTCAAAATTTGCACACAAAGCATCAAACAACTATTAACTAGGGCCTTGAACTAATTCATGAGTTTAACACCTTACAAGGAAAAATCATCATTGTCCCCTATGCATGAATGCAATCCTATATGAAAGTTAGACTCAATCCTACTTATATAACAAATGCAAATGCAACTACATGCTATTTTTTTTTGAACTTTTCAAAAAATTTCCAATTTTTTCGGTTTTTTCTATGCCATAGATGTATGAATGAGACTCAAGAATGCATGAAAAAGAAAAATAAGATCACAAAACACATGATCAAATACACCATACTCCCCCAAACTTAAATTACACAGTCTCTTGTGTAATCCAAGCTTGGAGAAGATTTCAATAATGCAAATGAAAATAAAATCTAGATGGTATTTACAATGGTTTGAAGTGGTACCTCAATCAAAAACGCATGGAGGAGGAGGAGGATGAATCCATGGAGTAGGATGGATTGCTTGATTGAGGAGTGGGGGATCGCATGACTCTCTTCCCGCGCCTTCTTGTCTCATGGGAGGAGGGGCGTGGCTCATCTTCATGTCTTGGTTCACTAGGGACTACTTGGAAGGAGTGGCGCCTCTCTTCCATGTGGCTGTCTCCTTCTTGATCCTCATTTTGATTTCCTTGATGCCTTGAAGACGAGACTCCTTCACTCTTGGCTGTGAGGAACTTGATTTGCTTTCCCATATCCTTGACAGTTTTTACAAGCTTCCTTATGGTCTTGTCTTGCCATTTGTTCCACCTTTGAAGGAGCTTGATGTGTTCATGAGCCTTTCGCGAAGGCTCTCCTTGGTTTGTGCCTTCATAGGGGTCAAAGAAGTACCTCTCACTACCATAGATGGGAGGTGCTTGGTATGGCTCATGAGTAGTGTCCCAATAAGCCATAGGGAAAGTCTCTATGTCGTCAAGCTGTTCGTCAGTTGGAGTGAAAGCAGCGTTTGCCCTCTCCCTTAGTCTAGTGAGATGAATGCAAGGAAGCTTGATTGTAGCCTCCTTTAGCAGCTCCACGTTGAACTTGTACTTGTAGTTCTTTCCTTCTTTCACCAAAAAATGACCCTTAAGGAGGTAGGAGGAGTCTATGTACTGCTCATCAGCTGAGGGTTCTCCTAATTTGATGCCCACTTCTTCAAGAATAGGAGTGATCATGCCCCCAATGGCTAGATGGTGTCGATCTTTCTTCTTGGCTATAGCTTTGCTGTGATAACTTGCTGCATGAGCAACTCAAATCTGCACTAAGCCATTTCCCGTAGCATCACCTCGCATCTTATAGTTGTCAAGGTAACGGATGATACTCTTAAGCCCAACATCAAGCATCTCCCACTCTTCAGCAGCCATTACCACACTCTCTTTCTTGGCAAAGAAGGTATGAGCAAGCACCTTCTGAGCATAGCGAATCGCTGGGTGGCGGATAAGCTTGCTCTTGACTTTCCCGGTCTTGTAAGTCCCGCTACCAAGCAAATTCCAAAGCCTCTCCAACTCTGATTTCTGAACATCCAACCGCGAACCAGGCCCTGTCCCATCATCAAAACCAAGCACTTCACCAAGGTTCTTGAAGCCCATCTTGTATGACTTGTTGTGAACTCGGAATTTGATGAATCCGAAGCCGTCCTTTTCTACATCAATACTCCCCGAGCTTAAGGTTGTCACCTTCAAAGAGGAGAGGAATTGGCATGTCTCTTCTTGGTGGCTTGGGTATGATCGGTTGAACCATCTTTCACACCCCAAATTCCGGAAAATCTCAGTCACATCCTCCAAGAGACCCAACTCCTCAAGCAGCTCATGATCCGGATACTTAGTCCCCTTAAAAGGCATCTCCATAAGGGACTTGTAAACTGACGAGGGTGTTGGAGTTGCGGCTGCAGCTTTCTCAGCCATCCTTTGCTTGGCTTTCTCTCTACTAACATCTCCCTTGGTAGACAACTTCCTCATAACCGGGGGACTCTCTTCAGGATCTTCTTCTACCTCCACAGGCCTCTTGCCTTGTTTCTTGCTAGCATCACCTTTTGTTCTCCCCATAGTACCTATACAAGCAAAAATCTTGGAGAAAAGTGAGTATATGATGAATTTTAAATTTTGAAAACCACAATCATGCAATTATAAAAATTCCATGGAGGTTTGCAAGAATTAAAACTCAATGGCAATTAAAGATAAAGCAAGAAATAATCCCAATTTAAGCAAAATTTCTCTTAGCATTCAAAGAATTTAACAAGGAATTATTCAAAGTAAGCACCCTCTAAGTGATTATAAATTAAAACTCAAGAGGATTCTAGCTTAATTGCCTATATAACATGGAAAAAAAAAGTTCAAAGAAACCAAATTCCAAAATTTTGAACATTAATTAAGTTAAAACATGAATTTTCGGAACTCTTCAAAATCCTAAAATAAAAATGTTCAAAAATCAAAAAAATTCCATGTTATTTCTTGAAAAACATCACCAATCATCACCCATAACAGTATTCAACTATACCCAACTCAACCAACTCATTCAAACCCTACCTACCAATCTAAATTCCCAATTCATTCTCATTGAGAAATTGAAGATTTAAAAGAGAGGATTAGAAGACAGACCTTGGTTCCACGCAAATAAGTGGCCGAAATTCACTGAGGAATAGAGATTTGCCAACAATTTTGGAAATAGTGCACTTGGAATCAAAGAATTTGATGAAGAATTGAGAGAGAAAAAAGAGAAACAAGTTTCTTGCTTTGTTGAATGGGGGAAATCGTGAATGTAAGAGAGATTTGGGGAAGAAGAGTTTTTAAACAATCAAAATCGGTTCAATATAAGTGTGAGAAGTCAACATCAAACCGGTCAAAGGAAGGAAGAAAAGTCAAGCAAACCTGTTTTTAAAAACGGATCGGCGTCTTTCATCGATCTACTTCGTCGATCCGAGCCCCTGGATTTTTGGTTCGACGAACCTTCGTCGATCCATCTCACCGATCCGACTCCCTGGATTTTTGGATCGACGAAGTTCGTCGATCCATCTCACCGATCCGACTCCCTGAATTTTTGGATCGACGAAGTTCGTTGATCCATCTCACCGATCCGACTCTCTGGATTTTTGAAAACTTTCTCCACACCTTTTTCTTCAAGTCTAAATCCTCCATACTCAACCTAAAACTTTCAAAAACTCAAGGAAACATAATCATAGAACTAAAACAAGAATATATACAGGGATAACCATGGGAATGCCTCCCAAGTGCGCTTGTTTAAAGTCACTAAGCTTGACTTTTCAAACCTTTTAGGCTAGAGGGGGGTTTTGAAGAGGAATTGAGTTTGCCTCTTCCTTAGACTCATGTACCAAGAATGGCTTGAACCTATGACCATTGACTGTGAAATCTTCACCATTCTTTCCAATCAAGGTGATGGCTCCATATGGCAACACTTCTTTAATCTCAAAAGGGCCTCCCCACCTTGACTTGAGCTTACCCGGGAACAACTTCAATCTTGAATTGTAGAGAAGAACATTGTCACCAACACTTAGCTCCTTCTTCACAATCCTCTTGTCATGAAAAGCCTTGGTCCTCTCCTTGTAGATCCTTGAGCTTTCATAAGACTCAAGCCTAATCTCCTCAAGCTCTTGGAGTTGAACCAATCTCTTTTCTTGGGCAGTTTTTATGTTGTAGTTGAGAAGCTTCACAGCCCATAAAGCCTTGTGCTCAATCTCCACAGGTAGATGACAAGCTTTTCCATACACAAGGTTGAAAGGAGACCTTCCAATTGGTGTCTTGAAAGCTGTCCTATAGGCCCACAAAGCATCATCAAGCTTGATTGACCAATCTTTTCTTGTTAGACCCACAGTTTTCTCCAAAATAGCTTTAATCTCACGGTTTGAGACTTCCACTTGACCACTAGTTTGAGGGTGGTAAGGAGTGGCTACCTTATGCTTTACACCATGCTTGTTCAATAACCCTTCAAAGACCTTGTTGATGAAGTGGCTTCCCCCATCACTAATCACAACCTTTGGAACACCAAACCTTGGGAAGATTATGCTCTTGAACATCTTAAGCACGACCTTGGAGTCATTAGTGGGACTTGCTATGGCTTCAACCCACTTTGACACATAATCAACAGCCACTAGGATGTATTGGTTACCAAAAGAAGAAGGGAAAGGTCCCATGAAGTCTATTCCCCAAACATCAAATAATTCTACTTCCAAGATAGGGTTTTGGGGCATCTCATCTCTTTTGCTAATGTTCCCCTTCCTTTGACAAGGCTCACATCTCTTGATATACTCATGAGTGTCCTTGAACAATGTAGGCCACCAAAACCCACTTTGAAGCACCTTTGTAGCTGTTTTGAAAGTTGCAAAATGCCCTCCATATTTAGACCCATGACAATGGAAGATCACACTCTCAACTTCTTCTTGTGCCAAGCATCTTCTATATATCCCATCAGCACATCTCTTATAGAGGTAGGGCTCATCCCAATAGAAGTGTGACACATCTCTCAAGAACTTCTTTTTGTGATAGGTGTTGAGATGAGTGGGCTCCTCATTGCATACCAAGTAGTTAACAAAATCAGCGTACCAAGGCTCACTCTTTGCTTCCATGCCTTGAATCTCTTCAAGCTTTCTTCCAATTCCATGCACACTAGCAATGCTCTTGATCATCATAATTTGTTCCTCCGGTAAAGAATCATTGATTGGCAAAGCATCTTCAATCCTCATCCTTGACAAATTATCAGCCACACCATTTTCTACACCCTTCTTGTCCACTATTTCCATGTCAAACTCTTGTAGAAGCAGAATCCATCTAAGGAGCCTTGGCTTGGTCTCCTTCTTGGCATAAATATGGCGCAATGCAGCATGATCGGTATACACTATGACCTTTGATCCCACCAAGTAAGATCTAAACTTCTCAAAAGCAAACACAACTGCCAAGAGTTCCTTTTCTGTTGTAGCATACTTGGTTTGAGCATCATCAAGTGTTCTACTAGCATAGTAAATCACATGAAGCTTCTTGTCTTTCCTTTGCCCAAGCACAGCTCCAACGGCATAGTCACTAGCATCAGCCATGATCTCAAAAGGTAGACTCCAATCCGGTGCTTGCACAATGGGGGCACTCACAAGTGCCTTCTTGATGGTCTCAAAAGCTTGCAAGCACTCTCCATCAAACTGAAAATCCACCTCCTTGCAAAGGAGTCTTGTCAAAGGCCTAGCAATCTTTGAGAAGTCCTTGATGAACCTCCTATAAAACCCAGCATGCCCAAGGAAACTCCTTATACCTTTCACATTTGATGGTGGTGCCAAGTTGATCATGACATCTATCTTGGCTTTGTCCACTTCTATACCATCTTCAGAAATCTTATGACCCAACACAATGCCTTGGTTGACCATGAAGTGACACTTTTCCCAATTGAGCACCAAGTGAGACTCTTCACATCTTTGTAGAACCCTGCAAAGATTAGAAAGACAAGCAGAAAAAGAGGCACCATACACAGAAAAGTCATCCATAAACACCTCTACCATTTCCTCAATAAGATCGGAGAAGATACTCATCATGCACCTTTGAAAGGTGGCTGGAGCATTACATAACCCAAATGGCATCCTTCGATATGCAAAGGTACCATAAGGGCATGTGAAAGTAGTCTTCTCTTGATCATTAGGATGAATGGGTATTTGGAAGAACCCACTATATCCATCAAGGAAACAATAGAAGGGATGGTTAGCCAATCTCTCAAGCATTTGATCAATAAAAGGAAGAGGGAAATGATCTTTCCTAGTAGAAGCATTGAGTTTTCGATAATCAATACACATCCTATGGCCGGTGATGGTTCTAGTTGGTATTAATTCATCCTTATCATTCTTAATCACAGTGATTCCACCCTTCTTAGGGACAACATGCACGGGAGACACCCAAGTGCTATCACTAATAGGGTAAATCACATTAGCTTCCAAAAGTTTTAAAATTTCCTTCTTCACCACCTCCTTAAGGTTTGGGTTTAATCTTCTTTGGTGTTCAATTGAGGAAGTATTTTCATTTTCAAGGTGAATCCTATGAGTACAAAGCATAGGAGATATGCCTTTGATATCACTCAAAGAGTAACCAATAGCTCTCCTATACTTTCTCAACTCACCAAGGAGAGAGTTGAGCTCATCATCACTCAAGCAATCATTCACAATTACGGGGTAAGTAGAGTTAGGGCCTAAGAAAGCATACTTTAGTCCAATGGGGAGTGGTTTGAGGTCCACCTTTGGGGCCTTAAGTTCGCTCCAATCCTAATCAAGGTCCTTAGCCAATTCGCTATCTTCAAGCTCCTCTAGCTTTTCCTTTTGTCCTTGACTTGAAACCTCAACTTCCATGGACCTCTTGTCTTGGTCACACTCCACTTCACCCTCACATGAAGCTACCAATCTTGTAAAGCCTTCTTCCCCATCAAGAGCCTTGCGCGAATCAAGCATTTGCATGTATGCTTGTGTTTACTCATCCAAGTAACCATTCTCTCCATGTGGTTTGGTGAGAGCAACACCAAGATGGTCTTCTTGAGCTAGTTCCTCTAGCAACTCATCGGCTAGCTCATCCATAGTCTCAATGTAGAATACTTGACCATCAATGGTGGACTTCCTCAAAGTCTTCTTTATGTCAAACTTAAACTCAATCCCTTTTCCAAGATGTAAGCCAATCTTTCCATGCCTAACATCTATAATAGCACCAGCTGTAGCTAGGAAGGGTCTTCCCAAAATCAAAGGATCCTTTGGCTCTTCATCCATCTTGAGCACCATGAAATCCGTGGGGATGATGAAGTTGCTAACCTTGATGGGCAAATCTTCAAGAACTCCAATAGGTAACCTCACACTTCTATCCGCAAGTATCAAGGAGATTCTACACTCTTTGTACTTGGTGAAACCAAGCTTCTTTTCAATTGAATAGGGCATAAGGTTGATGCTAGCTCCAAGATCACACAAGCAATTTTCAAAACTAAGAGGACATAAGGCGCATGGTATTGTGAAAGATCCGGGGTCTCCTAGCTTCTTTGGTATCACATTGCTTTGGATTATGGCACTACACTCTTGAGAAACTAGCATAACTCCTTGGATATCCCTTGCTCTTTGTGCCACGGTATCCTTCAAGAACTTAGCATATTGTGGAATCATCATAAAGGCATCCACCAAAGGCATCTTGAGCTCAATGTCTTTGATTTGCTTGTCAAACATAGCCTTGTATTTCTCCACCAATTGTTTCTTAAACCTCCCGGGAAAAGGAAGCTTAGGCTTGTAGGGTGGAGGAACAAATCTTGACTCTTTCTTGTGCAAATCCTCCTTTGGCTTCTCCTTTACCACTTCCTTACTCTTCTTTGCAATATATACATCATCAAAAGTTATAAAATCATAAAAATTTTCAAAGCTATCCTCCCCATCTTGAATTTCAATGTCCTCATTGATCAAAGGACTTGACCTTGGAGGCAACTCCTTTCCACTTCTGAAAGTAATGGCATTGATGTACTCCTTGGGATTTGCTTCACACTTTCCCGGTAGAGTACCTTGAGAGTTGGAGCTAGAGGCCTTGCCTTTCTCTAGCTGCTTAAACTTTAGTTGAAGACCCCCAATTTGAGTAGAAAGCTCATTGAGTGAGGAGTCCATCCTTGTGTTGATTTCAGCAATCTTCTTTCCCATATTAGCATCACTATTGGCTTGACCTTGTAGGATTTGTTGAAGCATAAGCTGAACATTGTCTTGTGGTGGGCTTTGTGAAGCTTGATTAAAACCCGGTGGAGCATTGACTTGGTTGAATTTGTGCCCACCAAAGTTGCCTTGGTTTCCTCCTTGGTAGTTAGACCTTGGTGCATAACCTTTTTGTTGATTGTTGTAGGGCACAAAAGGCTTTCCTTGAGTAGCTTGTGGAGGGTAAACTTGGTCTTGGGGGTTAGCCACATTAATACTACTATAAGAGAGGTTGTTGTTCCCCTTATAGTTGTTGTTATAGTTGTTGTTGTATCCTCCTTGGCCTCCCACGAAATTTACCACCTCTTGACCCTCTTGGTATTCAACTTGATCATCACAATCCTCCACATTATCTTCAACAAAATGTACATGTCTTTGGTTTGAGGACATGAGCTTATCCATCTTGTCATGTAGAGACTTCATTTCTTTCTTGTGAGATTCATATTCATCTCCCCTTGGAGCTCTATCATAGTCTTCATTGTAATTACCATCACTCAAGGCAAGATTCTCTACAAGCTCCAAACCATCTTCAACATCTTTGCCCAAGAAATTCCCATTGCTTGCGGTATCAAGAAGCATTCTTATCTTTGGGAGAACACCTCTATAGATTGTGCTTAGTAGAGACTCTTGTGTGAAGCCATGATGAGGACATTGCATTGTGTAGCCCTTGAATCTTTCCCATGCTTCATTGAAGGACTCATTGCTCTTTTGAGTGAAGCTAGAGATCTCATTCCTCAACTTGGCTGTCCTAGAGTTGGAGAAGAACTTAGATAGAAAGGCTTTCTTGCATTCATCCCATGTAGTGATAGTACCTTGAGGCAAAGTTTTCTCCCATTGCCTTGCCCTATCCCCAAGAGAGAAGGGAAATAGTCTTAGCTTGAAGGCATCCTCACTCACACCATTCATCTTGAATAAGCCACAAACTCTATCAAAGTTGTCCAAGTGATCTAGAGGATCCTCCATTGGCAACCCATGAAACTTGTCTTGTTGAACCATAGAGATGAAAGCTGGCTTCACTTCAAAAGTATTGTTTTGAACAGGGGGAGGATTGATACCATAGCGATTTTGATGTGTATTTGGAGCATCTCCAGCCCCAATAGTCCTCCCTAGTCTTGGTGCATGCAAGGGGTTTCCATTCCCCCTTAGTGCTTGCGCCAAGTTCATTGGAGGAGCTTGATCTCTTTGTTGTTCTTACATTCTAAACCTCTCTAACCTTGCAGCTTCCCTTCTTGCAATCCTTGCAACACTTTCCAATTGATCAATGTCTTGAAAACCTTGGAAGTTGTTGTCTCCTTGTGATCTCAAATGCATTCAAGGAAAAACTGAAATCTAGAAAAGTAGATGGTCAATAAGCAAAAAGATCACTTAGTCTCAAACAAAACTCAAATCTTAATGATCAATCAATCCCAACATGGCAACGGCGCCAAATTGAAACAAGAGTTTTTATGTCTTGCAAGCAATTCCTCAATTGCTCATATCATTGCAATATATTGAGGTATCAATCCATCTTGGGAGATGATGCAATAAGAATACAAAGTTAAGTCTAAGCTAAGCTAAAATGATAAAAGCAAGTCACAACAAGTATTGAAAGCTAAACACAAACTAAAAGAGATACTACTAGAGCAATATTATGAAACTAAGCCTTAATCACTACTAATCAAGATACTAAGCAAGGATTACTACTAAGCAAGATTATCAATTGACTAAATCGAAACCTAGGGATGGAATCATTGATTTGGGAAAACTAAATGGACAACCTTGCAATCATTTAAGCAACTAGTCAAGCTAACTCTATACCTAGAACACTTAATTTAGATTAGACCATGATGTGTGGCTCAAATCCCTTTGTTAATCTTCCTAATGAACTAATGATGTTTTAGCATTAAAATAATCAACAAGCATTAATAACAAGTCTAAATGGTATGATAAACACTCTAGACATCTAATGTCTTAGGCTAGAAATGTAAATCTCTTATTAAGTTGGTTCAAGCATTTCATCAAACACTTGGTGGGTGGATGAAATGCCTATGATGCAAAATAGCAAAGATTAGCTATTTGGCATGAAGAACTACTTAATAAGAAGAGAAAAGGAAGAATCTATCCTAGATTGCAAGTTTGAACCATAAGAAATCCCTAAATCTAACCCATCCCTAAGTTCCTAAGGAAACTACTCACTAATCATGCTTAAACCCATCAAATCAAAGATTAGAGAAGGGTTAAACATGATTAGAGAAAGATAAAACAAGAAATCTAAGAAAGATATTGCATTAAACTCAAATCCAAAGCATAAACAAGGTGTTTGCCCAAAGTGGCTAAAAGTTTAAGCTAAGAACAAGAGAATAAAAGTTGTCTAGAAAAATTAAGTCTAAAGAGTATTTATAGGGGGACCCATGAAAAGCAAGAAAAAGAATTCGTCTGGGGACGGATCGACGTGTTCGTCGATCCATCTCGTCGATCCGACCCTTTTTAAGAACGGATCGACGACTCATCGATCCATTACGTCGATCCATGCTCACAGTCTTTGCTTCTGGTCCGGCGTCTTTCATCGATCCGCTTCATCGATCCGTGCTCCTGGAATTTTGGATCGACGAGACTACGTCGATCCATCTCGTCGATCCGTCGTCCTGGAAATATGGTTCGGCGTGGCTTCATCGATCCGCTTCATCGATCCGTGCTCCTGGAAGTCTGGATCGACGTCCTTCGTCGATCTGGTACGTCGATCCGCTGTGAAAAATCCTCCTCTTCATCTTCTTTGCTTCTTCTTGCCCCTCCAAGTGGTGTGCATCATTCTCCAGCTCCATCCTCACCTCCTTAGTGTCCTTCTAACCTGATTAAGATTCCAAACCAACCAAATATGCAAAGAACCATGCAAGAATACTCTAGGACTCTAAATGATATAATGCAACAATATGATGATATATTAGACTCCTAAATGATGAGAAACTTATGCTAAATAGATGCTAAAATGATGCAAAATATAGACATATCAACGGCTGAGCTGAGGAGAATTCGGCAGAGCTTTGCTGAGGCTTTTTCTGAACCTTATAAGGTGCTGGACGAAAACTATATATAGGGGAGGGCTAGGGTTGACAAAAGGTTAAGTTTAGGGTTGGAGTGGGCCAAAAGAAGTGGGTTTGTAGTGTTTGGGAAATTTAGATGGGTTTGGGAAAATAAAAAAAAATATTTTGGGTTTGTGGATGTCACAATTTTCCTTAAAGATAGCTCGTTCCATTATGATGAGAAACGCTCTGAAGTGTTCCTTCAGGTCTGTTATCCCTTTGTAGATTGGAAGTCAAATATTTTAGGACACTTTTGTCTCGTTTATGCGCGTCGTGAATGGCATCGCGTGGGTCTCCTCTAACATGAGATCAATCTCTGAGGCCGAGCTGGTGGTTTTGTGGACTTGAAATTGGATCGCCTTCACTTTGGCGTTTGCCCGAGCCAGGTCGGTTCGGATTTCGCAAAGTGCTTCGCCTCGAATTCCAACGTTAGGCTCGGCAAAACGTCTACGGTTTGCCATTCGGGGCTCGTCGAGATAGTACGTTTGCTAGGTCCATAAGGGATTTTCTTCTTTTTTGACTAAGTCTCCATCTTGTCTTGAGCCGAGCCCTTCTTCCGGGGTCCTGGTTCGTTGCGTCAAGATGCTAGGTTATGTCAGTTCCCCGTCGGATCAACCTCCCCCAGCCACAGTTGTGGCCGCCGAGCTGTCAATGGGCTCGTCCAGGGTTCCATGGGGCGCTTGTTCCTTCGTTCGTCAGCTTCTCTTCGGATCAAACAAGGTGCTTCCGAGCCGAGCTTCTCTTCCGATGTTCTGTCTTGTTGCGCCGCAGAGACAGTCGCTTCAGATTGCGCCAATCCCGTATCGGTTATGGTTTCTCCTGTCGCTGTTGTGGTTGCCGAACCGTTGGTGGGCTCGCCTAGGTTTCTGTCAGGTTGCTAGTTTCCTCTTGCGCCGGCTCCTATTCATATCAGACGAGGTGGTTCGGCGATGTTGGGCCTCCTAGCTACTAGCGTCTGTTCTCCGGAGATGCGTTGCGACTGGAAACCACCTGACCGCTGTTGATGGCACCTAAAGTTGAGAAGTTAAGCGCCGTCGGATTGAGGCCGAGTCTCATAAACTTTCAGGGTGGATTCTTCATTGGGGTCAAGCTCCCGATTCGGTGGTTCTGGGCTCCGCCCTCCGTTGTCAGGTTCTTCAAGGTCTGGCCCTGCTCCACCGTTCTCATCATTAGTGCCGCCAACATGACCTTCATCTCGGCCAAGGATACTGAGATCGCCTGGACTTGGATATGTGCCTGCTGAGTGGCGTTGGGCGCCTCATCTCCTCCGGGAAGATTCGCTCCGGTGGTCTTATTGACGTTCACCTCTCCAGTCATCTCTTCGGATCTCGTGTGCGTCGGTTCTCGGTGTAAGAACACTTCTTCGCCCCTACTTCTTGTGGCAAATTGTGCGTGCTAGATTTTACACAATAGAATTTGTCTACAAAAATATAAAAGAGTACACGAAGATTATAAGTTAAAACACGAAACAGAGATCCAAAGATCATGATTTTATTATAGCTTTTTGATAAGCTTTTTGGTACAAGTATTCGGCTAGGTAAAAGCCGATAAAAGTCGATGAGAGGCGATCAGAGGCGATCCCATTTACAAATGAGTTAAGGATTCTATTTATACATCTCTACTCGTAATCTAAGCGAATATCTTGGTAAATATTATCATAAATTCTCGTTTATCCCTTGGTGCGGCGTTACTTTACACGACACTTTGTCTTCTAAGGCGAACATTGCTTCTGACTTCCTCGTGGGTTAGGGCTCGACCCATTTGTGCAATGATCCATCTTGGGTTCGGCCTCGTACCTCATCTTGGGTCTTGGATCGTTGCGTGGGCTTACGACTCGGATCGTCAAGGGAAGAGGCTGGTTCGGTTTGGCTCGGATCGTGCACGGTTTGTGCGCTTCGCTCTGGCTCGGACCATACATGGTTTGTGCACCGAGTCGAGCCCAGTTTATGCTCGGTTTGTGCATTCCTCGGGTTGGCTCATATATTTCCTTCCATACATAGTCGTTTCCTTGATTGATCTTGCCTGGGTGAAAACCGACCCCAACATCACCTCTTGGACGAAATTGTTCCTGCTTACGAGCCTGGTTCCATCTATTTCACCCTTATCTTTTACTTATGCTTTATTTTTTGTATTTTGAGTCAGTCCCATCCTTGCACCACTATTTCACACTAAGGACATTACGATTTAAGTCTGAGGGAAGATTTATCCGTACTAACGATTTTGCTTTCTTTGTTTTGGTTTTATTTGAGTCATTTTAATGATTTTTATCTACTCTAAGAACAAAATATGATCTATCTCGATATATTGATATGGTTTTAAGGACTAAGATTCAAAATCAAGGATGATAATCGACCAGTGTACTTCTACGATATCTCCATATTTTAGATCTTTTTAGCATGCATTTAGTATAGGTTTTCGTCTCTTTTATGCATTCATTCACTAGTTTTTGTCACATCTTCATTCATATTAGTTTTAGGATAGGCATTGCATATTTTGCATGTTAGGAGTGCTTGACAGGTTCTTTTGGAGTTTGTGTAGGTTCTATGGAGTTGGGGAGAAGAACCAATGAGCAGCCAAGGCAAGAAGGAGCAAAAGAGAAGACTTCTACAGCCACCACGGTCAGCCACAACAACTTCATCCTGATATGAAGCAAGACGTCTGCTTTTAGATCAATCAACTAAAACGGACTGTACAACCCATTGTGGAAAGATCAGCTCAGACGAAGGGTTTATATCTCGATTCAGCTTCTAGTGCCTTCATAAGATTTGTAGAGAATTGAGTTTTATTTCATCTGGTGGAAGTATGAAGTCACTACGATCGATGGTTCAGAAGTTACTGTGGAAACAGTAAGCATCGGCCTAGCCAGCTCGGCATGCTAGTGTACAACGGACAAGCATAACGGCTTGTGCCCGATGAAGGTTCTGCTGATGAAGACAAGAGCTTGGAGCCACAACGGCCTACAACAACTGCTTCATACCATTGCAGCTAGAGTCCAAAGAGCACAATTGTCCAAAGAAGTTTGCTTTTAGCATTGGATCCCCTTTGGTTGTGAGGATAAGGTTCACTAGGGGTTTTGTGGCTCTCCTATAAATACCCATAGCCCCCTTCTCACGAGCTCCCTCGCTCCCTCTTAGATCTATTTTAGTGTGTGCTTAGTTTTCTCTTTATTTTCAAGAACTTTGTATATACTTTTGATTTTAATTTAGTTTTTGCACTTCTCTTAATTATTTCTTCTTGTTCTTACTTTCTAATCTTGTTTAGACACATCTTCTTCATAGGATTTTGTGGTTATTCTTGATTAGGATTTATGTTTAAGCTTTCATTTTGTTCTTGAGTTTAAGAACTTTTCTTTTATGTTTATGCTTATTTGAGATTTGCAAACCTTGCACTTCTTGAATAAACCTTGTATTTTCCTTTTTTATTTTATTTTTTGTCTTTGATCTTCTCTCCAATCTTGCTTAGCATTATTTCCTTTTGGATCTAGAGGTTAACCATATGATGAGAGAGTGGTGATTTGTGGTTCTTAGGATGTGATAGATTTATGGTAATAGATCTTGATGCTTATGTGTTTAATGATCTTAATCCTTCTCTATTCACCATAGTTAATGCTTGGCTTAAACTGATCACTTAGACTAAAGTTCATAGGCTTCTCTAACAAACACCATGTTAGATGAATGTTTGAACCATAATTAGAGGATCTACCCTTCCTAGCCTAAGACATTAGTTGTCTAGGGGGTATTTTGGCGTTATAGGGTTGAATATTCATGCTTGTTTTTCTTATTGTACTGCTTTGCAAAAGCTAATCTATGGTGATAAGATTACAAAGTGACTTCTATCACGACAGTGGATTAGTCTTGATTAGAAATCCTATGCAAGGATTACCATCTAAGACCCAAGGTCTAGATGTTGTTATAATCCATCATTGATCGGCATGTTTATCATAGATCATTTATCTTATCTTAGGAACCGCTTTTGTCATTTTTAGTCTTTGCTTAGCTTGTGTTAACTTTTGTTCTCTTTTCTTTTGCTTTTGGTAATCACTTATGTTGTTAGCTATTAAAAACCTTCTCTATTCGCTTAGCTTAGCATAGTTCTCTATATCTCAAGTGTCATTAGCTTCCTAAGTGGATTGACACCTCAAGTACTACAATGACATGTGTGTTTGAGGATTGATCAAAGGATTAAAAACATTTGCATCAATTGGCGCCGTTGCCGCTTGGGATTGTTTTTAATGCATTTGAGATTGAGTTCTAGCTTAGACTACTGATTTTTTTTTTCTCTTTTAGGTACAATGTTTCAATGAGGGAATCAAGCTAGAGACACAAAACAAGCGCACTTGAGAAGCAGTCTCATGTTTATCCTAGTCAAGAGGGTCATGGAGGTCGTGAACCATAAACAAAAGGAACAAAGGAGCTAAAACGAGCTGGTGCAACGGCTTGTGCATGATATTGAAGCCAAAACGGGCTGGTGCAACGGCTTGTATCCAAGAGAAGAGAAAACGAGCTGGAATAACGGTTTGAGTCCGTTGAGGAGCCCACAAATGAGCTAGTGCAGCGGTCTGAACCCGATATGACAGCCAATCCAATGTAAGTCTTCTCTCTTCCTAAACCCTACTTCACTCCTTGTGACTGCCATTTCTCCTTGCATATTTTTGTGTTTTTGTGTCCTTCTCTTGAACTTCTATTACACAAGGTACTCTGTAATTTAAGTTTGGGGAAGGGTTTGCGTCATTTGACTTTGTGTTTTGTTTTTTTTTTTTTTCCATTTGCATACATGAGTCTCATGCATAGAAAATCACATAAAAAAAATTTAAAGCATAATTAGTTGCATTTTTTTCATCTTAGGATTGAGTCTAGTTGCATAGCATATATGATTCATTAGCATTGCATAGGGTGAATTTCCTTGTAAATTGCCATTTTAAATCATGAGATCAATGCCCTTGTTCATAGTTGTTTGATGCATTTTGAGTAAATTCGAGTTTAAGGTTGAATCACACTTGGACCATATAATTTGTTATTTAATTCTTTTCTCAAGCACACTTGATTTGATTCCTTTCCCTAATTATACTTGAACCGTAAATATTGATTCATAATTAACATGCTTTTGCTTGAATTGCAACTCATGGATTTTCACTTGGACTTTCTTTTTCCCTTTTAAACCACTCTTTGCTAGTTCGAGTAACTCTACCACACCCAAGCCAAACCTTTCTTTAAACCATAAACACTTTTGTGAGCGATATGTGAGGCCTCTTGCATAGTTTTCGAATCTTCTTAGGCAAAAAGTGTTGGGTTTAGGCTGACAAGGTTAAATTCTCATGTAGACGTTGGCTCACATCTCGAGTCAACATAGGCTAAGTGTTTCACGGGGACAAAAACGGCATGATACCGCTGTGCTAAGCTGTTATCCGCGGGTAACCTAGGAGAGAGTTGTGCTAAATGTTTATCTTGGGATAAAGGAAAAGAAAGAACGGAAGGGAGGTTTATTGAGTCAAAAGGGGGGCATGTACTCGAAGAGACGGCGGCTGCAAAAGAAGCTCAAAATCAAAGATGAAATGACGGCTTCAAAGAAGCAAAGAAGGTCAAACATCAAAGTCAAATCTGGGCAAACAAACACCAAGGGTGAAAAACAAAGGAGCGCCACCAAATGAGCCAAAGAGAAAGCCGTAACCGATCTCAAAAGAAGAAAGAAGAAGTCCCCCAAGACAATAAAAAAAGGTGAAAAGAGAAGTGAAAGAGTACAAGGGAAAATGCCTCGGGAAAGGGTAGCTTAGGAAAGGGAATATGGTTTAGACTAAGGTAGAAAGTGATTAAGTGCTTGGGTAGATGAGAATTTATCCTTGTATGCATCGTTTAGTTTTCACCCCTAGCATTTTGCATTAAGAAGATTCCTTTGATTAGTGATCCTTACTAAACACTTAACCCTTTCCACTTCGAGTTCACTTTTAGCATGCGAACATGAGTTGAATGATAAACATAAGCATGATTCACGGTTTTGATTTTAAAATGTTAAAGGGATAGGATGATTTGATTGTGTGTGTAGGTTGAGATTAAGTGCATTGTATTTTGAGATAAGTGTAGTTAAGACTTTGGAGTAGAATGAATTTGATTTGCATCTTAGAACTTTAAACATGGACGTTGATTTGATCTCTTTTAATGGCATTTTGGATTTGAACACCCATTTTCAAACCTCACTCCCTTCTTTGTCTTTGTTTGCTTGAGGACAAACAAAAAGGCAAGTTTGGGGGTGTTGATATCTCCATATTTTACATCTTTTTAGCATGCATTTAGTATAGATTTTGTCACATCTTCATTCATATTAGTTTTAGGATAGGCATTGCATATTTTGCATGTTTGGAGTGCTTGTCATGTACATTTGGAGCTTGTAGAGGTTCTATGGAGTTTGGGAGAAGAACCAATGAGCAGCCAAGGCAAGAAGGAGCAAAAAAAGAAGACTTCTACAGCCACCACGGTCAGCCACAACGACCTCATTCTGATATGAAGCAAGACGTATGCTTTTAGATCAATCAACTAAAACGGACTGGACAACCCATTGTGGAAAGATCAGCTTGGACGAAGGGTTTCTATCTCGATTCAGCTTCTGATGCCTTCATAAGATTTGTAGAGAATTGATTTTCTTTCGTCTGGTGGAAGTATAAAGTCATTACGATCGGCGGTTCAGAAGTTACTGTGAAAATAGTGAGCATCGGGCATGCTAGTGTACAACACACAAGCATAACGGCTTGTGCCCGATGAAGCTTCTGCTGATGAAGACAAGAGCTTGGAGCCACAATGGCCTACCATAACTGCTTCATGCCGTTGCAACTAGAGTCCAAAAAGCACAAGTGTCCAAAGAAGTTTGCTTTTAGCATTGGATCCCCTTTGGTTGTGAAGATAAGGTTCACTAGGGTTTTTGTGGCTCTCCTATAAATACCCATAGCCCCCTTCTCACGAGCTCCCTCGCTCCCTCTTAGATCTATTTTAGTGTGTGCTTAGTTTTCTCTTTATTTTCAAGAACTTTGTATATACTTTTGATTTTAATTTAGTTTTTGCACTTCTCTTAATTATTTCTTCTTGTTCTTACTTTCTAATCTTGTTTAGACACATCTTCTTCATAGGATTTTGTGGTTATTCTTGATTAGGATTTATGTTTAAGCTTTCATTTTGTTCTTGAGTTTAAGAACTTTTCTTTTATGTTTATGCTTATTTGAGATTTGCAAACCTTGCACTTCTTTAATAAAGCTTGTATTTTCCTTTTTTTCTTTCCTGTCATTGATCTTCTCTCTAATCTTGGATTCTCTCTTGTCTTGTCATAAACTTTTAGCCTTTTTGAGAGAAAACCTTGTATTTGCTTTGGATCTTTTAAGTTTTATGCAATATCTATCTTGAACTTCTATTAATCTTTTCTCTAATCATGTTTAACCTTTCTCTTATCTTTGATTTGATGGGTTTAACTATGATTAGTGAGTAGTTCTTTAGGAACTTGGGGATGGGTTAGATTTAGGGTTTTCTAATGGTTCAATCTTGCAATCTAGGATAGATTCTTTCATCTCTCTTCTTATTAAGGTGTTCTTAATGCCAAATAGCTAATCTTTTGCTATTTGGATCATAAGCATTTCATACACCCACCAAGTGTTTGATGAAATGCTTGAACCAACTTAATAAGAGATTTACATACCTAGCCTAAAACATCATTAGTTGTCTAGGGTGTTTATCATGCTATTAGACTTGTTATTAATGCTTGCTAATCATTTTAATGCTAAAACATCATTAGTTCATTAGGGTGATTAGTGAAGGGATTATTGCCACACATCATGGATTAGTCTTTAATTAGTGTTCTAGGCATAGAGATAGCTTGATTAGTTGCTTAAATGATTGCAAGGTTGTCCATTTAGTTTCCCAAGTCAATGATTCCATCCCTAAGTTTCGTTTTTAGTATTTTGTCAATCTTGATTAGTAGTAAATCATTTGATTAGTGCTTGATTAGCAGTAATTAAGGCTTAATTTGATATTATTGCTCTAGTAGTGTCTCTCCTAGTTTATAGTTTGCTTTCAATTATTGCTTGTGACTTTCACTTACTATTTTTATCTTAGCTTAAACATAACTTTGTATTCTTATTGAATCATCTCCCAAGATGGATTGATACCTCAAATATTGCAATGATATGAGCAATTGAGGAATTGCTTGCAAGACTAAAAAGTCTCGTTTCAATTTGGCGCCGTTGCCGTATTGGGATTGATTGATCATTAAGATTTGAGTTTAGTTTGAGACTAAGTATTCCTTTTGTGTTTATTGACCATCTCATTTTCTAGATTTCAGTTTACCCTTGAATGCATTTGCGATCACAAGGAGACAACAACTTCCAAGGTTTTCAAGAGATTGATCAGTTGGAGAGGGTTGCTAGGATTGCAAGAAGGGAAGCTGCAAGGTTAGAAAGGTTGAGAATGGAAGAACAAGCTGATGTTCCTCCACCAATGGAGCATGCAAACCAAGCTCATAATGGAAATGAGCAAGCTCCAAGGGGAAATGGAAACCCCTTGCATGTGCCTAGACAAGGGAGAACCATTGGGGCTGGTGATGCTCCAAATATTCATCAAAATAGATATGGTATTCAACCTCCACCAGTTCACAACAACACCTTTGAAGTGAAGCCAGCTTTCATCTTCATGGTTCAACAAGACAAGTTCCAAGGTTTGCCTATGGAGGATCCACTTGATCACTTGGATAACTTTGATAGAGTTTGTGGGTTGTTCAAGATGAATGGTGTGAGTGAGGATGCTTTCAAGCTAAGAATCTTTCCCTTCTCTCTTGAGGATAGAGCAAGGCAATGGGAGAAAAACTTGCCCCAAGGAACAATCACATCTTGGGATGAATGCAAGAAGGCTTTCTTATCTAAGTTCTTCTCCAACTTAAGGACGGCCAAGTTGAGGAATGAGATCTCTAGATTCACTCAAAAGAACAATGAGTCTTTTAATGAAGCATGGGATAGGTTCAAGGGCTACACAATGCAATGCCCTCATCATGGCTTCACACAAGAGTCTCTACTAAGCACTCTCTATAGAGGAGTTCTCCCAAAGATTCAAATGCTTCTTGATACCGCAAGTAACGGGAACTTCTTAGGCAAAGAAGTAGAAGATGGTTTGGAGCTTGTAGAGAATCTTGCCTTGAGTGATGGTAATTACAATGAAGACTATGATAGAGCTCCAAGGGGAGGTGACTATGAATCTCACAAGAAAGAAATGAAGTCTCTACATGACAAGATGGACATGCTCATGTCTTCCAATCAAAGGCATGTACATTTTGTTAGTGAGTACCAAGAAGATTGTGATGATCAAGTTAAGGCTCAAGAGTGTGAAGAAGTGGTAAATTTCGTGGGTGGCCAAGGAGGCTACAACAACTACTCCAACAACAACTATAAGGGGAATAACAACCTCTCTTATAGAAGTACTAATGTAGCCAACCCGGGAGACCAAGTCTATCCTCCACAAGCTACTCAAAACAAACCTTTTGTGCCTTACAACAATCAACAAACGGGTTATGCACCAACGTCTAACTACCAAGGAGGAAACCAAGGCAACTATAATGGTCAAAAGTACAATGCTCCACCTGGTTTTCCTCAACCTTCACAAGGTCCTCCACAAGACAACGTTCAGCTCATGCTTCAACAAATAATTCAAGGTCAAGCTCAAAATGATGCTAATATGGGAAAGAAGATTGCTGAGATCAACACAAGGATGGATTCTTCACTCAATGAGCTTGCAACTCAAATATGAGGTCTTCAACAAAAGTTCAAGCAACTTGATAACAAAGGCAAGGCTTCTAACTCCAATTCTCAAGGCACTTTCCCCGGTAAGCCCGAAGCTAACCCAAAAGAGTATTGCAATGCTATCTCCACCTTTGATGAAGATGAGTATGAGATAGTTGTGCTAGAGTTTAAGCAACTATTCGAAGCTCCTTATGATACATCTGCCTTCAATGAGGACATTGAAGATCAAGATGGGGAGGTGGTTATTGAAAATGAATCCATGGTTGTTGCTACCGAAATGGGTAAAGAAGTGTTTGATGAACCCAAGACTTCTACAAAGGCAAGAGTTGAGGAGGATGTAAGAGAAGTGGCTAAGAAGAGTGAAGAAGGAGCTTGTGATCTCCTTATCTATAAGCCACCACTCCCATATCCTGAGCGGATTTTGACTAAGGCACAAAAGAAAGTGCTTTCAAGCTTTAGAGGAAGTATGGAGAAAGTTGGAGCACCCTTGCCAAAGGGGAAGAGTTTGTCTCAAGTCAAGGGTCAAATAAGGTTCATCAAAGACTTGCTAGCTAATAGGGAGAAGGTAGAAGAGCTGATGGAAAGCCTTAATCCACCAGGCACAACAAGGGATGAGCCTAAGAATACCCATAGCCCCCTTCTCACGAGCTCCCTCGCTCCCTCTTAGATCTATTTTAGTGTGTGCTTAGTTTTCTCTTTATTTTCAAGAACTTTGTATATACTTTTGATTTTAATTTAGTTTTTGCACTTTCTTAATTATTTCTTCTTGTTCTTACTTTCTAATCTTGTTTAGACACATCTTCTTCATAGGATTTTGTGGTTATTCTTGATTAGGATTTATGTTTAAGCTTTCATTTTGTTCTTGAGTTTAAGAACTTTTCTTTTATGTTTATGCTTATTTGAAATTTGCAAACCTTGCACTTCTTTAATAAAGCTTGTATTTTCCTTTTTTTCTTTCCTGTCATTGATCTTCTCTCTAATCTTGGATTCTCTCTTGTCTTGTCATAAACTTTTAGCCTATTTGAGAGAAAACCTTGTATTTGCTTTGGATCTTTTAAGTTTTATGCAATATCTATCTTGAACTTCTATTAATCTTTTCTCTAATCATGTTTAACCTTTCTCTTATCTTTGATTTGATGGGTTTAACTATGATTAGTGAGTAGTTCTTTAGGAACTTGGGGATGGGTTAGATTTAGGGTTTTCTAATGGTTCAATCTTGCAATCTAGGTTAGATTCTTTCATCCCTCTTCTTATTAAGGTGTTCTTAATGCCAAATAGCTAATCTTTTGCTATTTGGATCATAAGCATTTCACACACCCACCAAGTGTTTGATGAAATGCTTGAACCAACTTAATAAGAGATTTACATACCTAGCCTAAAACATCATTAGTTGTCTAGGGTGTTTATCATGCTATTAGACTTGTTATTCATGCTTGCTAATCATTTTAATGCTAAAACATCATTAGTTCATTAGGGTGATTAGTGAAGGGATTAGTACCAAACATCATGGATTAGTCTATAATTAGTGTTCTAGACATAGAGATAGCTTGATTAGTTGCTTAAATGATTGCAAGATTGCCCATTTAGACTCCCAAATCAATGAACCCATCCCTAGGTTTCGTTTTTAGCAATTTAAATTCTTGATTAGTAGTTAATTTCATAATTAGCACTTGATTAGTAGTGATTAAGGCTTAGTTTCATATTATTGCACTTGTAGTGTGTCTCTTAGGTTGTGCTTCCTATTTTAATCATTGCTTGTCACCTTAACCCCTTTCAATTTAGCTTAGCTTAAGCAAAACTTTGCATTCTTATTGAATCATCTCCCAAGATGGATTGATACCTCAAGTATTGCAATGATATGAGCAATTGAAGAATTGCTCCAAGACATAAAAAGTCTTGTTTCAATATTTTGGAGTGTTTTCTCAGGTGATATGGTGAATGAGGATGGTCCGAAGAAGAAATCATAGAGAGAGATCAAGAAAGGAGGGTGAACAGATGATATCGAGCATGGATCACGGCTTCTTAGCTGATATGGACAAGCGCATGAATGAACTTCGACGAAGTAGCAGCGACTTGGTCCCGAAAGAAGCACCCCGGAATGAAGGTCCAGCAAGAGGATTCACTGAAGACGGATATCGGAGCAAAGCAGCGGGAAGAGCCCGATACAAGCAGCAAGCAAGAGGAGTCACGACGGCTTGATCCCGAAATGGTTCCCCGATATGGAGGTTGCTCGAAGATCACAAGAAGTTGGCATTTCGGCTCGCTTCCCACGACGTGAAGCCGATTCGCTACAGTGCAAAAGAGTACCCATTTCGGGCAAGTGGTCTCAAGGCTCTAAGTTTTTCCTCTTTTGTGTATAAATACTTTGTTCCCCACGCCTATCTCTCTCTCTCTGGTTCGACAATTATTTTTCTGTCTTTCTTGTAACGAAAAACTCTTAGTCTTTCTCGCCATTAAAGCTTAATTCTAAAACTTGTATCTTTAAGAAATCTTGTTCATCTCGTTTTAAGTCATGTTGATCGTTCCTTCCTCAGTTGGATTAACGGTTTCCATGACAAATAGCGAGTAGTTTATCTCGGTTTAAGGGATGAGGTTAGGGTAAACGAGTTAAAGGTTGAATCTATGGTGCTTGTATAGGCTTAAAACATCTTAATCCTTTCTTATTTGATGCTCTTATTGCTTAATCATCTTCGTTATTTGATTTATGCCTTCAAGCTTCTTCAAACAAACGCACATGTTTGAATGTTTTCAAGAACCAATCTCATAAGAGATTCGCTCATCCTAGCCTAAGGGATTAGATGTCTAGGGAGCGTTTTGGCATAAATAGAATTGTTAATTCATGCTTGCTAGTTTCACGGATCACTACGTGGGAGAGAGGTTAGGTTGAGAGTTAGCAAAGTGATTTTTACCACGAGGGTGGATCTATCTAGTTTCCTGAACCCTATGTTGAAGGATTAGCCTCAATGGTAGTTAGCACATGCATCAAGGAGCAACCTTTACCAAGTTATCCTTAAATACCTTGTCCCTCGAACCGATCCTCATTTTATCATTAAAGCTTGTTTTTTTATTTGCTATTCCTTTCCTTCTTTAGCTAGATCCAGTTTATGTTATTAGTTTTCTATCATTGTGACACTTAGGTTGATAGATTTCCTCTCTAAAGCTTTTAAATCACTACTAGCTTGTACAAGAACCTCATGAATACAATATCTTGAATCTTCCCATCAGAATGATAAGACCCATAACCTATACTACATTCGGTTATAAGTAGTGGGTCATTGACCAAGTAGCATACAAGAATCTACTTATCATTCATCCTTGACTGAATATGCAATGTTGTTGAATTTGCTTGAATTTGTGAATAATTGCCTATTGAAAATTCTTGCTTTTCACAATTCAAATTCATCTCGGCTTAGTAAATGAATCGATGTGTTTGCTTGAGTCTTTCTAGTCATGAATAGAGATGCGTAAGTTTAAATGCACATGCAAGAGTCTTGCCATTTGTTATCTCAACCTTGTACTTACATACTTTTGAGTGTTTTTCTTGATAGGTACAATGGTGGGAGCAACAAGAAGCGGTGCAGTCCTTGGAAGATCGAAGGATTGCCAACATGACAAAAGAGAAGGGAAGAAACCAGTGGGGAGCTCGAGGCGAAACATCATGGTTCGGTCACCTTCAAGAACCTCGGGAAGAAGGAGCATAAGCTCCAAGCCCACATTGGTCGAAATGAGAGCCGCTTTCAAACAGATGGAGTTCAAGGCAACTCGCTACCCCCATGTAGAGACCATGGTCGAGCTGGGCATCTATGAGGATTGCCAAATCCTCTTCAACGCCATGGGACTAAGATGGTTCATGGAGAATGCCTATGTCTCACACGATGAGGCCACGTTATAGTTCCTTTCATCTCTCGAGGTCACATTCTACACGTATGGAGGGGAGACTCCCGAGGGAGATGGGGATGGGTACATCCGTTTCAAGTTCAGAAGCAAGACACACCGGATGTCATTTCGAGAACTCGAGCAGATTTTCGGGTTCAGCCAAGGCGATATGCGCGAGATGACACTCAGTATTGAAAGGGAAGAACTGGAAGCACTGTGGGTACACATTGGTGTAGGGACATGCCAGCCCGGGGTCAACAAGAGCACCAAAATCAGGCATCTTGCCTTGCGGTATGTGTAAAGAGCCATTGTATATACATTCTTTGCAAGGAAGGAGTTTGGGGCTGTGCTAACAAAGGAGCTGTAGATTATGGACGACGGGCTGGTGGAGATTCTCCAAGAGACTCGTAACGAGACAGAGCTGAGAGGAAGCAGAAGGAGTACCGGGTTGATCACGATATTGCTCAAGGAGCTCATTCACTACAAGTCATGGATGACTTCTACACCAAGCGACATGCCACAAGTTGGTTGTGGAGGGATTGTGATGGCTATACTCAGAGGTGCTGGTGTTAATCTGGAGGAGCCAACCCACGAAATACGCTGGATTGATTTATCATTCTTGAAGAAGTATCAATTCCTCGGGAAGCCATATCTGCATGGACATCGATATCAGTTCACCCTCCCATCCAACAAACCAGCCGTCTTCTTCCTGCCTAACATGTATCTCACCATAGTCTGTTAGCCTCTGCACCTGTACTTCGAACCACAAGAAGAGTACATATTCCCCTATGGAGCCGACTTCCAAGGGGATGACGAGGAACAATATCAGAATGAAGCCGATATGGGTGCTGAGGATGAAGAAGATGACGAGGGAGGCTACATGGAAGCCACATATGAGTACGGCTTTCCTTTATACGTAGCAGAGCGCTACCATGTCTACCCTATCACGAGCGCCATGCACCGTACCCTCAAGACAGCCTATGACTGGATCCACTTCTCCAACGTTACTGCAAGTGGCAGGATCAGTTAATATCCAAGCTCGTCTCCACCGTCAAGGGAATCAAGGGGGCATGTGAGAGGTCTCAAGGGCCAGATCAAGACTCTCTCAACCAAATTCAAGGGATCGACGTCCTCACCACGGCTTGAGGATGATGCACAACCAGAGGAGATGAAAGGCGATGAAGAAGAGGAGGGAAGCTTAGACGAAGGGGACAGCCAAAATCCCTGTGAGAGGCATTCTTTCTCCTTCATGCCGAGGGAGCAAACCTGGAGAAACCCGGGAGATCATCTTGCCACGAGGAAGGCATTTTGAGGAAGAGAAGGGCGAGACAATCCCCAATACCGGATTCCGACAACCCATCACTCTCAACCAGTGAGGACACCACGTCCTCACATCACACTAATAACTGAGGTACCACACTCCAACTCTCTGTATATACACCTTTTTATTTCTTTGTATTTTGTTTGAATTTTGCATATTAGGTGTATGTATTCTTCTTCTCTTCTATTACACATGGACTATGTGATTTAAGTTTGAGAGAGTACATATACATGCATTCATATTTAGAATAGGATAACATACATGCATATACTTGCACAGAAAAATCAAAACAATTTAAAAATTTTGAAAAATTATCCCACAAAAAGAAAACTATATAGTTCCATTTTCATTTTAGGATTGAGTCTAGACGCATTCATATAGGACTCATAGCATTCGCGTAGGGTGTAAATTGTAGACTATCCTTGTAAATAGCAATTTTTAAGTCATGAAGTCAATGTCTTTTGTTCATGTTTGTTTGATGCATTCTGGATTAGACCGAACTTAAGGTAGAACCACATTTGAAATTCATCTTGTAAAATTCAATATTGGCTAATGCATTGTGATTTAAACCATTTCCCTATTAAACTTAAACCGTAAATACTGAAAGTTTAATTATCTTGTTCATGCTTTATCATCAGCTCATTTATTTTCACATGGACTTTCTTCCCCTTTGTACCACTCTTTGCTAGTCCAAGTACCCTACCACACCTAAACCATAACATTTGTTTAAAACCATAAACACTTTTGTGAGCGTATGTGAGGCCTTTACATAATTTTCGGATCTTCTTAGGCAAAAAGTGTTGGGTTTAGGCTGACAAAGTTATATTCTCATGAAGACATTGGCTCATAACTCTAGTAAACATAGGTTAGATGGTTCTCAGTGGCAAAATGGCTTGAAACCGATATGCTAAGCCGATATCTTTGGGT
This sequence comes from Alliaria petiolata, assembly GCA_020283515.1. NCBI lineage: Eukaryota > Viridiplantae > Streptophyta > Magnoliopsida > Brassicales > Brassicaceae > Alliaria > Alliaria petiolata. The sequence continues at coordinate 61,519,522 of JAHZTW010000003.1, read as the reverse complement.
AGACTAAGAAGGGTGGGTTTTGATTGTTTATATGAGGAAGGAGGAGAAAAGAAAGAAGAGTTCATTGAGTCAGATGGGGACACGTAACATAAGATGGCGGCTACAAAGATGCTAAAAAAGGCGATTCCAAAGAAGAAAAAGAAGGCCAATACATTAAAGTCAAACTGACCAACATCACCAAATGTGAAACACAAGGAACACAACAAAAGGAGCCAAAAATAGCTGAAACCGATCTGCAAGAAAGAAAAATTCCCCCGATTTGATCAAGGAATGTGAAACGAGGAGTGAAAACGGATACAAGGCAAAACGAGGAGGGAAAACAAGGCAAATTGCCTAAGAGAAGGGTAGCTTAGGAAGGAAACACACAAATTAAACTAGGATAGAAAACAATTAGGTGCTTGGGTAGATGATAATTTATCCTTGTATGCATCCACTAGTTTTTACCCTTACCATTTTGCATTAAGAAGATTCCTTCATTGAGCGATCCCGTCAAAACACTTAACCCGTTCGGACTACGAGTTTATCTTTAACTCGTGACCTTACCCTTAACCAAGTAAGCCGATTGATGGGGTCTAAATAATCGTCCGAGATTGGAGGATTTCTTTGGGGACTCGTCGAGCTTTGAATTTGTAGGACCCTAAGCTGCAAGTGCACAACGTGCGTTTAGTACTTAGGGTATCGATCCACAGGGAGGAGGTCAACTGCAAAACAGAAGAATCAGGGCAACCAAAGACGCAGGGAACTGGGGTTTTGGGGTAAGTGTCATGGTTTTTGCAGAAATAAAAGAAAGCAGTATCACGTCTTATATAGAGAAGGTTGTCAATCTCTTCTATAACCAACGGGAAAAGGAAAATAAACATAAAGACTTGTAAAAAGGAAATCAGGCAAGCAGTGCAGGAAAAGTAAATATTGAAGTGCGTAAATCTCGATGTAAAAGCAGATGGGGTGCGATACGTTGGGAATCTTCTCGGGAAATCTATGGGGTTCTAACTAGGAATCAAATACGCAAATGCTAAGCAAACGAGACTAGGCGATTTTCCCCAAACTGATTCACTGGTTTTAACAACCTAACTTAATCAAGCAAGGTCGATCTACGAACTTCTAGTCCGCAAGTATATTCTCATATCCTGTGTCCTAGACGAACACGCAATAAGATCGGGACGATAAACATTCAGACATCTTTTAAAGGATGCTCTCTACCCTATTTTGGTCCAGATCTGAGATTCAGGAAGTTGGTCGCTCTCAAGATCCTGCGATCAGAATATAGTTCATGACGCTAGACTCATGCAATAAGAACGAATAAAGTGAGACAGAAAATCCTAGTCTACGGCCTAAACAATCGGTTCAACAACAGTTAATGAAATTCCCCATAGATCCCCTTAAAGAACACCCAACGAAAGTAAACTACTCAGACATGAAGTAGAGACATAAAACGTGATTGATGAGTGCATAACTTGTATAAATCGATGAGAAACAAACATGGTTCAAGAATAAATCAATCTCCCTGGAAGAACAAAGGCAAACCGCGAATAAGAGACTCGCGGCCACCAAAAGAAATCTATGACTTAGAGTATTTTGTGATAAGTTGCTCTCCTAGAAAAAACCCTAAACAACGAGTATATATAGGTCTTCAAGTGTCCTAGGTCGTGGATTAGGTCTTGGCTTGCATAAGACGGCTGCGGGTTCAAGTTGGGCTTCAAATGGGCTCGGGAAATGCGAATGGCCTGGCCGCTCGAGCGACCGGCCGTGGCGCGGCCACTGGTCGTCTGGGTCGGTCGTGGCGCGGCCAGCTCGTCCTTCCGGGTGCTTGACGGGCCTTCTTGCTTCTTCCATAACTTGAGATCCAACCGTGGGATTGTCCTCAAATCACTTCGTGGTGAAAGACAGCTGATAAGGCTTCCTTGTCTCCAAATATGAGCTTTATCTCGTGGTGGAAAGGCCTTCGTTTGATTTTGAACTTCTGTCCTTGAGCACTGTTTCCGGAATTGTCCATTTTGCTCCAAAATGTGCGTCTTTTGCTAAGTTTACCTGAAAAGAGTCTTGAACAACCAAATACTCGAAACCTAATGATTATGCATCAAAACCTTAATGAAATGCTTATTAAAGCACTCACTTATGATAGTAAAAACGGGTAAAATATGCATGTTATCAACTCCCCCAGACTTAAACCTTGTTTGTCCTCAAACAAAACAGAAATCTAAGTAAAGAAAATAGGTTTGAAATCGTGAGAACTCACCAATACTTGGGAACTCATCAAGTCTAGCAATCGACCTGTTTGAGCCACATAACTCGGGATTCAGCTTCAAGGCGTTTGGGTCTAGCTACCTTGAGCTTTTCATCATTCCCGGATACGCTTCATGGTCCCTTTGAGTATTTTGAGCTCCCTCTTGTTGACCCCTTTATTCATTTAGGCATGCGGTCTCTATCGAGGGAGTATTGGTCGATGAGACATTATACGCTTCTCTTCCAAACATCTAGACAAAGACATTTCAGACACAACTCTCCTATTTTCTCTTCCCTTAGTCGATTTCTCCCAACTTTTCTAGGGTATAATTTTATTTTATTTTCTATCGACTTTCTTATTCTATTTTTTTTTGTTTCTTTTCTTTTTAGCTTGAGAATGATCACTTCTGAAGTTTACATGATTACTGCGAACCGTCATGGTCCTTTAAGGAACTCGGGTTGCCATTCCCAAACTAAGACTTTTCTATTTTTTTTTTATAACAGGGGAAGATCAAGGAGAGGTTGCATTGTATCTACTTAGTCATGCTAGAGTCTAAAAGAGGAGTAAAGTTCGAAGTACCTCAAGCCCCTTGACGACAAATTCTGATTCATTAGGTGCGGATTCAACGCAAGATCCTTCGAGTACTCTAGAGATTAGAAATTTCTCCGTTGGAACGATCCAGTGTTCAACTTAGTAAACCTTGCTTCTAAACCCGTGAGAATGGTCATTAAGGTTCCTTGTTCGAAATGACTTGTACCTAGCAAAGTTCATAGTTTCCGACTAAAAGAAAAAAAAGTTTTGACTCTATAAAACGACTCGATAAATGATGCAAGTATGCATAAGACTCATCAAATAAAAGTAAAGTTAGTAATATAAGAAACCCCCCCAGACTTAAATCAAACTGTCCCCAGTTTGTTTAAATGAAGTTGAGGTGAGAAAGATAGGTAAATTCAGGTACAAGCTTGTGAAGACTTACTTGAAAGTGGTGTTGGGTTTGGTGTAGATGGATGGGCGTGTGGTATGATTGAGCTAAGGACTTGATCATTCTCCTTATGTCCCTGCTTATAATCGATTTAATTGAACAAAAGAAATCTAAAACTTAGCTCGAAAGGTAATGTGTTGCGCGGTTGAGCTTCCTTGTTTCGGATGGTGGTGGTGGTCGTGTGGTGGTGATGTTGTTGGCGGCTGATGATGATGATGATTGGGGCACGTCTTAGTTGAGAAGAGCAGGTACTCCGGTTGTTGAGTACTTGTCTTGGTTCCTCGACCTTTGTAGAACACCGTGAATGATAGATGGAAAATCTTCCGTCCTTGCGTCTTGAAGATTACGTCACCTCAGAAACTTGACCTGAAGTTTGGGTCTATGCTGGCCTATCCAGTGATCTGTTCGGGATCCCGGAATACAGGTGTTGCTAGTATGAACTTCAAGGCCATATGAAATCCTTACTTGTCTTCGATAAAGGTCTCTGTCACGGAAGAGAGAAGCTAGTCTTCGGGAACTTTCCTCTTCGCGGTTTGGTGAAGGAAGTTGCATCTTCTTCCTTTTGGAGCTTGCACTACGGTTTTCTTCCTCTAGAACCGTGGTGTTCTTCTTCGTCTTCGTGGATACAGGTCCGTTGAACATGTTGGACGAAGTAAGTAGAGAGATGGGTCGTTGTCTTAACTTGTCTTGGATGGAGTCTCGTCTCGTCTCGCCGTCTTGGAATGCAACAGCAACTTGCCGCGGTTTTGGAAGTGGTCTTTGCGGTCTTTAGGACGTGTTCAAGCCATTGAATCAAGGAGAAAACTTGAAAGGCTTGAAACAGGTTGAAGGAGGTCCGGTTTGGTGAGGTTCAGATGGAAAAGTCCGCAGAGGACGGCCGGCCGCGCGACGGGTTGTCGCGGCCGTGGCCGAGCATCTTGCCTCCGCGCCATCATTGGCTCGTGGCGCGTCCAGGCTCCTTCTGGCCGGCCCACGGGCAGTTTGTCGCCCGGTGAGTGTTCTTCGGGTCTCCTTCTTCATGTTTTTGGTCTTTTATGATTTTTCTGATTTTTTTGTGCTTTTGGGGTTTATGTAAATGCTGTAAACTAAGAAGAAACCAAAACTAAAGATTAGTATGGTTAAAGAGATGAGAAAGAGAATACCTAAAATGGGTTGTCTCATACTGAGCCGCTCCTGTTTAATGTCTTTTAGCTAGACTTTGGTATTTTGGGAGCTTAGTTGGAGGTGGAGTTCGACCTTAGGCAAGGTCTCTTTGCCTTCTGCGCGGCCTCTTCTGATAAGGGCTCCTCAAGTCTCTCCATGATAGCATCTTCATCCTTCTCAAGAAGATGTTTCTCGTACCGGGTCTCCCTTGAGCTCCGGGCTTTCTTCCCGACTTTCGCAAGTTCGTAGAGATGTTGTATCTCTTGCTTAGTTTCATCACTTTCGTGGAAGTAGTACCCGATCAGATGTTCCTTCCATGCAATAGTGAAGGTGGCTTCAGGAGGGAGGCTCCCCACTACCCTGGCAAATTCCGCAAGGTCTTCTCTGCTAATTAGGTCGCGAATCTTTCCAACCTTCTTATATCTATGAACGTCCATTATCCTTGGTGTGGTGGCGTTGAACCTTACCTGCATGAAGTGGCATTTGATTATGCTAGCGTCCTCGCTGCTATCTTTGAAGTACTCCTTCAGACCTCTTTTTCCTAGAGCTTCACTAATCCAACATATATCGGGATCTTCCTTGCCTTCTTATGGAACTCGATTAGTCTTTCTCTTTTGATGCGATCCCCGAATCGCGATTCCTCCTGTATCCTCTTGTCGTTCGATCGGCAAGTTAGAACTTTGTCCAATCCTGGCTCTGGAGATGATATTCCACACATTGGGGATGCCGAATTTTGAAGCGGCCGATGATTTGAGAAGGCGAATCTGTTTCGGCCGTGTCTTGCCCTGGATGGCGTTTCTCTTTGCTCCGAGGCGAGTAATGACATTGCAAGGTGCAATGATCACTTGCTTGGGCCTTGCACCCAGCCGTTCGCCAGTCGTGACGTCTTCTTCGCTAGAGGAATCGGGGATCTCCTTGTGTTCTTCTGCGGGGAAACTCATGGCTCTCTTGAAAGAGGGCAGAATATCGGTGAGTTCATGTTGGCCTTGGGCAAGTCTTTCGAGCTCGTACTCCCCTCTTTCTAGTTTCGTGGCAATGCTCTCGATTGCCCTGTTGTTACTACTGGTTTGGCTTTTGATTGCCAAACGGCCTTCCCGTGCCTCCTCGATGTATCTTCCAAGGCGATCTCTGACCTCATCGATAGCTTCCTTAGTTTCTTCGAGCTCGCAGCCGTACCCTCGAGTTCTCCGTCTGATCTGGGCCAGGTTGTAGTCATGGTATCCTAGCTTCTCTTCCACCTTCAGGAATTTGTTTCGGTCTTTTGAAGCTTGAGCTTCAAGTCTCTTGGCCTGATCCGCGATTTCTTGCATTTTGTAGGATATCTCGATTTGCATCGAACTGATTCGGGAATGGAAGGTCTTCTCGGACTCGGCTACGCGATCCGTGAGGATCCGTGCTAGCTCCGTAAGCTGGTGCAGTCGCTGATGCAGGAAGGAATGTGGGAGTCTTTGGTCGTGATGGGAGAGAACAGAAATCTGGTGGTGAGGACTCTCGTCTTCGTCTTGCGCTAGGGGTGCGAGTATTTCTTCAGAAGTGAAGCATTCTAAAGGCTGCGGCATGGAGTGGTCTGTAGGTTGGCGTGAGTTCGGGGGCATGTAAGGATCGTTCGTTACGTGGTCCATGGTAGGGTAGTTCCTGAAACTCATAGAAAGAAATCTAGAAGTTAGAGAAAAAAAATGTCTTTGAGTTGTGATCCTGACCTTTGCTTTGGACAGCGAAACGCAACCTCCCCGGCAACGGCGCCAAAAGCTTGATGGGGTCTAAATAGTCGTCCGAGATTGGAGGATTTCTTTGGGGACTCGTCGAGTTTTGAATTTGTAGGACCCTAAGCTGCAAGTGCACAGCGTGCGTTGTAGTACTTAGGGTATCGATCCACAGGGAGAAGAATCAGGGCAACCAAAGACGCAAGGAACTGGGGTTTTGGGGTAAGTGTCACGGTTTTTGCAGAAATAAAAGAAAGCAGTATCACGTCTAAGATAGAGAAGGTTGTCAATCTCTTCTATAACCAACGGGAAAAGGAAAATAAACTTAAAAACTTGTAAAAAGGAAATCATGCAAGCAGTGCAGGAAAAGTAAATATTGAAGTGCGTAAATCTCGATGTAAAAGCAGATGGGGTGCGATACGTTGGGAATCTTCTCGGGAAATCTATGGGGTTCTAACTAGGAATCAAACACGCAAAAGCTAAGCAAACGAGACTAGGCGATTTTCCCCAAACTGATTCACTGGTTTTATCAACCTAACTTAATCAAGCAAGGTCGATCTGCGAACTTCTAGTCCGCAGGTATATTCTCATATCCTGCGTCCTAGACGAACACGCAATAAGATCGGGACGACAAATATTCAGACATCTTTTAAAGGATGCTCTCTACCCTATTTTGGTCTAGATCTGAGATTCAGGACGTTGGTCGCTCTCAAGATCCTGCGATCAGAATATAGTTCATGACGCTAGACTCATGCAATAAGAACGAATAAAGTGAGACAGAAAATCCTAGTCTACGGCCTAAACAATCGGTTCAACAACAGTTAATGAAATTCCCCATAGATCCCCTTAAAGAACACCCAACGAAAGTAAACTACTCAGACATGAAAGTAGAGACAGAAAACGTGATTGATGAATGCATAACTTGTATAAATCGATGAGAAACAAAAAGGGTTCAAGAATAAATCAATCTCCCTTGAAGAACAAAGGCAAACCGCGAATCAGAGACTCGCGGCCACCAAAAGAAATCTATGACTTAGAGTATTTCGTGATAAGTTGCTCCCTTAGAAAAAACCCTAAACAACGAGTATATATAGGTCTTCAAGTGTCCTAGGTCGTGGATTAGGTCTTGGCTTGCATAAGACGGCTGCGGGTTCAAGTTGGGCTTCAAATGGGCTCGGGAAATGCGAATGGCCTGGCCGCTCGAGCGACCGGCCGTGGCGCGGCCACTGGTCGTCTGGGTCGGCCGTGGCGCGGCCAGCTTGTTCTTCCGGGTGCTTGACGGGCCTTCTTGCTTCTTCCATAACTTGAGATCCAACCGTGGGATTGTCCTCAAATCACTTCGTGGTGAAAGACAGCTGATAAGGCTTCCTTGTCTCCAAATATGAGCTTGATCTCGTGGTGGAAAGGCCTTCGTTTGATGTTGAACTTCTGTCCTCGAGCACTGTTTCCGGAATTGTCCATTTTGCTCCAAAATGTGCGTCTTTTGCTAAGTTTACCTGAAAAGAGTCTTGAACAACCAAATACTCGAAATCTAGTGTTTATGCATCAAAACCTTAGTGAAATGCTTATTAAAGCACTCACTAATGATAGTAAAAACGGGTAAAATATGCATGTTATCACCGATGATAACACATTTTTACGGTTTTAGGGAGTTCAATGACACACCACTAGACCGTTGCAGTATAGTGTATGGGGTATCAATCCATTGGAGGTTTTTTAGTTGACACTTCGGCTATATCGGTGTTAAAAGTTAAGTTTAATATGACTAAAGGTTGGGACTTTACTACGAAAAATGACTAAAGACTAGATCTTATGTCACTCAAGACCATAAAAATAAGAACTGTAGACTACTTAAGGAAGATGTAATGATTTAAAAGATGAAAGGATTAAAATTTATGATAAAAAGAAGGATCAAGATGGATTTTATAAACTTGGTAACTCTCGGATTGCCTAACAAGCTAAGCTTTTGGATTACGTCAAGACTTAGTCTTTTGATGGTGATTCTTAGGTAAAGGGATTCACGAGACATTTAGCCCATGGTGTTTGGGTCTAACCTCTTTGTATCTCTATCACCATAGACTAGCTCTCGCATAGCGGTACAATAGAAGAAACAAGCATGATAAATCGTCCATATTGAACCGTAAGATCTCCTAGACAGCTAATGTCTTAGGCTAGGAAATATCAAACTCTTGTTTATGGGTTTGGCTAAGCTTGCACATGGTGTTGATGTCAAGCCGCCTATAGTCTTTAGACTAGATGATCAGGCTAGACTACGCATTGAGAGCAATAAACAAGAAAGAATCTAACTTTCTGTTCTAGCTAAGCAAGAACTGTAAATCTGAGGGTGTCTTGGTTCTTTTAACCCATCAAAACCCTTAAAACGACTACTCACGCGCCATTAGAGAAACCTCAAGATCAATAAGGATAGGAAGGTTACTCATAGCTCGCAAGATAGTCAAAAACAAGAAAAGAAAGAAGGTTTAACAAAAGATGCTATGAAACAAGACTTGATTAACTTTAAAAATGCATAAAAGGTTCGAGCTTTTGAACAAAGCTTTAATGGTGAGAACAAAGTGTTTTGGTTACAAAAGATAGATAGAAAATAAAAGTGGAACGAGAGAGAGATATAAGCGTGGGAGACAATGTGTATTTATACACCAAAGAGGAAAAACTCTACACGTTGGGACCACTTGCCCGAAATGGGTACTTTCTTGGCATGTAGCATTTTGGGGTCAAGCCGTGATGCCAAGTTCTTGGGTTCTTCGGGTAGCCACCATATCGGGGACCTGTTTTGGGGACTTGTCGTTGTGAGGTTCATTGTCTGCTCCTTGTACATGGATCATCTCGTTGCCTTGCTCCGATACTTGATCTCAGGCAACACCTTGTTGAACCTTCACTCTGGGATGCCTTCTTTGGGGTCAAGCCGTTGCAAGACTTCGAGGTTTATCCTTGTGCGTGCCCTCATCAGCTTTCAGACCGCGATCAATGCTCGATATCACCTGAGAAGATGTATATCTCCTTCTTCTTGATCTCTCTTTGAAACTTCTTCCTCGGACCATCCTCACACACCCTTAGTACCTGAGAAACACTCCCAACATGCAAGAATATACAAAATCCTAACCTAATGCATCCTAGACCTAACATGAATGGAAATGACACAAAAACTAAGGTAAAAGTGCATGAATGAGATCCTAACTAGCATGAAATGCATGTGAAAAAGGTGTAAATTGCAGGGATATCAACACCCCCAAACTTGCCTTTTTGCATGTCCTCAAGCAAATAAAAGCCAACCGAAGGAGTGAGGTTTGAAAAGAGAGTGTAAATCCGAATCCAAAATGCCATCTAAGATGCAGACCGAATTGCCACATTCATCTCAACATCAAGCAAAATCAATCTCAACTTAGATGCGCATTCAAATTCCCATTAACATTTATTTGAAAATCTAAAGCGTGAATTCTGCTCTTGGTTAAGGGTTAGGTCACGAGCTAAAGATGAACTCGTAGTGCGAACAGGTTAAATGTTTAGATGGGATCACTCAATGAAGAAATCTTCTTAATGCAAAATGCTAAGGGTAAAAACTAATCGATGCATACAAGTATAAATTCTCATCTACCCAAGCACCTATTTGTTTTTTACCATAGTCTAATATGTCTCTTCCCAGGCTACCCTTTTCTTAGGTATTTCGCCTTGTACCTGTTTTCACTCTTCGTTTTACCTTGTATGGTCATCTTCGGGGGACTTCTTATTTGCTGGAGATCGGTTTCAACTTTTCTTTTGGCTCCTTTTGTTGTTTTCCTTGCGTTTAACTTTTGGTGTTGTTGGCCGGTTTTGACTTGGATGTTTTGGCCTTCTTTACTTCTTTGGAATCGCCTTTTTCTTCTTTTGTAGCTGCCATCTCCTGTTTTGTGTCCCAGTCTGACTCAGTGAACTTCTCTTCCTTCCTTCTCCTTCCTTAGATAAACATTCAGATCCCACCCTTTCTAAGCTACCCAGAGATATCGGCTAAGTATAACGGTATCAAGCCGTTTTCTTTTATAAACCACCTAACCTATTCTTGACTTGAGTTGCGAGCCAACGTCTACATGAGAATCTAACCTTGTCAGCTTAAACCCAACACTTTTTTCCTAAGAAGATTCAAAAATTATGCAAAAGGCCTCACATATGCTCATGAAAGTGTTTATGGTTTCAAGCAAAGGTTATGGTTTCGGGTGTGGTGTGGTACTTGGACTAGCAAAAGGGTGGTATAAAGGAAGAAGAAAGTCCAAGTGAAATCTATGAGCTGATGACAAGCATGAACAAGATAATTAATTTTCAACATTTGCGGTTCAAGTTCAATAGGGAAATGGTTCAAATCACAATACATTAACAAATATTGAATTTTACTGGATGAATTCCAAGTGTGGTGCTGTCTTAAGTTCCGTCTAATTCAAAATACATCAAACAATCAAGAACCAAGGCATTGACTTCATAATTTAAAAATGGCTATTTACAAGGATATACTACAATGTATACCCTATGCGAATGCTATGAATCCTAAATGAATGCATCTAGACTCAATCATAAAATGAAAATGCACCTAAATAGTTTTCTTTTTTGTGGGAAAAGTTTTTAATTTCTTTCAATTTTTTCAATTTTTTTGATTTTTCTATGCAAGTAGATGTGTGCATGCTATCCTAATCTAAGTGTGAATGCATGTATATGTACTCTCCCAAACTTAAATCACACAGTCTCTGTGTGATAGAAGAGAGGAAGAATACATACACCTAAAAATGCAAATATTCAAACAAAAAGCAAAAGCAAATAAAAAAAAATGAAAAATGATAGTCAGCTACACTAAGTAGAGGCCATCATATGACTACACATGCAGAGAATATTAATGTATTCAAAACTATACGAACTATATGGTTTATATGACGACATGTATGAACTAAATGGTGTTATGTCGCTAACACCACAACCATCTTTTTTATTATCAAAACAATATATTCAAAACTACATAAACTACTTTAGCAAAAAAAAACTACACGAACTATATTTATAATTATAACAATTTATTTATATATATCATAGTATATTTAATCCCTGAAATTTATATATTATCAATGAATCAATTCTTTTAATTATAATACAACAACAATATATTTTCAATTTATGAATTTTAGTTATTATATATACTATTTTTGTTATTTTCTTATGAAAAGTTAGAAATAAAGGATATTTAAATTCAAATTATAGTACAACAAAAATAAAATAAAATCAAAATCAATTAAACTTAAATCAAAACCAATTGAACTCATATCATTTCAAGTCAACAATAAATGATACAAATTTTGTATAAGAATTTCTTTTCAAGCTTAAGAAATACTTCATCTGTTCCTAAAAGAAGTTTTTCTAGATTTTATTTTGTTTCAAAAAGATAGTTGTTTTAAGGTTTCTATGCATGTTTTCGTAGTAAATGATGAAAAATTGTTAACTTCAAAAGAATTAATTGAATTTACTGAATTACTATTGGTTTAAATTTATAAGAAATTGTCAATTACAAAAAATTATGCATTTATAGTTAAACTTTAATATGTTTTCTTAATATGTGTAAAATTTGCAAAACAACTTTCTTTTAGGAACAGAGGGAGTATAATAATTTTACTGTGTATTATAATGAGTTTACTATGCATATTAAAAACAAAATGATTTTTAAAACTATTTAAAAAATTACATACTAACATAACCAATAAATTAACAAGATATATATAAGCACATAAATATATAATATACAAATTATTGACCATTGATAATCAATTTATTTTTTAATTTTATATAACTATTTTTCAAATATTATATTATAATTAAAATAATTGATTTATTGATAATATGTAAATTTCGTGGATTAAATATATTATAGTATATATATATATATATATATATAAATTATTATAATTATAAATATAGTTTGTGTAGTTTTTTTGCTAAAGAAGTTCGTGTAGTTTTGAATACATTGTTCAGATAATAAAAAAGATGGTTGTGGTGTTAGCGACATAACACCATTTAGTTCATACATGTCGTCATATATACCATATAGTTCATGTAGTTTTGAATACATTAATATTCTTTTCATGTGTAGTCATGTGATGGCGTATACTTCGTGTAGCTGACAATCATTTTTCCAAAAAAAAAATGCTTATGTACAGGGACGTGGAGTGGTACCTCAGGCTTCGGTGTGATGGGAGGACATGGTGTCCTCACTGGTCGAGAGTGAAGGGTTGTCTGATTCGGGAATTGGGGATTGACTCGCCCGCCTCTTCCTCGATATGCTCCCCTCGTGGTAAGAGGATCTTCCTGGCTCGCTTGGCTAATGCTCTATTGGTAGGAATGAGAAAGAGTGCTTCTCCTGGAGTGTTTGGCTGTCTGCTTCCTCGTATCCTTCTTCTTCTTCTTCGTCTTCTGGCTCTTCGAGTCGTATATCGGCTTCAAGCCGTTGTGAGGATGTCGATCCCTTGAACTTGGCCGAGAGGGTCTTGATCTGGCCTTCCAAACCTCTCACGTGCCCCTTAATTCCCTTGACCATGGAGACGAGCTTGCGAATCGACCGGTCTTGCCACTTGCACTACCGCTGGAGCATGTTGATGCGATCATGTGATGTCTTGAGGGTTTGGTGCGTGCCACTCGTGATTGGATCGAAGTGGTAACGCTCTGTTCCATAGAGTGGGAAGCCATACTCATATGTCTCTTCCACGTAGCCTTCCTCTTCCTCTTCTTCTTCTCCAGCACCGATATCGGCTTCGTTATGATATTCTTCCTCGCAGTCCCTTTGGAAGTCAGCTCCATATAGAAACAATTGCTCTTCTTTTGGCTCGAAATCCAGGTGAAGAAGCGCTCAGATCGTAGTCAGGTAAGGGTTTAGCAGGAATAGGACGGTTGCTCTGTTCGACGGGAGGGTGAACTGATATCAGTGTCCATACCGATATAGCTTCTCGAGAAACTGACACTTCTTCAAATACGGGATGTCGATCCACCGAATCTCGTCTGTTGGCTCCTCCAGGTCGACTCCAGCCCCTCTCAGGATTGCAGTCATAATTCCTCCACAACCTACTTGAGACATGTCACTTGGTGTTGAAGTCATCCAAGACTTGTAGTGGATGAGCTCCTTGAGCAATATCGTGATCAAGCCGGTGCTCCTCCTGCTTGCTCTCAACTCAGTCCCGTTTTGGTTTCTTGGATGATTTATACCAGCCCGTCATCTATAATCTCCAGCTCCTTTGGATGATTTCTTGGATGATTTATACCTCTTTGCCCATACCGCAAGGCATGATATCTGATCTTGGTGCTTTTGTTCACCCCTAGCTTGTATGAGCCTACTCTGATATGATCCCACAAAGTTTCCAGCTCCTCCCTTTCAATACCAAGGGTCATTTCGCGCATATCGCCCTGGCTGAACCCAAATATCGACTCGAGTTCCTGATATATCATGGTTTTTACCGGTTTTGACCATGATATAAGTCCGTTTTATAGAGTCTTTTGTATTTTTAGAATCCTATTAGAGTTTTTACAGGATGGAGTGCATTTGGAGCTTAATAGAAGATTCTGGAGCTTATTGAAGCATTTTGAAGAAGTAGCCGAAATGATGAAGTCGGAGCTGAATTACACGCAGGGTGTCGATCGACACTAACCCTTGGTGTCGATCAACACCAATGAAGGCGGCTGAGTTTCGCGACATTCATCAAGAAAAGGAAATTGCCCCAAGTTTTTGGAGAATTACAAGATTGCCCCTGATGAAAATCTTCATCTATAAATAGTTTTCTGGCATTGTTTAGCCAAACACCTTATCATTATTTTCTGTTTTTGAGACTTAGAGAGAGATTGATCCTGAGCTTTTGGGGAGATAATTTTGTACTCTTCCGAGAAGTTTTTGAACCCCTGTATCATTCTCTTTTCTTATTTTATGCAATTTATCTCAGTCATGATTTGTGCATTCATCTCCATGTCTGAGTAATTTGTTAGTTAGGTTAGGGTGATTTCGGGTTGATGATGAGTTTGTAGAATTATTAGGTTGTTAGGAAAATCACTTGGATATTCATCTTGATTTGTGCTTATATTGATTTCTTAAACTGATCACTTAGAAATCAAACCCTAGGTTGTTGAATAGATGCGAGAGCATTATTAATAACTTGACCTAATCATAGATGAACAAAATATATATTCGCAAAGAGATTTGGTTTAGGTATTTTTTGAATGATATACTCATATATTTCGCATATTTAGCATGCATTTAGAGTAAGTTTTCATGCATACATCATTCTTAATAGGCTAGTTTGCATCATTTGTCTCATTTTAAGTCCTAGAACACTTTGCATTAGCATTTGCATGATTCTTGCATATTTGCATCATTCTCAGGTTGTTTAGAGTACTTGGAGCTGTGATGGATGCTGAGCATTGACAAGAAGATGAAAGAAGAGCCTAGGAGTTGGCAGGAATCAAAGGAAAACTCGGACAAAACCTAAGAAGCCGAGATCGACCGGCCGATCGAGCATCATGATTTGATCAAGGCGAGATCGATCGGCCGATCGAGCAAGCTGACTCGATCCAGAAGAGATCGACCGGATGATCGACCAAACTGAGTCGATCCAGAACTGATCGACTGGACGATCGACCGTCCAACCCGAACCGAGAAACAGATCGACCAGTCCGTCTCGATCAGCCAAGCCAAGCGCACAACCTCTTCTCCAACTTGTGATTGTCTTCTAGTGAGGGGACCACCTTGGCATGAAAGTCTTCTACAAAACATGGATCCTTGATTTAGGGAAAGGGTGGACAATTTCTTAATTGTTTTCACCTTATGACAAAGGGGAGGAGGACTTTCATGATACTTATCACCACTAATCATTTTTTTTACACAATCACTTGTCAATTTCTAAGTTAGACGTGAGAGAGAGAAATCAGCTTGTTCTTACCTTGTTCTTGAGTGTTCTTACTTTGTTCTTCCTTGTTCTTGCTAGTTCTTGTTTATTTCTTGTTTATTTCCTTTGTGAAAACTCTTGTATTTTGGATTTGATTCAAGTATTTTCGTTTTCTTAAAGTCTAATCTTTCATCTTGTAAAAACCGATCATGTTCATCAGCTCTAAACTTATGTTTAAGAGAGGTAACAACATGATTTGTGAGTAAACCACCAAGGTTTGGGGTTGGGATGACTAAGGGGGTTGAAAGCTAAAATTTTGGGTATTTTCTTGTTCTTCATCTAATTCTCTTCTTGGATTTGGGGGTTTTAAAGTCTAGAGATTCTCGATGGAGATCTATTTAATCTTAGGAATTTTCTTATCCTAACAAGACTTAGGAAATCCCTTAAAACCAAATCCAAGAGACTAGCTCATCCTTTCCCAAACATCATGGATGCTTAGGGAGCTAGTTAAGCCATTTTTTTTAAGATCCATGCTTAATGTTCTTCACCTTATCTTTCCACCACACATCATGGGTTAGGAGGAAAGGGTGAAGAAAGGATTTACACCACACATCATGGGTAAATCTAGTTTGGTTTCTTAAGGCTTAGAGATAGCACTTTAGTGTGTAAAAATATGTTTTCAAAACCCCAAGTTCGAATTTTCAACCTCCCTAAGAATGAATCCCAACCTTGAATCTGTTTTTAATCTTTGAAAACTTAAAATCATTTTCCTCTAGTTTTGTGTTTAATTATTTTCCCTAAAAACCTCTTAGATAGTTTAATTATGCAATATAGTTTTATAAATTTGTAAAATTGTGTTTTCACTACTTTTAGTATTTTAGAAATTGCCTAGAGTCTTATTTTATCGTTTGATTTTATAAAATTAGTAGATCGGTGGTTTAATTATTTAGAAGTCCTCTAATAGTTGTATAACCATTCAGTAGGGATTTTAAAATAGTTTTCGTGTCTGTATAATCATTGCAAGTAATTTTCATAGGATTAATCACCAATTAACCCGAATTCTGCTTAGCTTCATTTGAACTCTTGTATTCTTAGTATCTTTCACCCCAATTTGGATTGACACCTAAAGTACTACAACAACAAAACAACTATGCTTTAGGTTTGATTAAACTTGTTCCAAAAGCTAGTTATCAGTGAACAATCGAACCTGCTTTTAATGCTTGCCTTAATTGTTTGAATTTGCAAAGAGATTTGAGATTCTGGAATTTAGGCATAGATAACTTTTGCAACGAGAGTTGATTGGTTTTAAATTAGTGTTTCGAGTTCTAGACGGTTCTTAATAATTTCCTGACTATTTAACTTCTGTATTCTCTGATTCAACCTGATAATTATCCTTGCCTAGCGTCTTCGTCTCCTGAACTTTAATCATTTTTAATTCTGTTTACTGATTGCTTAGTAGTTTAATTACTTTTATTGATTGATCTAGCATAATTTGAACCTAGAAACCATAGTGTAGCATCTACTTCCTTTGGGATTCGATAACCCCTTATACTTCAACTGCATTGATGTGCACTTGCAGTGTTGATTTATTTGGGTAAAACTTTGACCCTATCAAGTTTTTGGCGCCGTTGCCGGGGAAGTAATAGCTGCCTTACAAAATCTAGTATTAGTTACTAATTTTTGGTTTCAGGTGAATGCTCAATCAAAGTACCAGAAGCAGCAAAGAAAAGGAGCTAATTGCACTCAACCAGGAGCTCAGTCGTCTGGAACGTACGAACCGAAAATTTGCACGAGTGTCGATCGACACCAACACTAGCATCGATCGACACCCTGCGCAGGAAGAGATGGCTGAGCCTATGGTTTTGATTCACGACGCATAAGGTAACTTCGTGGATATGGACGGCAATAGGAGAAACAATCGTGGCCAGAGACTTGATGAGAATGGAGCTGTCATCATCGAGCAAGCAGTACAAATCACACCTGCGAATGGAGGACGTCGAAGAACGCTAGGCGAATACAACAGGCCAAACTAGTTCTACGCAAACAGAGCTGTGATTCGCCCACCTCCCTTTCAAAGGAATGACTTTGAGCTGAAGCCTGCTTACTTCTCACTCGTAGCTCAGCATCCTTTCCATGGTCTCCCTAATGAGCACCCCATGGACCACATCAAGAGGTTCGAGGACTTGGCATCCATCATGATGCGGGAACAAGGAAGCAAGACAAGGGTGATACGCAAGAAGTTGAGAAACAGAATGGGCTGGCTTACACTATGGTGTTTTTGGCAGACTTCTGAAAATACAAAGCAGACTTCTGAGAATTCACGGCAGACTTGTGAAGCTATAAATCCAGGTTGTTGGAGTGAAAAAGAGCAAATCCAGGTTGCTAGAGTGAATAAGAGCAAATCCAGGTTGTTGGAGTGAAGAAGAGCAAATCCAGGTTGCTGGAGTGTAGTATTTCGTTTATCCTCTTGATAATCATTGCGATGGATCTACCCAGATGATTGACTCTTGATCAAGCCTATGCTGAGCGTATTAGCAGAGAGATGGCAGAACTATGACAACAGATGCAGGAGATGGTTGTGGCTGTTAATCAAAGAGATGAACAAGGTCAGCCTAGAAGACGAAGGGTTGAGGCAGATGAAGCAACTAGTAAAGTATGCAATCTGATTATTGACGGTGGGAGTTGCACTAATGTGGTTCTCTGTGATGTTATTCCAATGGATGCGTGTCATCTATTTCTTGAGAGGCCTTGGGAGTTTGATAGGAGATCTATACATGATGGGTACAGGAACACTTATTCTTTTCATAAGGATAAGAAGGATATCACGTTGGCACCATTAGTTCCTACTCTGTTGCACAAAACAGAGCAATTGAAAGAAAAGAGTTACATGGAAAGTCTTTTCTTGGGAGAATCACGTGTTGTGAGGAAGTTTGATGAGGGGAAAGAGGTTTTTGCACTACTGGTGGTCGAGAAGAATGATGGAGTAGGGAAGATGAGTACACATCCATTGTTACTGAAGTTGTTGAGAAATTACAGTGATGTGTTTCCTGATGACTTACCACCTGGATTACCTCTTATTAGAGGTATTGAGCATCAAATTGATTTATTACCTGGTGCACCACTACCAAATCGTCCAGCTTATAGATGTAATCCAGAAGAAGCTAAGGAGTTGCAGAGGCAAGTAGAAGAGCTTATTGCAAGGGGTTATGTGAGAGAGAGCATGAGTCATTGTTCTGTTTCAGCTCTACTTGTTCCAAAGAAAGATGGCTCGATGAGGATGTGTGTGGATAGCCGAGCTATAAACAAGATTACTATCAAGTATCGTTATCCTATACCACGATTGGATGACATGCTGGATGAACTTAATGGATCAAAGGTGTTTTCAAAGATTGATCTGAGGAGTGG
>JAHZTW010000003.1:61485144-61495520 GCA_020283515.1 Alliaria petiolata | reverse complement strand
TTCGAGCGTCTTTATCATCTGGTGGTGGCGACTTTATCCAGGTGTGGTGTTAGCTCAACGGGTTTCTTTATCAGCTCCGGTGCTTCGGCTTTACGAGTTGTGGTGATCCCGATCTTTCTATATATCCGGTTATGTTTCGTGTTGATTACTCCAGATCGGCTTTTCCGGAACCTTCGCAGCCCAAAACGTTCATTCACTTGACGTCAAAGCTGTCCTGTTTTCCGATCGTGTTATTCACTCCAAATCGCTTCCTGCATAACGCATCAATTAAGTCTAATGGAGTGTCTGAAGACTACCTGTTCTGCAAGCTCTTTACATACTCTCTTGGAGGAGATGCATCGTACTAGTCGAAGCAATTGTCACCAGGATCTTTGACCACATGGGAAGACACAAAGAATGCATTCTTATGCAATTTCGTTGATGATGCAAGATTCGAAGAGCTAAGGACAAAGATCACTGCCTTTGCCCAAGGACCTACTGAAGCATTCAAAGCCTTTTGGGTGAGGATTAGAGCTTAGCAGAGGGACTATCCACATCACGGTTTCAGCGAGCCACAACTACTTGGAATTTTCTACCGAGGGATCGATTGGAGGTACCAGATGGCTTTCGACGCTGCGAGCAATGGCACCTTCAACACCAGATTTCCAGATGACGCGATGGTGCTTATAGAGAATTTGGCCTCTTGCAACATCACCAAGAATGCAGACTTTGAGAGGAAACAACAAGCTGGTGCAAATGGAGGAAGCCAAATAGCTGAAGTTAACAGGAAGCTGGACAACGTACACAACATCTTGGTGGGCAAGAAGCAAGTTCACTTTGCTAATGAGGTAGAGACATTCGAGTCTAATGAAGAATGTGAAGAAGAGGATGTCAACTACATCAATGGAGGTGGCTTTCAAGGCCAAAGGTTTGGGAACCAGCAAGGGAATAGAGGCTTTAATGGGAATTATCAGAAGAACTCCTTCACGGGAAATCAAAACTCTTCTGGTTTATACCCCAAAGCTTCCATTCCAGAACAGCAACTATTCAAGAAACTATGGTTCTTCATCCTACTAGAAGCCTCCTGCACAAGACAACGAGATGAAATCCATGATGGAACAGCTTCTAGAAGGACAGCAGAAGATGACAGTAGACTTCAATGGGAAGTTTGATTAGTTGTACCAGGACCTGAATGGAAAAATTGAGAGCTTGACCTCTCATATGAAGAAGCTAAACACTCAGGTTGCCCAAACTGCAGGAGCTGTTAACAGGCAAGAAGGATTTCTTCCAGGAAAGACAGATACTAATCCTAAACGCCATGTGAATGCCATCACATTGAGAAGTGGGAAGAACCTTCAACCTGTGCAGAAAAGAGGTCTTAGTGCGGAAGAATTCGAGGGGCTTGAAGATGTTGAAGATAAAGAAATTGATGGTGCGGAGCCAGTGTCGATCGACACCACTGAGGTGTGTCGATCGACACCAATGGAGGATCACGACAAATCAGGCAAGCTTGACACGAAGAGCTCGACACCAAAGTCAAGTGTCGATCGACACCCTCCTGGTGTCGATCGACACTCTTCCCAGACGACACCAGATCAGCTGACGACAAGGAAAATTGCAGAAGAAAGGGTCTACAAACCGAAGATTCCTTTCCCCTTGATGCCAAAGAAGTCCAAGAAGGAGCTACTTGATGCCATATACAAGGTTATCATGGATAGACTAGTGGTTGAAATCCCTTTGATGGATGCCATTAGAACTACTCCAGTGATAAAAAGATACTTGAAGTGGATGATGACCAGAAACATGGATATGGAGGAAGGAGTGATGATGATATCAGAGCAAGTTAGTGCTGTCATTCAGAACAGGCTTCCAGAAAAACTCTCCGATCCTGGAAGCTTTGTTCTTGATTACTCCATCTTCTCAGGCAAGTTTGGGACGTCTCTCTGTGATTTGGGTTCAAGTGTCAACTTGATGCCTCTTTCAGTTGCTCTTAGGCTGGACATGATAGATTTTAAAGCCACAAGGATATCTTTGTTTCTTGCTGATCGTTCTATTAGGATTCCTCAAGGTGTCTTGGAGGATGTGCCTATCAAAGTGGGAGATTGCTTGATTCCCACAAACTTTCTGGTTCTCGCTTATGATGAGGAATGATGATTAGCTTTTTAGCAAGTTTAATCAAACCTAAAGCATAGTTTTGTTGTTGTAATACTTCAGGTGTCAATCAAAAAAGGGGTGAAAGATAGTAAGAATACAAGAGTTTAAGTAAAGCTAAGCAGAATTCGGATTAATTGGTGAACAATCCAATGAAAATTACTTTCGGTGATTATACAGACACGAAAACTATTTTAAAATCCCTACAGAAGGGTTATACAACTAGTAGATGACTTCTAAACAATTAAACAACCGATATAATTATTTTATAAAATCAAAGTCTAAACCCGGATAAACTAGACAATTTTTAGGTAAGTAACAAGATTTTCTAAAACTACTTCTAAAAATCAAACGACCGTCAACTCAGTACCAGACAGTAAAATAAGACTCTAAGCAATTTCTAAAATAATAAAAATAGCAAAAACACAATTTAACAAATTTAGAAAACTCTATTGCATAATTAAGCTATCTAAAAGGATTTTTGGGAAAATAATTAAATCTTAGAAAAGAGAAAAATGGTTTTAAGTTTTCAAAGACTAAAAAACAGATTCAAAGTTGGGATTCATTCTTAGGGAGGTTGAAAATTAGAGCTTGGGGTTTTGAAAACATATTTTAACACGCTTTAGTGCTATCTCTAAGTCTTAAGAAACCATACTAGATTTACCCATGATGTGTGGTGTAAATCTTTTCTTCACCCTTTCCTCCTAACCCATGATGTTTGGTGGAAAGATAAGGTGAAGAACATTAAGTTTGGATCTTAAAAAATGGTTTAACTAGCTCCCTAAGCATCCATGATGTTTGGGAAAGGATGAGCTAGTCTCTTGGATGTGGTTTTAAGGGATTTCCTAAGTCTTGTTAGAATAAGGAAATCCCTAAGATTAAAGAGATCTCCATCGAGAATCTCTAGACTTTAAAACCCCCAAATCCAAGAAGAGAATTAGATGAAGAACAAGAAAATACCCAAAATTCTAGCTTTCAACCCCCTTAATCATCCCAACCCCAAACCTTGGTGGTTTACTCACAAATCATGTTCTTACCTCTCTTAAACATGAGTTTAGAGCTCTTGAACATGATCGATTTTTACAAGATGAAAGATTAGATTTAAAAAAAAACGAAAATACTAAAATCAAATCCAAAATACAAGAGTTTTCACACAAGAAATAAACGAGAATTAAACAAGAACTAGCAAGAACAAGCAAGAACAAAGTAAGAACAAAGAAGAACACTCAAGAACAAGCAAGAACACCTCTCTTTTCTCTCTCTCACGCTAGATTACTCTCATCCAAGTGAAAGTAAATTATGATAAGTGTGTGCATAAAAGTCTTTCTCTCCTTTGTCATAAGGAGAAACAATTAAAAAATTGTCCACCCTTTCCCTAAATCAAGGATCCATGTATAGTAGAAGACTTTCATGCCAAGGTGGTCCCCTCACTAGAAGACAATCACACAAGTTGAGAAAAGGTTGTGCGCCTGACTTGGAGGATCGAGTAATATTGGTCGATCGTGGACTCGATCTGCGCTTGGTTCGGGTTGAACGGTCGATCGTCCAGTCGGTCACTTCTTAATCGACTCATGCTGCTCGATCTACCTCTCGATCTTGACCGAATCGACTTGGCTTAGTCGATCTTGGACTCGTTCTGGGGTGAAACGGGCTGGGAGGTCGATCTTGGAGTCGATCTCTGCTCCTTCTCTTTTGTCCAAGTTTCCCCCTTGATTCCCGCCAACTCCTATGCTCTTCTTTCATCTTCTTGTCAATGCTCAGCATCCATCACAGCTCCAAGTACTCTAAACAACCCGAAAAAGATGCAAATATGCAAGAAACCAGGCAAATGCTAATGCAAAGTGTTTTAGGACTTAGAATGAGATAAATGATGCAAACTAGCCTATTATGAATGATGAATGCATGAAAACCTATTCCAAATGCATGCTAGATATGCGAAATATATGAGTATATCAACTCCCCCAAACTTGCCTTTTCCTTGCCCTTAAGCAAACAAAATTCAAGTTAGGAAGAGATGATTAAAAACGGGGGCTCAAATCCCAAAGCGTTTTTCAAATGTATCAATTCAACTGTCCTAGTTCTCAGTTCTAGGATGCAGTACACAAGCATTTACTCAAAAGAACTTAGCCATAATCATCACATATTATATTTTAAATCATGACTTGTTTATTCCAAGCAATCCAAGAGTCCTATCCTTTAACATTCATTTAGAGTTCAAACCGTGAATCAAACTTTTGCTTTTAAAATCGAATACATTTGGCAAGGGACAAGGCTATGAGATAAAAATGATCTCATTCAAGTGGGTACTCCAAGCATTGGTTTCTCTAAAAAAAGCTTTAACTTATGCATAATGCTAAAGGTAAAATGCAATGTAAGCATACATGACTAGACACACATCTACCCAAATATACTAACAATGATCCTAATCCCTCTCTCATTCATTTTTTTTTTTTTTTTCCAAGCTCACTCATCCTCTAGAGACTACCCAAATCAACAAGGCAAGGCACGCTAAGTATAAACCCACAAGAACTTCATCAATCACATTCACTTTTAGGGAAACTTCTTCCACCTTGCTTATAGCTAGCGGTTTGGTCACACAAATAATAGCTCTTTTCTTTTCTTTTAACTTGAGCTTTTTCATAATTCAATCCAAGACCAACCACTTAGATCTATGTATCCCTTTTTCATTCATTTCCTTAACACATTTTCACTTTTAAACCCGTGAACTCCCAATCCCAAATCAAGCCTAAAACTAGCTTCGATATGCAAAGCTAGCATCATTATGAGAGCTTAAGCATGTCGCCCTAAACCTAACACTTTATGCCAAGTTCAAACAGAAAATAAGGCCTCACAATTTGCAATCACACAAGAAATTTTGGCTTGAAATAAGGCAAGGGTCAAGGTGTGGTATTCTATTTAGGCTTACAAGAGAGTGGTGAAGTGAATAAGAAAGCCTAAATATTTTTTTGTAATCCATGTATTCTTTCCCAAATTGCACAAGTATGATAATTAGATGTTCATGTTAAGGTTCCAATTTTTAGGAAAGGGTTCAATTCATGCATGTTTCAACTTTAAGCCAAGAAAATCAAATCAAATGATCCAAGTATGGTTAGAACTTAATTTCAAAGTTGAGCAAAGCATCAAAGAGCTACTAACTAGGGCCTTGAACCAATACATGAGCTTAAAACACTTTTTAAGAAAAAAATTTCATCATTGCCCCCTATGCATATGAATGATGCAACCTATATGATAAAAATCTAGACTCAATCCTACAATTTTTGACAATGCAAATGCAAGCTATATGAATTTTTTTTGGAAATTGTTTAGAGTTTTTCTGATTTTGTTTTTAATTTTTCAATGCAATTTTTTTTATGTATGCATGAAAACTCAAATATGCAAAAGCAAAATAAGATCCAAATAAAAATATGTCAAAGCACACATTCTCCCCCAAACTTGAATGACAACGTCTCGGTGTCAAACATATTCAAGAGGAGATAAAAATCAACAAAGCAAAAATTAGAAATGCATGTTATTTACAAAGGTTGGAGTTTTTGGTACCTTGGAGCTAGAGATGGCCGGAGCTTGAGGTTGCTCCGGTCCTTCTGCTCTTTCTTGGAGTGTCATGGAGTATTCCCTTGTCCTTGTTCCCGGTTGGACGGTCTTGCAGAGAAGGACGTCCAGCTTGATAATCTTGGGGTTCACGGATCTCTATCCCTCCGGTTGAGTGTCTTCCCACCGTCTCGCCTACTTGCTCGGCTTCATCACTCAAGGTCATTTCTGAGGAGCTTCTCCCTTGGAGAACCTTGACCTTCTTCACCAGCTTCTTGATCATATTGCCTTGCCATTTGTTTACTCTGCGCTGAATCTCCACGACTGAGGCAAGGAACTTTTCAGCCTTGGTGCGCGGCTCATAGTCCAACTTCGGGAGCTCAAAGCTTGAGGACATTTCAGCATATGTGGGAGGAGATTCCGGGGATGATTGGGCAGGCTGGGGTGCTCTTGCCACGCCTCCAAGAGGTGCATAGCATTCCTCATCAGTCGGCAAGAACTCAATGTTGCCGACGCTATCAAGTAGCGTTTCCTCCGGGTTGGGTAGGATGCAGGTCTTCTTCTCATGGTTCTCATTGTATAATAAGTATGCATAGTAGCCGGGAGCTGGAGTAGGTCCCAAGGAATCCGTGTTGTTCATGTAGACTTGATCCATGTATGCACGCTCCGCACAAGGTGTGAATTTGGTAAGTGGTACTCCCGCTTGTACGAACAGTGGCGTGAGGAAGCCACCTATGAGCGCTGAAGTCGTCTTGCACTAAATAGCCCAGGCCTTGTACTTGACCAAGGATGAGGCCAGGATGCACCGATAGTTCACGTCATCTCCAAGATCATCCACCATTGGTTCATCATTCGCCTCGCTATGGCATAGAACGTTCTTAACCCCTTGGAAAAGGAAGCATAGCTCGTTCTTGGTCACTGTTGCTGTCGTGGATCTCCCACTGAATGTGTTGGCTAGCAGCTTGAGAGTGTATCTTAGCAAGGGATTTCGCACCTTCTTGATTTTGGCGGTGTTGGACTTGTAAT
Source organism: Alliaria petiolata (assembly GCA_020283515.1). Taxonomy (NCBI): domain Eukaryota; kingdom Viridiplantae; phylum Streptophyta; class Magnoliopsida; order Brassicales; family Brassicaceae; genus Alliaria; species Alliaria petiolata. The sequence continues at coordinate 61,488,815 of JAHZTW010000003.1, read as the reverse complement.
CTCCATCGCTAATCAAGTCCCACAGATCGCTTGTGGATTTGAATTGTGGGAACTCCACAAGGCTTGCTGCAGCATTGAGACCGTAAGCTTGGCATAGCTCAGGGATAGAGAGGCGGTAGGCTTGCTTCCTTATCTTAAACGTGACAAGACGCTCGGTTGGAGTTTGAATACTCGGATCTTCATATGCGAAGTCCAAGGTGGAGAGGAAGTGAAACGTGGCCTCGGGGTAAGTGGGACAATCCATCCGTGAAAGGCATGCAAGACCCATGTTTCTGAACAGCTAATCAAACCCCTCCAACAATCCTAGCTTTTGCAAGAACTCCCTACTTGCAAATTTTGTGGGCTCAAACTGCAACCTCTCTAGCTTCCTCCTTGTTTTCTTCTCTTCCTTGCTCCACTTAACCGTTTCTTCAACTTCTTGCTGTGTCTCCTCTTGTGCAGCCATAGCTCTGCTTCTGTTCCTTGGTGCCATAGTATCTGAAATTCAAAATCTCAAAGAGAAGATGAGTATAGGTGACGGCAAAGAGAGAAATACAAGATCAAGAGATTAGAGCCTTTTAAACTATTTCGCTTAAGCCCTAGATTTTTGGGGAAAGTTTCGAATTTATCAATAAATATTAGATGAAAATCTCTTGCGATAAAACTAAATCAAGAAAATTTCCCTAATATCTAGATATTTCTAAAAATTAATCCTTATCCCTAGCAAATAGTAATCCTTCTTGCAACAAAAAAAAAGTTTTTGAATAAATTCAATCATGCTTCAAAAATTCGAAATACCTTTTGCAAAATTGGGGCGAATGATAAGCTCTTCTTCTTCTCAAAACCAGAAACTCACACTCTCTCTCTTTGTTAATGAAAAATCGGTTTTGTGTCCAAAGAATGAGAGAGTGTGTGGAGTTTATAAAGAAGAAATATTTTGGACAAGCATGCAAGTAGGAATTTAAAATTGTGGTCAAAGCACAGTTATCTAAGGTCAAAGGAGCCTGCTTTGACCACAATTCAAATTCAAAAGTGAGAGGGAAGGAGAAAGAAGAGGAAATTTGAAAACTTCCATTGGCGCGAGATCAAGTGAAACGGGTCGATCTATCACTCGATCTCACGCCCATTTTTCTGTGATCGAGTGGCTAGCTCGATTAGGTGGTCGATCTGGTATGCATCGAGTGTTGGATCGACTACTGTCCTCGTTTCAGGGTCTTTCCGGTCGCGATCGAGTGAATTGATCGATCCTTTGGTCGATCTCTGCTCCACGATCGAGTGAATCCAGTCGATCTTTCACTCGATCTTCTGCCTTTGCTCCTCCTTTCTTTGCCTTGTCAATTCCACGAACATGTTCTTTGGTTCTTACTTCCTTGTACCTACACACTCAAAGTAGAAAGCATAAATTTGAAACAAAAATATGTACAAAGATAGTCATGGGATTGCCTCCCAAGCGCGCTTGTTTTAAGTCTCTAAGCTTGACTTTACTTGGTTAGGCTAGTGGGGGGTCTTGGAGAGACAATGTGGTGCTCTCCTTGCTGCAGTCACTCGCCATATAGGGCTTGACTCTATGCATGTTCACTGTGAAATTCTCCGCATTCTTCCCAATCAAAGTTATAGCTCCATATGGTAGTACTTCTCTAATCTCATACGGTCCGGACCACCTAGACTTGAGCTTTCCGGGGAACAGCTTCAATCTTGAGTTATAGAGTAGAACCATGCCTCCTTCTTTGAGCTCCTTGTGCACCAGCTTCTTCTCATGAAAGGCTTTGGTCCTTTCCTTGTAAATCTTGGCGCTCTCATAGGCATCCATCCTTATCTCATCAAGCTCTTGAAGTTGTACCAACCTTTTCTCTTGGGACGTCTTGAGATTGTAGTTTAGTTGCTTCACAGCCCAAAGAGCCTTGTGTTCTAACTCCACAGGAAGGTGGCAAGACTTGCCATAGAGGAGGTTAAAAGGCGTGGTTCCAATGGGAGTTTTGTAGGCTGTTCTATACGCCCAAAGAGCTTCATCAAGCTTGCTATACCAATCCTTTCTAGTGACTCCCATGGTCCTCTCTAGTATAGTCTTGATTTGTCTATTTGATACCTCCACTTGGCCACTTGTTTGAGGGTGATAGGGCGTGGCCACCTTGTGCTTAACACCATGTTTTCTCTAGAGACTCTCAAAGATCTTGTTGATGAAGTGGCTGCCCCCCATCACTAATCACCACTTTAGGGACTCCAAATCTTGGGAAGATGATTGTTTTGAAGAGTTTAACCACCACCTTTGAATCGTTTGTTGGTGAGGCTATGGCTTCCACCCACAAGAGTGTACTTGTTGCAATAAGATGATGGAAATGGCCCCATAAAATCGATTCCCCACACGTCTAAGATCTCTACTTCAAAGATTGGCGCTTGTGGCATTTCGTTTCTTTTGGTGATGTTCCCGGCTCTTTGGCATGCCTCACATGACTTGATGAAATCATGTGCATCTTTGAAGAGTGTAGGCCACCAAAAGCCATCTTGGAGAACCTTTGTAGCCGTCTTGAAACTAGCAAAATGACCTCCATATGTCATACCGTGGCAATGCAGAAGTATGTCTCTCGCCTCTTCTCTTGTGACACATCTTCGGTACATTCTGTCCACACACCTTCTGTATAGGTAAGGGTCATCCCAAAAGTAATGTGAGACATCCCTCATAAATTTCTTCTTGTGGTACCGGTCCAAATGAGTAAGCTCTTCTCCACAAGCTAAGAAGTTAACAATATCCGCATACCAAGGGAGATCTTCTTCCCTTAGAGTCAAAACTTCTTCAAGCTTTTTTTCCAGCCTTGCACATACCACGGTGTTGACCATCATAAGTTTCTCTTCAGGGAGTGAGTCATCTAAAGGTAAGATTTCCTCCACCCTCATCCTAGAAAGATGATATGCCACACCATTCTCTATGCCTTTCTTATCTTTGATCTCCATATCGAATTCTTGCAAGAGAAGGATCCACCTCAGTAGTTGATAGGGCTCAGGTTTTACCCTAATGAAACTACTGCAAGTGCACTGCAAATGCAATCGTAGTATAAGGGGTATCGAATCCCAAGGGAAGTAGATGATACGCTAAGGTTTCTAAGTTCGAATTATGCTAGGTTGAATCAAATAAAAGTAAAACGAAACAACGGAATTAATGAGTATCACGAAAATCGGTTCTTAAAATCAGGAGACTAAGACTCTAGGTTCAGGGAAATTCTCAGGTGATCCAAATTGCAGGTCTAGACAGGATGTTAGGAATTATGAAGAACTGTCCTAGAACTCGAAACACTAATGTAAAATCAACCAACTCTCGCTGCGAAGATTATCTATGTCTAAACCCTAGAATTTCAAATCTCTTTGCAAATTCAAACAATTCAGACAAGCATTAATATCAGGTTCAATTGTTCACAAAATCCTAAACCAAATCTCTTTGCGAATAGGTATTTTGCTCATCTAACATTAGTTCAGGCAATCAATAATACTCTCGCATCTATTAATCAACCTAAGATCAGATTCTAGGTCATGAAGCTAGAATAAGCATTAAATACAAATCCAGATGAAGAACTCTAATGATTTTATCCTAACAATTTAATTGACCTAACAATTCATTAATCACCTTTGAAAAACCCTAAACCTAACTAGCAAACTACTCAGACATGGTGAATGAAGAAAACATCATGAATAAAGAAGAT
>JAHZTW010000003.1:61411689-61484796 GCA_020283515.1 Alliaria petiolata | reverse complement strand
AATATGGAAACTTCTCGATTCTGGAAATTGGAAAACCTGGTGTCGATCGACACTAGGTGGTGTCGATCGACACCTTGCGTGTAAATCCGCTCCTGACTTCATCACTTCGTGACTTCATTCCTTTAAGCTCCAAAATGTATCCAAATCTCCAATTTAGCTCCAATTGTACCTGAAACTGCAAAGACTCTATATAGACTCGAAAACAATACTAAGACTCAATAAAAACACTTATATCATGGTCCAAAAATGGGTAAAAACCATGATATATCAACTCCCCCAGACTTAGCCTTTGCTTGCCCTCAAGCAAAACAGAAACTTAGAATGAAGTAGAGGTTTGAAAACAGAAACTTCCAGCCATCCTTTAGAACGCCACAACTCGTTAACACTCTTGAATCCACATGCAGTAGAGTCAACCTTAGGAAAGTTCAATGTACTTACCACAAGCTTAGCGATCTCCCAGTTCAAATCCAGATCCTCTCCTCGGTAAAATTTCGAACTCTAACAGCGGTATTGCCACATAACTTTTCTGATTCTTTCCCTTCCTTAGTGCCTGAACAAGATTTTTTTCATACAGCTTTCCTATTTTCTCTTCCCTTAGTCAACTGATGCCCATTTTCAGAGTGTTCTAAGATCTTTTCATTGACTTATTCTTTTTCTTTTGAAGCCTTGGAATAGTGCTGCTCTTTATTTGTGTTCCGTGTGATGAGACAGGTTCATGAGCTTTCACTAATATTGTTCCTTGTGAGGAGACAGGCTCATGAGGATCTTTGCACTATTTCCAGACTTAAACTCCTCCTTTTTTTTCTCAAGGGAAGATCAAGGAGAGACTGCAATTTTCTATTTGTTCTGACTCATGAGGATCTTTGCACTATTCCCAGACTTAAACTCCTCCTTTTTTTCTCAAGGGAAGATCAAGGAGAGACTGCAATTTTCTATTTGTTCTGACTGAAAGAGGAATCAAGTTCTGCGCATACCTAGTTCTCATAAGGGGACCTGAACTCTCTCTGTTAGATTGATCCACTTGCAGCTTTCTACTTAGTAAGACCTGTAATCAATTACTAAAGCAATGGTCCGTCAAGTGTCAACATTCTGTAGTTAGTTCCAAGAAAAACTTAAAGTTTCAACTGATTTTGACTCAATAAAACCTAGTTTTTTTATTGACTAATTGACTCTCAAAACAAAACACAAAGTCAGTAATCACCTCCCCCAGACTTAAACAATATTGTCCCCAGTGTTATCAAGCCCGAAGTTGGCTAAAAGAAAAATTAGAAACAACATAAAAGACCAGTTAGAAGACTTACCTTCGTCTACTTAGTAAGACCTGTAATCAATTACTAAAGCGATGGTCCGTCAAGTGTCAACATTCTGTAGTTAGTTCCAAGAAAAAACTTAAAGTTTCAACTGATTTTGACTCAATAAAACCTAGTTTTTTATTGACTAATTGACTCTCAAAACAAAAACAAAGTCAGTAATCACCTCCCCCAGACTTAAACAACACTGTCCCCAGAGTTATCAAGCCCGAAGTTGGCTAAAAAAAAATTAGAAACAACATAAAAGACCAGTTAGAAGACTTACCTTCGTCTGCGCGTGATGTCGATCGACACTGGTCTATGTCGAGCCCAATGTCTCCTTTTTTCAACTGACTGAAACTAGGACTTAGTAAAACCAAAACGAAATGTAAATAAATATATTACCCCACTCAGCTCTCGTTTTCAGTCATTAGCTTGACTGTGTCAGGGTTCAGACGTCTGGTGGATCAGAGGGCGGCATCGAATGCTTCCCAGGCGAATATCTTCTCATTCATGGCGGTGTATAGGCAGTTGGTGCATGAAAGTGCCCAAGAAAATGAGGAACAACAGCAGGGCGGGACTCGGCTTCGGGTGGGACACTTCGGTTTCCTGCAGAATCATCAAAAAAAACACCAAGCCTTCTACGAGAATCTCGTGGCTTGCATAAGTGATTTTGAACCTTTACTGTTTTTATCGACAAGATCAGGAGGTTTGGAATTTATTCCAGGAAATGCATACCTTTGCTTTCTTCGAGGTTTATGGCATGTAGGATGTGGAGGCATCTGTTCGACCACTTGGGATGGAATTGCAGCATTGGAAACAACTTCTGGTGTGATCCGCGAAGGGTGTCGATCGACAGTGGTGGTGTCGATCGACACCAAACCAGTAGCTCAAATCTCTGCACTTTTTTGCAATTCAGCTATGCAATCCTTGTCTCCATGATGAAAACGTCTTCCTCCATCAACTTGGCAGTGATTAAGCCTTCATCTTCGCTTATAGTCCTGAAGATATTATTGTTTCCACTCCAATCTTGAAGCTCCATAGCTTCCTCATAATTCTCAGCCAATGCTTCTTGAACAGCCACCTTGTTCTCTTGCTCTTTAGAAACCAGCTCCTTGACATTCCCAGCAGCAATATCGTCTGAATGCTCCCTGATTGGATCGTGATCCATGGAAATCTCTACTGAATAAGCTTGGCCATTGATGGTGGATGGTCCCCTTAACTTGTCCATGTCAAAATTCATGACAACATCACCCAAATCAAGCACCATTTTGCCTTTTCTCACATCAATGATGGCACCAGCTGAAGCCAAGAATGATCGTCCCAAAATAAGAGGATCTGCAGGTTCTTCATCATATTTAAAACCACAAAGTATGTGGGAATTATGCAGCCTTCAATCTTCAGGGGAACATCTTCTAAGACACCTTCTGGAATTCTCTTTGATCGATCAGCTAGGACAAGGGAGATTCTGGTTGGCTTGAAATCAGTTATTCCAAGTCGAACAACAACTGAGTATGGTATCAAGTTGATACTTGAACCTAGATCGCAGAGAGAACGAGGAAACCTTCCTGTTGAGATTGAGCAATCTAGCACAAAGTTCCCTGGATCGGGTAACTTTTCTGGAATCCTCCTCTGAATCACAGCACTGACTTGTTCAGAAACCAACACCTTTTTCTTCTTCCTTGGAACTATGTTTAAGAGAATTGCATTCATGTCTCTGGTAAGCAATGCTCCTCCTCAGCACTCACACCATTGACAACCATTCTCTTGACATATCTTCTTAATGCAAGTGAATGTTTGACTGCATCAACTAGGGGTAGCTCAATCATCAGCTTATCCATCATCTCCTTGCATCTGGCTTCTTCTCTCTCTTCTTTAGACTTTCTAGGAGGTATGGGATAAGGTATCTTTGATTTGTAGACCCGTTCTTCTGCAACCTTTGTTGTTATGAGCTGATCTGGTGTTGCCCGCGTAGAGCGTCGATCGACAACCTCTTGGTGTCGATCGATGATAACATGCATATTTTACCCGTTTTTACTATCATAAGTGAGTGCTTTAATAAGCATTTCACTAAGGTTTTGATGCATAAACACTTGATTTCGAGTATTTGGTTGTTCAAGACTCTGTTCAGGTAAACTTAGCAAAAGACGCATATTTTGGAGCAAAATGGACAATTCCGGAAACAGTGCTCAAGAATAAAAGTTCAACATCAAACGAAGGCCTTTCCACCACGAGATCAAGCTCATATTTGGAGACAAGGAAGCCTTATCAGCTGTCTTTCACCATGAAGTGATTTGAGGACAATCCCACGGTTAGATCTCAAGTTATGGAAGAAGCAAGAAGGCCCGTCAAGCACCCGGAAGGACGAGCTGGCCGCGCCACGACCCACCCAGACGACCAGTGGCCGCGCCACAGCCGTTTGCTCGAGCGGCCAGACCATTCGCATTTCCCTAGCCCATTTGAAGCCCAACTTGAACCTGCAGCCGTCTTAAGCAAGCCAAGACCTAATCCACGACCTAGGATACTTGAAGACCTATATATACTCGTTGTTTAGGGTTTTTTCTAGGAGAGCAACTTATCACGAAATACTCTAAGTCATAGATTTCTTTTGGTGGCCGCGAGTCTCTGATTCGCGGTTTGCCTTTGTTCTTCAAGGGAGATTGATTTATTCTTGAACCCTTTTTGTTTCTCATCGATTTATACAAGTTATGCATTCATCAATCACGTTTTCTGTCCCTACTTTCATGTCTGAGTAGTTTACTTTAGTTGGGTGTTCTTTAAGGGGATCTATGGGGAATTTCATTAACTGCTGTTGAACCATTTGTTTAGGCCGTAGACTAGGATTTTCTGTCTCACCTTATTCGTTCTTATTGCATGAGTCTAGCGTCATGAACTATATTCTGATCGAAGGATCTTGAGAGCGACCAACGTCCTGAATCTCAGATCTAGACCAAAATAGGGTAGAGAGCATCCTTTAAAAGATGTCTGAATGTTTATCGTCCCGATCTTATTGCGTGTTCGTCTAGGACGCAGGATATGAGAATATACCTGCGGACTAGAAGTTCGCAGATCGACCTTGCTTGATTAAGTTAGGTTGTTAAAACCAGTGAATCAGTTTGGGGAAAATCGCCTAGTCTCGTTTGCTTAGCTTTTGCGTGTTTGATTCCTTTATTAGAACCCCATAGATTTTCCGAGAAGATTCCCAACGTGTTCGCCCCATCTGCTTTTAATCGAGATTTACGCACTTCAATACTTACTTTTCCTGCAGTGCTTTTCAATCGAGATTTACGCACTTCAATATTTACTTTTCTGCACCACGCACCTGATTTCCTTTTTACAAGTCTTTAAGTTTATTTTCCTTTTCCCGTTGGTTATAGAAGAGATTGACAACCTTCTCTATATAAGACGTGATACTGCTTTCTTTTATTTCTGCAAAAACCGTGACACTTACCCCAAAACCCCAGTACCCTGCGTCTTTGGTTGCCCTGATTCTTCTGTTTTGCAGTTGACCTCCTCCATGTGGATCGATACCCTAAGTACTACAACGCACGCTGTGCATTTGCAGCTTAGAGTCCTACAAATTCAAAGCTCGACGAGTCCCCAAAGAAATCCTCCAATCTCGGACGACTATTTAGACCCCATCAAGCTTTTGGCACCGTTGCCGGGGAGGTTGCGTTTCGCTGTCCAAAGCAAAGGTCAGGATCACAACTCAAAGACATTTTTTTTCTATAACTTTTAGATTTCTTTCTATGAGTTTCAGGAACTACCATACCATGGAGCACCTAAGGAGCGATCCTTACATGCCCCCGAACTCACGCCCACCTGCAGACCACTCCATGCCGCAGCCTTTAGAATGCTTCACTTCTGAAGAAATACTCGCACCCCTAGCGCAAGACGAAGACGAGAGTCCTCACCACCAGATTTCTGTTCTCTCCCATCACGACCAAAGACTCCCACCTTCCTTCCTGCATCAGCGACTGCACCAGCTTACGGAGCTAGCACGGATCCTCACGGATCGCGTAGCCGAGTCCGAGAAGACATTCCATTCCCGGATCAGTTCGATGCAAGCCGAGATATCCTACAAAGTGCAGGAAATCGCGGATCAGGCAAAGAGACTTGAAGCTCAAGCTTCAAAAGACCGAAACAAATTCCTGAAGGTGGAAGAGAAGCTAGGATGCCATGACTACAATCTGGCCCAGATCAGACGGAGAACTCGAGGGTACGGCTGCGAGCTCGAAGAAACTAAGGAAGCTATCGAAGAGGTCAGAGATCGCCTTGGAAGATACATCGAGGAGGCACGGGAAGGCCGTTTGGCAATCGAAAGCCAAACCAGCAGTAACAACAGGGCAATCGAGAGCATTGCCTCAAAAATAGAAAGAGGGAAGGACGAGCTTGAAAGACTTGCCCAAGGCCAACATGACCTCATAGATATTCTGCCCTCTTTCAAGAGAGCCATGAGTTTCCCCGCAGAAGAACACAAGGAGATCCCCGATTCCTCTAGCGAAGAAGACGTCGTAACTGGCGAACGGCTGGGCGCAAGGCCCAAGCAAGTGATCATTACGCCTTGCAATGTCATTACTCGCCTTGGAGCAAAGAGAAACGCCATCCTTAGGGAAAAACACGGCCGAAACAGATTCGCCTTCGCAAATCAACGACCGCTTCAAATTTTGGTATCCCCAATCTGTGTAATATCATCTCCAAAGCCAGGATTGGACAAAGTCCTAACTTGCCGATCGAACGACAAGAGGATACAGGAGGAATCGCGATTCGGGGATCGCATCAAAAGAGAAAGACTCATCGAGTTCCATAAGAAGGCAAGGAAGATCCCGATATACGTTGGATTCGATGAAGCTCTAGAAAAAAGAGGTTTGAAGGAGTACTTCAAAGATAGCAGCGAGGACGCTAGCATAATCAAATGCCACTTCATGCAGGCAAGGTTCAACGCCACCACACCAAGGATAATGGACGTTCATAGATATAAGAAGGTTGGAAAGATTCGCGACCTAATCAGCAGAGAAGACCTTGCGGAATTTGCCAGGGTAGTGGGGAGCCTCCCTCCTGAAGCCACCTTCACTATTGCATGGAAAGAACATATGATCGGGTACTACTTCCACGAAAGTGATGAAACTAAGCATGAGATACAACATCTCTACGAACTTGCGAGAGCCGGGAAGAAAGCCAGAAGGTCAAGGGAGACCCGGTACAAGAAACATCTTCTTGAGAAGGATGAAGATGCTATCATGGAGAGACTTGAGGAGCCCTTATCAGAAGAGGCCGCACAGAAGGCAAAAAGACCTTGCGTAAGGTCGAACTCCACCTCCAACTAAGCTCCCAAACTACCAAAGTCTAGCTAAAAGACTTTAAACAAGAGCCGCTCAATGGGAGACAACCCATTTTAGGTATTCTCTTTCTCATCTCTTTAACCATACTAATCCTTAGTTTTGGTTTCTTCTTAGTTTACAGCATTTACATAAACCCCAAAAGCACAAAAAAATTAGAAAAATCATAAAAGACCAAAAACATGAAGAAGGAGACCCGAAGAACACTCACCGGACGACAAACCGCCCGTGGGCCGGCCAGAAGGAGCCTGTCCGCGCCACAAGCCGTGATGGCGCGGAGAGAACGCGCCTGGCCGCGGCCGCAACAACCCGTCGCGCGGCCGGCCGTCCTCCAAGACGTTCCCCATCCCGAACTTCACCAAACCGGATCTCCTTCAACCTGTTTCAAGCCTTTCAAGCTTCCTCCTTGATTCAATGGCTTGAACACGTCCTAAAGACCGCAAAGATCACTTCCACAACCGCGGCACACTGCTGTTGCATCAAATATGGCGAGACAAAACGAGACTCCATCCAAGTCAAGTTAAGCCAATGACCCATCTCTCTACTTACTTAGTCCAGCACGTTCAACGGACCTGTATCGACAAAGACGAAGAAGAACACCACGGTTCTAGAGGAAGAAAACCGTAGTGTAAGCTCCAGAAGAAAGAAGATGCAACTTTCTTCACCAAACAGCGAAGAGGAAAGTTCCTGAAGACTAGCTTCTCTCTTCCACGACCACGACCTTTACCAAAGCCAAGTAAGGATTTCATGTGGCATTGAAGTTCATACTAGCAACACCTGTCTTCCTGGATCCCGAACAGATCACTGGATAGGCCAGCATAGACCCAAACTTCAAGTCAAGTTTCTGAGGTGACGTAATATTCAAAACGCAAGGACGGAAGATTTTCCATCTCTCATTCACGGTGTTATCAAGGGTCAAGGAACCAAGACGAGTACTCAACAACCAGAGTAGCTGTTATTCTCAACAAAGGCGAGCCAATGACCACCACCAAACGCCTATCACCACCCTCATCCGTCACCACCACAGGCCCACCACCACCATCCGAAGCATGGAAGCTCAACCGCGCAATTCATTTCCTTTCGAGCTAAGTTTTCTATTTCTTTTGTTCAATTAAATCGATTCTAAGTAGGGACATAAGGAGAATGATCAAGTCCTTAGCTCAATCATACCACACGCCCATACACCCACACCAAACCCAACGCCACTTTCAAGTAAGTCTTCACAAGCTTGTACTTGAATTTACCTATATTTTTCACCTCAACTCGATTTAAACAAATTGGGGACAGTTTGATTTAAGTCTGGGGGGTTTCTTATATTACTAACTCTACTTTTATTTGATGAGTCTTATGCATACTTACATCATTTATCGAGTCGTTTTATAGAGTCAAAACATTTTTCTTTTAGTCGGAAACTATGAACTTTGCTAGGTACAAGTCGTTTCGAAACAAGGAACCTTAATGACCATTCTCACGGTTTTAGAAGCAAGGTTTACTATGTTGAACACTGCAAGTGGATCGTTCCAACGGAGAAAGTTCTAATCTCTAGAGTACTCGAAGGATCTTGCGTTGACTCCGCACCTAAAGAATCATAATTTCTCGTCAAGGGGCTTGAGGTACTTCGAACTTTGCTCCTCTTTTAGACTCTAGCATGACTAAGTAGATGCAATGCAATCTCTCCTTGATCTTCCCTTGTTATAGAAACGAAAAAAAAAATAGAAAGAAAAGTCTTAGTTTTGGGAATGGCAACCAGAGTTCTTTAAAGGACCATGACGGTTCGCAAACATCATGAAAGCTTCGAAGAAGTGATCATTCTCAAGCAAAGAAGTAAAAGAAAAAAAATAGAATAAGGAAGTCGATAGAAAAAATAAAAGCATACCCTAGAAAAGTAGGGAGAAATCGACTAAGGGAAGAGAAAATAGGAGAGTTGTGTCTGAAATGTCTTTGTCTAGATGTTTGGGAGAGAAGAGTATAATGTCTCGTCGACCAATACTCCCTCGATAGAGACCGCACGCCTAAATGAATAAAGGGGTCAACAAGAGAGAGCTCGAAATACTCAAAGGGACCATGAAGCGTATCCGGGAAGGGTGAAAAGCTCAAGGTAACTAGACCCAAACGCCTTGAAGCTGAATCCCGAGTTATGTGGCTCAAACAGGTCGATTGCTAGACTTGATGAGTTCCCAAGTATTGGTGAGTTTCCACGATTCCAAACCTCTTTTCCTTACTTAGATTTCTGTTTTGTTTGAGGACAAACAAAGTTTAAGTCTGGGGGAGTTGATAACATGCATATTTTACCCGTTTTTACTATCATTAGTGACTGCTTTAATAAGCGTTTCACCAAGGTTTTGATGCATAAACACTAGATTTCGAGTATTTGGTTGTTCAAGAATCTTTTCAGGTAAACTTAGCAAAACACGCATATTTTGGAGCAAAATGGACAATTCCGGAAACAGTGCTCGAGGACAGAAGTTCAACATCAAACGAAGGCCTTTCCACCACGAGATCAAGCTCATATTTGGAGATACGGAAGCCTTATCATCTGTCTTTCACCACAAAGTGATTTGAGGACAATCCCACGGTTGGATCTCAAGTTATGGAAGAAGTAAGAAGGCCCGTCAAGCACCCGGAAGGACGAGCTGGCCGCGCCACGACCGACCCAGACGACCAGTGGCCGCACCACGGCCGTTCGCTCGAGCAGCCAGGCCATTCGCATTTCCCGAGCCCATTTGAAGCCTAACTTGAACCAGCAGCCGTCTTATGCAAGCCAAGACCCAATCCACGACCTACGACACTTGAAGACCTATATATACTCGTTATTTAGGGTTTTTTATAGGAGAGCAACTTATCACGAAATACTCTAAGTCATAGATTTCTTTTGGTGGCCGCGAGTCTCTGATTCGCGGTTTGCCTTTGTTCTTCAAGGGAGATTGATTTATTCTTGAACCCTTTTTGTTTCTCATCGATTTATACAAGTTATGCATTCATCAATCACGTTTTCTGTCTCTACTTTCATGTCTGAGTAGTTTACTTTCGTTGGGTGTTCTTTAAGGGGATCTATGGGGAATTTCATTAACTGTTGTTGAACCGATTGTTTAGGCAGTAGACTAGGATTTTCTGTCTCACCTTATTCGTTCTTATTGCATGAGTCTAGCGTCATGAACTATATTCTGATCGTAGGATCTTGAGAGCGACCAACGTCCTGAATCTCAGATCTAGACCAAAATAGGGTAGAGAGCATCCTTTAAAAGATGTCTGAATGTTTATCGTCCCGATCTTATTGCGTGTTCGTCTAGGACGCAGGATATGAGAATATACCTGCGGAATAGAAGTTCGCAGATCGACCTTGCTTGATTAAGTTAGGTTGTTAAAACCAGTGAATCAGTTTGGGGAAAATCGCCTAGTCTTGTTTGCTTAGCTTTTGCGTGTTTGATTCCTCTATTAGAACCCCATAGATTTCCCGAGAAGATTCCCAACGTATCGCACCCCATCTGCTTTTACATCGAGATTTACGCACTTCAATATTTATTTTTCCTGCACTGTTTGCCTTTTCTTTTTTCAAGTCTTTAAGTTTATTTTCCTTTTCCCGTTGGTTATAGAAGAAATTGACAACCTTCTCTATATAAGACGTGATACTGCTTTCTTTTATTTCTGCAAAAACCGTGACACTTACCCCAAAACCCCAGTACCCTGCGTCTTTGGTTGCCCTGATTCTTCTGTTTTGCAGTTGACCTCCTCCCTCTGGATCGATACCCTAAGTACTACAACGCACGTTGTGCACTTGCAGCTTAGGGTCCTACAAATTTAAAGCTCGACGAGTCCCCAAAGAAATCCTCCAATCTCGGACGACTCTTTAGACCCCATCAATCGACACTTGCCTTTGGTGTCGAGTCCTTCGCGACGAGTTCGTCTGATTTGTCGTGAATCTTCATGGGTGTCGCTCGACACACAGTAGTGTCGATCGACACTGGCTCTGCAGCATCCTCTACATCTTCAAGCTCTTCGAAATCTTCAGCACTAAGACCTATTTTCTGCACTGGTGGAAAGCTTCTTTCACTCTGAATCGTGATGGCATTCACATGGTGCCTCGGATTCACGTCCATCTTTCCAGGAAGACATCGCTCTTGTCGCTTCAAAGCTCCAGCAGTTTGAACCACCTGAACATCCAATTTCTTCGTATGAGAGTTCAGATTATCGATCTTCCCATTCAAGTCTTGGTACAGTGAATCTATCTTCCTGTTGAAATCCACTGTCATCTTCTGCTGTCCTTCTAGAATTTGCTTTATCGTGGATTCCATCTTATTTTCTGCAGGAGGCTTCTGATAGGAAGAAGAACCATAAGTCCTTTGGAAGTTGCTGTTCTGGAATGGCTTTTGGTAAGAAGAACCATAGCCTTGCTGATTGCTGAATCTCTGTCCTTGAAAACCAGCTCCATTGATATAGTTTACTTCTTCTTCCTCAGGCTCCAAGGTCTCTACTTCTGCAAAATGGACTTGCTTCTTGTTCACCAATAGGTCCAGCTTCATGTTGACCTCAGCAATTTGGCTTCCTCCAGTTACTCCAACGTGTTGTCTCCTCTCTAAATCTGCGTTCTTGGTGCTGTTGCAAGAGGCTAAATTCTCTATAAGCACCATCGCGTCCTCTGGGTATCTGGTGTTGAAATTTCCATTGCTTGCAGCATCTAAGGCCATCTAGTATCTCCAGTCGATTCCTTGGTAAAAGATACCGAGAAACTGCGGCTCACTGAAACCGTGGTGTGGGAAGTCCCTTTGGTAGGCTTTGAATCTCACCCAAGAAGCATTGAATGCTTCAGTAGGTCCTTGGGAGAATGCAGTGATCTTCGTCCTCAGATCCTCAGATCTTCGTCCTCAGATCCTCAGATCTTGCATCATCGAAGAAATTGCATAAGAATGCATTCTTAGTGTCCTCCCAAGTGGTCAAGGATCCTGGATCCAACTGCTTCAGCCAGTATGCTGCATCTCCAGCAAGCGAGTAGGGGAAAAGCTTGCATAAGAGATAATCATATGTGACTCAATTGGCCTTGATGCTTGATGCCAAATCTCCAAACCTCTCTATGTGGTCCATTGGATGCTCATTAGGGAAACCATGGAATTGATGCTGAGAAACCAATGTGCAGCTCGAAATCATTCCTCTGGAATGCTGGAGGACGGATTGCAGCTCTGTTAGCATAGAACTGGTTTGGTCGGTTGTATTCACCAAGCGTTCTTCCACATCCAGAGTCTGCGTGTGCTCGGTGTCGATCGACACCTAGGTTGTGTCGATCGACACCAACGAGTACCTCTTGTTCGACGACAACAGCTCCATTGTCATCGAGTCTCTGGCCCTGAGCGTTCCTTCTGTTCCCTTCTCCATCCACCAAGTTACCAGCTTCGTCGCGGATCAAAACCATAAGACCAGCCATCTCTGTCTGCGGAGGGCGTCGATCGATGCTATTGGTGTCGATCGACACTCGGGTAGATGCTCGGTTCTTGCGTTCGAGACGGCCTAGTTCTTGGTTTAACGCAATTAGTTCCTTGTCCTTGTTGCTTCTGGTACTGCGATTAAGCATGCACCTGAAACCAAAGAATTAGAAACTCAATTAGTAACCAAAATTAAAATAAAAAATAAAAAATAAAAAAAATAACAAAACCTAGTCAAAATCCTAATACTAGATTCCGTAGGCAGCTATTACTTCTCCGGCAACGGCGCCAAAAACTTGATAGGGCTCATGTTTCACCCTAATGAAACTACTGCAAGTGCATAGCAAATGCAATCGTAGTATAAGGGGTATCGAATCCCAAGGAAAGTAGATGCTACGCTAAAGTTTCTAAGTTCGAATTATGTTAGGTTGAATCAAATAAAAGTAAAACGAAACAACAGAATTAATGAGTATCACGAAAATCGGTTCTTAAAATGAGGAGACTAAGACGTTAGGTTCAGGGAAATTCTCAGGTGATCCAAATTGCAGGTCTAAACATGATGTTAGGAATTATGAAGAACTGTCCTAGAACTCGAAACACTAATGTAAAATCAACCAACTCTCGCTGCGAAGATTATCTATGTCTAAACCCTAGAATTCCAAATCTCTTTGCAAATTCAAACAATTCAGACAAGCATTAATATCAGGTTCAATTGTTCACAAAATCCTAAACCAAATCTCTTTGCGAATAGGTATTTTGCTCATCTAACATTCGTTCAAGCAATCAATAATACTCTCGCATCTATTAATCAACCTAAGATCAGATTCTAGGTCATGAAGCTAGAATAAGCATTAAACACAAATCCAGATGAAGAACTCTAATGATTTTATCCTAACAATTTAATTGACCTAACAATTCATTAATCACCTTTGAAAACCCTAAACCTAACTAGCAAACTACTCAGACATGATTAATGAAACACAAATCATAATTTGAATAGAAATCATAAAAGAAATCAATAGAATCAAAGGAGTTCCAAATTTGCTCTAAAGGAGACAAATTCTTCTCTCCAAAATCTCTCTCTAAATAATGTGTGTTATGCCTAAACAATGGCTGAAAAACTCTATTTATAGGCATAGGTTCGCATCTTCAATTACTTGGAAGATTAGGAAAAGTCTTGGAGATTTCCTTTTCTTCAAACTTCTGGAAACTTCACGATTCTGGAAATTGGAAAACCTGGTGTCGATCGACACTAGATGGTGTCGATCGACAGCTTGCGTGTAAATCCGCTCCTGACTTCATCACTTCGTGACTTCATTCCTTTAAGCTCCAAAATGTATCCAAATCTCCAATTTAGCTCCAATTGTACCTGTAACTGCGAAGACTCTATATAGACTCGAAAACAGTACTAAGACTCAATAAAAACACTTATATCATGGTCCAAAAATGGATAAAAACCATGATATATCAGTAGTCTTGGCTTGGTATCCTTTTTGGAGTAGATGTACCTTAGTGATGCATGATCAGTGTATACCATCACCTTAGAGACCACCAAGTATGATCGGAATTTCTCAAATGCAAAGACAACCGCTAGGAGCTCCTTTTCGGTGGTTGCATATTTTACTTGTGTATCGTCCAAGGTACGACTAGCATAGTAGATAACATGCAACCTCTTGTCTTTCCTCTGCCCCCAAGACAGCTCCTACAGCGTAGTCACTAGCGTCGCACATTATGTCAAAGGGAAAGTCCCAATCCGGGGCTTGGACTATCAGTTTGGTTACTAGCGCGTCCTTGATGGTTTTGAACGCTTGGTGGCATTCTTCATCGAAGATGTATCAGCTTCCTTGCATAGTAGCCTTGTGAGGGGACGTGCTAGCTTCGAGAAATCTTTGATAAACCTTTGTAGAAGCCAGCATGCCCCAAGAAACTCCTTATCCCTTTCACGTTAACTGGAGGCGCCAAAGTGACCATCACCTCCACCTTTACTCTATCCACTTCAATGCCTTTTCCCGAGATCTTGTGACCAAGGACAATCCCTTATGTTACCATGAAATGGCACTTCTCCCAATTGAGCATGAGATTGATCTCCTCACACCTCTTGAGTACCCTGCACAAATTAGACAAACAAATGCCAAAAGAAGAGCCATACACGGAGAAATCATCCATGAATACCTCAACCATCTCCTCAATCAAGTCAGAAGATATAGACATCATGCATCTTTGAAATGTGGCAGGAGGATTACATAAACCAAAAGGCATTCTCCTATATGCATAAGTTCCATAAGGACAAGTGAATGTTGTCTTTTCTTGATCATTAGGGTGAATTGGGATTTGAAAGAAGCCACTATAACCTTAGCCCATTTGGTAGCTGCTTGAGGTCCACCTTTGGGGCCAGCAGCTCACTCCAGTCCTCCTCTTGTCTTGTGTTGAGGTTGCTGTCCTCATTTGCTTCCTTAGATCCCGAGTCATGAGCTTCCAAGCTACCTTCTTCAAACGTCTGTGCCGCTGAGATCGAGTGGACGGGTCGATTTACCACTCGATCTAGGTTAGATCGAGTAGACTCCCTCAATTTGCTCAGTCGTTCTTCATTGAATCGGGCAGAAGATCGAGTCAGGTGGTCAATCTCTTCCTTGAATCGAGTAGATGGGTCGATCAGGCTATCGATCTCGTCCTCCGATCGAGTAAGCTGCTCGATCTCGCAGTCGATCTCCTTGACAATCTTGCGAGAATCAAGGATGCGAACATACTCTTGGGTATGATCACTTAGGTAGCCATACTCTCCACACTCCTTTGTCAGCGCCAACAGTAGATGATCCTCTTGACCCAATTCCTCTAGCAATTCATCAGCTAAAAGATCCATAGCTTCAATGTAGAAAACTTGTACATCAATTGTCGGTTTCTTCAAAACCTCATTGATATCAAAGTTAAGCTTGATGTCTTTGCCCAGGTGCAGCAAAATCTTGCCATTCTTGACGTCTATTATGGCTCCAGCAGTTGCCAAAAACGGTCTTCCAAGGATTAAGGGATCCTTGGGTTCTTCATCCATTTCAAGAACAACAAAATCCGTGGGAACACTCACATTGCTTATCCTCACGGGTAAGTCTTTAAGCACTCCTACCGGGAGTCTTACACTTCGGTCAGCCAAGATCAATGAGATCCTGCATTCCTTAAACTTGGCGAAGCCTAGCTTATTTGCAATGGAGTAGGGCATTAAGTTAATGATTGCCCCTAAGTCGCAGAAACAGTTGCTAAACCTCAATGCCCATAGCGCACAAGGTATGGTGAATGAGCCTGGATCTCCTAGCTTCTTTGGTGCTATCTCTTTGTGGATGATTGCACTGCACTCTTGACTCAATACCATGACCTCTTGACAATCTTTAGCTGTCTTGGAGAGTGTGTCCTTCAGAAACTTGGCATACTTCGGTACCATGGCCAAACAATCAAGCAAAGACAATTTCAGCTCAACATTTCTCAAATGTTTTTCGAACAAGGCTCTGTGCTTCTCAACCAGCTGCTTCTTTAAGCGTCCAGGGAAGGGGAGCTTTGGTTTATAGGGTGGAGGTACGAAAATATTTTTTTCTTTGCTTGTTTCCCCCACTTGTTTTTCCAAAACCGCTTCCTTGCCTTTCCTTGCCCTCTCAATGTAGACATTGTCAAAGGTGATCTCTTGATCATTTGAAAGATCACTCTCCCCCTCTTGAACCACAATGTCCTCATTGTCTTTAGTTGTATACCGTGGTGCTACCTCCTTTCCACTCCTTAGAGTGATCACATTCGCATACTCCTTTGGATTTGTTTCACATTGGCCGGGTAAACTAGCATGACTGCTTGTAGTAGCTTTTTCTTTCTCTAGCTGTCGAATCTTGTTGTTCATGTTGCTGATCTGTGTAGCGACCTCAGTAAGAGAAGAGTCCAGCCGATTGTTCATATCAACAAATTTTTGATTTGTAGATGCTTGGCCTTGGAGTAGTTGTTGGAACATAGCTTGTACCGGATCTTGAGGTGGCGGTTGATGTTGTTGTTGCTGTGGCACGAATCCAGGAGGGTAAGCTTTGTTCCCTTGCTGTTGGTTTCCTTGGTAGGGGCCTTGTCTTTGCCCTTGATACCCACTGTTTTGTTGAAAACCACCTTTGTTGTAAGGAACAAACGGTTTGCCTTGATTGCTTTGTTGTGGAGGGTAGACTTGGTCCTTTGGATTTTTTACATTGGTGCTTCTGTAAGACAAGTTGTTGTTGTTGCCTTGATACCTTGGAGCATATCTCTGTGGCTTAGGGTAATCTTGGCCACCAACCCAATTCGCTTCCTCAAACTCCTCCTCATTTCTTTCTTGGAACAATTATGCGGCTTCTCCAACGAAGTGGACATGTTTGTGGCTAGCAAGCATCATCTTGTCTATTTTTTCATGGAGTTACTTCAGCTCCTTCTTGTGTGCCTCTAGCTCATGACCTCTTGGTGCTCGGTCATAGTCCTCAGAATAGTTTCCATCACTCAAGGCCAAGTTTTCAATCAGCTCCATGCCCTCTTGCACATCTTGTCCAAAGAAATTTCCTTTGCTTGCCGTGTCTAGTAACATGCAAATTTTTGGCAAGGCTCCACGGTATATTATGCTCAAGAGTGTCTCCTCAGTGAAACCATGGTGAGGACACTGAATGGTATAGTCCTTGAACCGCTCCATTGCTTCACTAAAGGTCTCAATTTTCCTTTGTGTGAAACCGCTTATTTCACTTCTTAGCCTAGCCGTTCTTGTGCTTGAGAAGAACTTTGATAGGAAGGCTTTCTTACATTCAACCTATGACGTGATGGTGCCTTGAGGTAGGGTCTTCTCCCAATGTCTAGCTTTATCCCCAAGAGAAAATGGGAACAGCCGTAGCTTGAAGTTATCCTCCGAGATGCCGTTTATCTTGATCATTCCACACACTTGTTCGAAGTTGTCCAAGTGCTCCAGTGGGTCTTCCATTGCCAGGCCATGGACCTTTCTGTTCTGGACCATAGAGACAAATCCAGGCTTGATTTCGAAGTTGTTGTTTTGCACCGGTGGTGGAGTGATGCCAAAGCGATTTGTGTGGGTGTTTGGTGCATCACCCGCACCAATGATACGTGGTGCTCTTGAAGGGTGGTAACGGTGTCCAATGCATCTGCCAACATCAGCATGCTGAGGTGGGTCCTCCACCTGGTCGTGGTCAGCCATCATCTCTTGATGGTACTCTTGAATTTCGAGTAGTAGTGTTTCTCTCCTATGTCTTGCACTTCCAAGTTGATGAATATTTTCTAGTGGAGTGAGTAAGTTGTTGTCACCTCTAGACCTCAGGTTCATGTACCTGAAAACACAAGTAGACAAGTAGAGAAATTAGTAACCAAATACAAAATGAAAACTTAGCCTCCACTAAGCTCCAAATCCTAATACTTTCACTTAAAACCCAAGTTTGGCAACGACGCCATTTGATGACTAGCTTTTTAGCAAGTTTAATCAAACCTAAAGCATATTTTTGTTGTTGTAATACTTCAGGTGTCAATCCAAAATGGGGTGAAAGATACTAATAATACAAGAGTTTAAGTAAAGCTAAGCAGAATTCGGATTAATTGGTGAACAATCTAATGAAAATTACTTTCGGTGATTATACAGACACGAAAACTATTTTAAAATCCCTACAGAAGGGTTATAAAACTAGTAGATGACTTCTAAACAATTAAACAACCGATCTAATTATTTTATAAAATCAAAGTCTAAAACCGGATAAACTAGACAATTTTTAGGTAAGTAACAAGATTTTCTAAAACTACTTCTAAAAATCAAACGACCGTCAACTCAGTACCAGACAGTAAAATAAGACTTTAAGAAATTTCTAAAATACTAAAAATAGCAAAAACATAATTTTACAAATTTAGAAAACTCTATTGCATAATTAAGCTATCTAAAAGGATTTTTGGGAAAATAATTAAATCTTAGATAAGAGAAAAATGGTTTTAAGTTTTCAAAGATTAAAAAACAGATTCAAGGTTGGGATTCATTCTTAGGGAGGTTGAAAATTCGAGCTTGGGGTTTTGAAAACATATTTTTACACGCTTTAGTGCTATCTCTAAGCCTTAAGAAACCATACTAGATTTATCCATGATGTGTGGTGTAAATCCTTTCTTCACCCTTTCCTCCTAACCCATGATGTTTGGTGGAAAGATAAGGTGAAGAACATTAAGTTTGGATCTTAAAATATGGTTTAACTAGCTCCCTAAGCATCCATGATGTTTGGGAATGGATGAGCTAGTCTCTTGGATTTGATTTTAAGGGATTTCCTAAGTCTTGTTAGGATAAATAAATCCCTAAGATTAAAGAGATCTCCATCGAGAATCTCTAGATTTTAAAACCCCCAAATCCAAGAAGAGAATTAGATGAAGAACAAGAAAATATCCAAAATTCTAGCTTTCAACCCCCTTAATCATCCCAACCCCAAACCTTAGTGGTTTACTCACAAATCATGTTCTTACCTCTCTTAAACATGAGTTTAGAGCTGATGAACATGATCGGTTTTTACAAGATGAAAGATTAGACTTTAAGAAAACGAAAATACTAAAATCAAATCCAAAATACAAGAGTTTTCACACAAGAAAGAAACGAGAATTAAACAAGAACTAGCAATAACAAGCAAGAACAAAGTAAGAACAAAGAAGAACACTCAAGAACAAGCAAGAACACCTCTCTTTTCTCTCTCTCACTCCAGATTACTCTCATCCAAGTGAAAGTGAATTATGATAAGTGTGTGCATAAAAGTCTTTCTCTCCTTTGTCATAAGGAGAAACAATTAAGAAATTGTCCACCCTTTCCCTAAATCAAGGATCCATGTCTTGTAGAAGACTTTCATGCCAAGGTGGTCCCCTCACTAGAAGACAATCACACAAGTTGAGAAGAGGTTGTGCGCCTAGCTTGGAGGATCGAGTCATATTGGTCGATCGTGGACTTGATCTGCACTTGGTTCGGGTTGAACGGTCGATCGTCCAGTCGATCACTTCTTGATCGAATCATGCTGCTCGATCTACCTCTCGATCTTGACCGAATCGACTTTGCTTAGTCGATCTTGGACTCGTTCTGGGGATGAAACGGGCTGGGAGGTCGATCTTGGAGTCGATCTCCGCTCCTTCTCTTTTGTCCAAGTTTCCCCCTTGATTCCTGATAACTCCTATGCTCTTCTTTCATCTTCTTGTCAATGCTCAGCATCCATCACAACTCCAAGTACTCTAAACAACCTGAAAAAGATGCAAATATGCAAGAAACCATGCAAATGCTAATGCAAAGTGTTTTATGACTTAGAATGAGATAAATGATGCAAACTAGCCTATTATGAATGATGAATGCATGAAAACCTATTCTAAATGCATGCTAAATATGCGAAATATATGAGTATATCAAGGAACCCAAAGACCCTCTCATTCTTGGCAAACTATTCTTGGCTACAGCTGGAGCCATCATTGATGTGAGAAAGGGAAGAATTGCGCTGAATGTTGGTGATTTGGTGATGAATTTCGACATGGAGAAGCTGATGAAAAGGCCAACTATCGATGGATATACCTTCTATGTCGATTCACTCACCAACCTTGCTGAAGAGATTTTCCATGAAGACCATCCAACAGACCCTTTTTAAAGAGCATTGACGACTTCTACAACAGAAGCTGAGCACTTAGACGAGGTCACAGTTGGTTACACAAAGATGATGGATGCTAGTGAGCAAGTCCTGCAACTGATCGCACAAGAGGAATTGGTCTGCACATCTGCGAAAGCTACCACACTTAGCGATTGGAGTGAAGCTAAAGCTCCAAAAGTTGAGCTAAAACAGCTCCCTGCAGGGCTAAGGTACGCATTTCTCGGATCTAACTCAACTTATCCTGTCATTGTGAATGCTTCCTTAAACAATGTAGAGCTCACTTTATTGCTAAGCAAACTGCGAAAATTTCGCAAGGCTATTGGCTATTCTCTTGATGACATTTCAGGTATCTCACCAGACTTATGCATGCATCAGATTCACCTTGAGGATGAGACGAAGTCATCAATTGAACATCAAAGGCGGCTGAATCAGAACCTGAAGGAAGTGGTTAAGAATGAGATCATGAAGCTCTTGGAAGCTGGGATCATCTATCCCATTTCAGACAGTGCTTGGGTCAGTCCGGTTCATGTGGTTCCTAAGAAAGGAGGAGTCACAGTGGTGAAGAACGAGAAGAACGAGCGGATTCCTACAAGGACTGTGACTGGACACAGAATGTGCATAGACTACAGGAAGTTGAATGCGGCGACTAGATAGGACCATTTTCCTTTGCCCTTCATTGATCAAATGCTGGAAAGATTGGCAAATCATCCCTACTACTGTTTTCTTGATGACTATTCAGGGTTCTTCCAGATTCCAATCCATCCAGATGATCAGGAGAAGACCACGTTTATATGTCCTTATGGTACATTTTGCATATCGCAGAATGCCATTCGGACTTTGTAATGCTCTTGCGACCTTCCAGCGATACATGATGTCCATCTTCACAGACATGATTGAGAAGTTTATGGAAGTCTTTATGGATGACTTTTCTGTTTATGGGTCATCTTTTAAAGGCTGCCTGGACAACTTATTTGCGGTGTTGCAGCGATGTGAAGAGAAGCACTTAGTCCTGAACTGGGAAAAGTACCACTTTATGGTCAGAGATGCCATTGTACTTGGACACAAGGTTTCAGCAGAAGGAATCGCAGTGGACCACGCCAAGATTGAAGTGATGACGACTTTGCAAGAACCTGATTCTGTGAAATCAGTGAGGAGTTTTCTGGGTCATGCTGGGTTCTACAGAAGATTCATCAAGGATTTCAGCAAGATCGCAAGACCATTCACTGCTCTTCTATGCAAGGATGTGAAATTCGAGTTCACAAGAGAATGTCATTCATCCTTTGAACAGATCAAGCACGCTTTGGTGAGTGCTCCGATTGTTTAACCTCTAGACTGGGATTTGCCTTTCGAGGTTATGTGTGATGCCAGTGACTTCGCAGTAGGAGCTGTGCTGCGACAGAAGAAGGATAAGAAGCTTCATGCTATCTACTATGCCAACCGAATTGGATGATGCTCAGAAGAATTATGCAACAACTGAGAAAGAACTTTTGGTTGTAGTCTTTGCCTTTGAGAAATTTCGACAATACCTTGTTGGCTCAAAGGTAATTGTTCATAGTGATCATTCTGCATTGAAGTACTTGATGCAGAAAAAGGATGCAAAGCCAAGGTTGTTGAGATGGATTCTGCTTCTCCAAGAGTTTGACATTGAAGTGAAAGATAAGAAGGGAGTTGAGAATGGGGTAGTTGACCATCTCTTAAGGGTCAGGATCGAAGATGAAGTCCCCATTGATGATTTCCTGCCTGAAGAGAACATCTACTTTGTCGAGACACGCTTTCAGGCCACTTCGCATTCAGAAGAAAGCTCGGTGTCGATCGACACCAGCAGAGTGTCGATCGACACCCCGTCTGAACATTCGAGGGAGAATCGCGATTCGACAAATAAGAGTCTGAAGAACACACGAGTGTCGATCGACACCATCTATAGTGACGATCGACACCAGACGCCAACCTCGACATCACTTCACAGGATCTTGAACGAGCTGTTTCGGCAACCCATCTTTGCTATATCTGATTCCAATAGACCGTGTTATGCTGACATTGTGAACTTCCTGGCTGGTGACATTGAGCCTAAACATCTCAAGAAAATAGGAGATACTATTGGGATGACCCTCATTTGTATAAGCACTGTTCTGACAATGTTTACGGAAGATGCATAGCAGAAAGTGAAGTTCAAGATGTCATTTTCCATTGCCATGGTTCTGAGTATGCTGGACACTTTGCTACTTTCAAGACGGTGTCCAAAGTTCTTCAAGCAGGCTTTTGGTGGCCTACTATGTTCAAGGATGCGCAGCTGTTCATAACTCAATGTGATGTTTGTCAAAGGAGAGAGAAGGTTAGCAAGAGACATGAGATGCCACAGAACTTCATCCTTGAAGTTGAAATCTTTGATTGTTGGGGCATTGATTTCATGGGTCATTTTCCTTCATCCTTTGGGAAGCAGTACATCTTGGTCGCGGTGGATTATGTATCTAAGTGGGTGGAAGCAATTGCTTCTAAAACCAATGATGCTGCGGTGGTCCTTAAGCTGTTTCGAACCATCATTTTCCCAAAATTCGGAGTGCCTCGGATTGTTATAAGTGATGGTGGTTCTCACTTTTCAACAAGCTGCTGAAGAAGCATGGGTTCAACACCATGTGGCCACTCCTTATCATCCTCAGACGAGTGGACAAGTTGAAGTCTCTAACAGACAGATCAAGCAAATCCTGGAGAAGACAATGGCCAAGACAAGGAAGGATTGGGCTGTGAAGCTGGACGATGCACTTTGTGCTTACTAGTCTGCCTACAAAACGCTACTTGGGACTACACAATTCGAGCTACTCTATGGCAAAGCATGCCATCTTCCAGTGGAATTGGAACACAAGGCACATTGGGCTATCAAGAAGATAAATTTCTACTTGAAGCCTGCTGCAGAAAGGCGCCTTGTATAGCTCAACGAGTTATATGAACTTCGCTATCATGCTTATGAGAACTCAAAGATCTACAAAGAAATGACTAAGGCATATCATGATAAGAAGATCATCTCTAGACAGTTCGAACCAAATGATCTGGTACTTCTGTATAACTATCGTTTGCAATTGTTTCCTGGTAAAATTACGTTCACGTTGGTCAGGTCCTTTCACCTTCAAAGAGGTCATACCATATGGAGCAATTGTGCTGACAAACTCCAAAGGAGAAGAGTTCATTGTGAATGGGCAAAGAGTGAAATACTATTGGGCTCAAGCCGAGATTCCAGCAGGACACATTGTGTCTCTTGATGATGCACCAACTGCCTAAACGCGTGAACAGTCAAGCTATTGACATTAAACGAGCGCTTAGTGGGAGGCAACCCACTGGTAAGTATTTATATTATTTTATTTTGGTTTTTATTTTGATTTGATTTTATTCTTATAAAAAAAACAAAGGGGAATTGGGCTCGACAAGATCCGGTGTCGATCGACACCATCACTGTGTGTCGATCGACACCCACGCGGGACACATGTAAGTCTTTTAAAACCCGACATTTTCCCAAATTTCATAAAACTCGAGCCTTTAGAACAATTTTTCTCCAAATCACAACTTTCCATTTTTCAACGGAATTGAGTGATTCTAAGGTCTATTCTGTGCGGATTTTCATCCTCTTTCATAATCCATTATCCATTCATTCGATCTGCCAAGGTATATTCTTCAAATCTCCCAATTTCATTTTTGACCCTAAGGTGAAAAATCTGAATTCGACCTTTTTGATTGATTTCTTAATTGAATGATGCTTATTTAGGTTGCTGACAATGATTAAGATCATTACCCAACTGTTTTTCATCATTCAAATTGTAAAAATTGAAATTTTTGAAATTTTAGAAATTCATGATGCATGTTGCGATTCTGTGATTTTTCTTGGGTTTTATGGTTTCAACTTGGTCGATTTATGGTATTGAGGATGTGTGAATTGTTAATTGATGCACAATTGGGGTTATACTCATGATTTCGGGACGATTTGATGATACACGCATGGTGTCGATCGACACCACCTAGTGTCGATCGACACCAATGCAGTATCGAACTTGAACATTAATTTGCAAACTTTGGATTTTGATTTTGGTTTTGATTCTGATTACAGATGCCTCCAAGGACTAAGAGACCACGGGAAACTGAAGCGTCCGCCTCTGGAACTGCTAATGATGCGCCGATTGCCTCTCTTCCTCCTTGGTCTAAGCGTGAAACCGCAAGGATTCCGAGTGGACGGAACTGGGAAGACTCACCAGCAATGGAAATCGCGAAAGACGAGTGTGTCTACAGAGACATCAGCGAGACATGGGATGAGTATGAAACGATGTTCTACAATGCTGCGTGGTTGAAGGTGGAAGTCACACCAACTTGCTTTGCTCATGAGAAGACGATGTCTGAGTTGGGCATCAAAGAAGACATCATGCAGTTACTGAACAGAGTTGGGATGGGAACTATGGCTACGAGACAGTACGATCTCTATCCCGATCTAGTACGCCAGTTTATCTCCACTGCTCGAGTCTACTACAGGAATGAGATAGTGAGGAATGATTTGGAAGGTACCTTGACATTCCTTATCCGCGGGATTCGCTACAGAATTCAACTTCCAGAGCTTTGTGGCATCTACGGTTTTGAGAACGAGCATGCCACCGGTGTCTCCCTTCCTCAGCAGCTTCCAGATAACCAGGACTTCTAGTCACACTTTGAGAATGGGAGGTATGACTCTAAGACCTCCTCGCTGACAGATGTTCTCCATCCTACCCTTCGCTATCTTGTTCGCCTGTTTGCTACTACACTTCTGTGTAAGCATGAGCCAGGGAAGATGCGCGTGGCTGAGTTAGTGATGATGTATCATGCACTTTGGTATATCATTTATGAGGAGTTTGGGCTGACAGAGAAGGTCAACCTCGGTGCTGTATTTGCTCATCATTTGGTCTCGCTGAAGACGAAGCCTTTCATTGGAACCAAGACCAAACCAGAGACTGTTGGTAGCCTTCTCACTCATAGCTTCCATCATTGGGGGATAGATACTTCCAGCTGCACCATTGTGACTTCGCGAGCTTGGGTTGATATGGATTACTTGCAGAGAGCTACTTGGGTGAAACCCGAGAAGCTATGGGTTTTCACCACTCCGTGAGCTGAGCAGCTTTTGGTCCAGTTACATAACAAGGACCTTACTCACATCACCAGCGATCCAGACCGCCTCTCCTTCCAGCCCAGTCCAAACTTGCTGTGAACCGCTCCCGTAGCAAGATGCAGAGGTGCTTCTCCTCGCGCTGCAGCTTCATCCGCAGAGGATGCCCCAGCTGAGGATCACCCACGAGCTTCATCTTCGAGGCGCAGCAGAGCACCGCTGCCTATTGATCCTCATCACCTTCCGGATCCTCCAGAGATTCCCATGGAGCAGGCTGCTTTTCAGAGATATGTGGTTCAGAGCTTTCAGGCATTTGGAACGCCATCGCAGTTGTGTCTAACTGCGGCTGCGTCCGTCCACGCACACCACCACGTTCTGATGAGGAGTAGTATTTGCACCTATCCTGGTTTAGTCTATCTTTTTCCTTGAGTCAGTTTTTCTTTTTATCTTGAGTCAGTTTTTGTTTCCATTTGATTCAGTACTTTGTTTCAAAATTTGTTGCAATCTTTGAGATTATGGATTCTGTTGTGCTTTTAACCGTTTGTTTGAGTTTTCTAACATCTTGGATGACTCTAACAACATTCTGACTTAACAACATATAAGATCGTGAAAAGGAACTCTGATTTCGGACATAGTGTCGATCGACGCTACTTGCAGGTGTGTCGATCGACACCATCACACAGCAACGACATAGTTGTGTCGATCGATGCTACTTGCAGGTGTGTCGATCGACACCACCATCGTGTGTCGATCGACACCATCACACAGCAACGATCGACACATAGTTGTGTCGATCGACGCTACTTGCAGGTTCAGGTAATCTATTTTTCTCTTGGTTNGTGTCGATCGAC
This sequence comes from Alliaria petiolata, assembly GCA_020283515.1. Lineage (NCBI taxonomy): Eukaryota > Viridiplantae > Streptophyta > Magnoliopsida > Brassicales > Brassicaceae > Alliaria > Alliaria petiolata. The sequence continues at coordinate 61,459,159 of JAHZTW010000003.1, read as the reverse complement.
ACCATCACACAGCAACGACATAGTTGTGTCGATCGATGCTACTTGCAGGTGTGTCGATCGACACCACCATCGTGTGTCGATCGACACCATCACACAGCAACGATCGACACATAGTTGTGTCGATCGACGCTACTTGCAGGTTCAGGTAATCTATTTTTCTCTTGGTTCTGTAACAGTTTCACACATTTTTTTCTATCCAAACTCATACTTAATAACACTGGGGACAGTGTTGTTCAAGTCTGGGGGAGGTAGTTGCTAACATTGTGTTTTGTTTTGAGAGTCAGTTGAGTCTGTCAAAATCAATTGAAACTTTCAGTTTTTCTTGGAACTAACCGCAGAATATTGACACTTGAAGGACCATTACTATAGTAGATGATTACAGGTCTTACTAAGTAGAAAGCTACAAGTGGATCAATCTAACAGAGAGAGTTCAGATTCCCTTATAGAACTAGGTATGCACTGAACTTGATTCCTCTTTCAGATTTGACAAGATAAGCAAATTGCAGTCTCTCCTTGATCTTCCCTTGAGAAAAGAAAAGAAATAAGAGGTCTGACCAAGGAATAATACAAAGATCCTCATGAGCCTGTCTCCTCACAAGGAACAATATTATTCAGGACTCATGAACATGTCTCCTCACAAGGAACACAAGTAAAGAGCAGCACTATTCCAAGGCTTCAAAAGAATAAGAAAAATCAATGAAAAGATCTTAGAACACCCTGAAAATGGACAGCAGTTGACTAAAGGAAGAGAAAATAGGAGAGCTGTACAAAGAATGTCTTATTCAGGCATTAAGGAAGGGAAAGAATCTGGAAAGTTTTTTGGTCATACCATTGTTAGAGTTCGCGATTTCACTAAGGAAAGGATCTTAATTCAAACTGGGAGATTGCTAAGCTTGTGGTAAGTACACTGAACATTACCTAAGGTTGGCTCTATAGCATGTGGATTCAAGAGTGTTAACGATTGTGGCGTTCTGAAGGATAGCTGAATGTTTCTGTTTTCAAACTTCTACTTCATTCTAAGTTTATGTTTTGCTTGAGAGCAAGCAAAAGCTAAGTCTACGGGAGTTGATATATCCTGGTTTTTACCGGTTTTTGACCATGATCTAAATCCATTTTATAGAGTCTTTTGTTATTTTTAGAGTCCTATTAGAGTCTTTACAGGATGGAGTGCATTTGGAGCTTAATAGAAGATTCTAGAGCTTATTGAAGCATTTTGGAGAAGTAGCTGAAATGATGAAGTCAGAGCTGAATTACACGCAGGGTGTCGATCGACACTAACCATTGGTGTCGATCGACACCAATGAAGGCGGCTGAGTTTCACGACATTCATCAAGAAAAAGAAATTGTCCCAAGTTTTTGGAGAATTACAAGATTGCCCCTGACGAAAATCTTACTCAATAAATAGTTTTTAGGCATTGTTTAGCCAAACACCTTATCATTATTTTCTGTTTTTGAGACTTAGAGAGAGATTGATCCTGAGCTTTTTGGGAGATAATTTTGTACTCTTCCGAGAAGTTTTTTAACCCCTGTGTCATTCTTTTTTCTTATTTTATGCAATTTATTTCAGTCATGATTTGTGCATTCATCTCCATGTCTGAGTAGTTTGCTAGTTAGGTTAGGGTGATTTAGGGTTGATGATGAGTTTGTAGAATTATTAGGTTGTTAGGAAAATCACTTGGATGATGATCATCTTGATTTGTGCTTATACTGATTTCTTAAACTGATCACTTAGAAATCAAATCCTAGGTTGCTTAATAGATGCGAGAGCATTATTAATAACTTGACCTAATCATAGATGAGCAAAATATCTATTCGCAAAGAGATTTGGTTTAGGTATTTTGTGAACAACCGAACCTGCTTTTAATGCTTGCCTTAATTGTTTGAATTTGCAAAGAGATTTGGAATTCTGCAATTTAGGCATAGATAACTTCCGCAACGAGAGTTGATTGGTTTTAAATTAGTGTTTCGAGTTCTAGACGGTTCTTAATAATTTTCTGACAATTTAACTTCTGCATTCTCTGATTCAACCTGATGATTACCCTTGCCTAGCGCCTTCGTCTCCTGAACTTTAATCATTTTTAATTATGTTTACTGGTTGCTTAGTAGTTTAATTTACTTTTATTGATTGATCTAGCATAATTTGAACCTAGAAATCATAGTGTAGCATCTACATCCTTTGGGATTCGATAACCCCTTATACTTCAACTGCATTGTTGTGCACTTGCAGTGTTGATTTATTTGGGTAAAAATTTGACCCTATCATTTCCCGAAATGACATCATGTGCGTCTCGCTCCCGTACTTGAAACGGATGTATTCGTCTGCATCTTCCTCGGGAGTCTCCTCTCCAAAGGCGTAGAATGTCACCTCGAGTGATACCAAGAATTGGAAGGTAGCCTCGTCGTGTGAGGCATAGGAATTCTCCATGAAGCGCCTTAGACCCATGGTGTTGAAGAGGATTTGACAATCCTCGTAGATGCCCAACTCGACCATGGTCTCTTCATGGTGGTAGCGAGTGGCCTTGAACTCCATCCGCTTTAAGGCTGCACGCATTTTGGCTAGTGTAGGTTTGGAGCTTGCACTCCTTCTTCCCGATGTTCATGTGGGTGAGCGAATCGTGACGGCTCTGCTTGAACTTTCCACCGGTTTGTTTCTGACTCTCTTCTCCTTCTGGTAGTCCCTCGATCTCTCAAGAACAGACCGTTATCTAACCCCGATGATGTGCTTGACAACCTTTAATATGGTTCTGCTCCTTCTTGTGCACAAGTTACCCATCTTATTCTCTCTTAGGTACATGAAAGCAATAAACTAGACTAGAAAAAGCATTAAAATGTACAATGATAAGCTTGGGGTACCTCCCAAGAGCGCTTTGTTTTAAGTCAATTAACTTGAATTTCCTTGTTTCTTTTTTAGTGTGAAAAGGGGAAATGAGCACCTCTTGATCATGTGGGAGGATCCTTACTTTCCTTGATCACGGAGATGAAATTAGCCAGAGATACATGGGAGACTCCCTCTTTGCGTGCCTTAACACCTTTTTTATTGGTCAAATGGTGTCTTTAATCACCTTAAGATAAGCGAAGGGTCTTGTCTTTCCCTTGCATCTCGGCTTGTAAAAGAGAACATAAGTTTGAGAGTCATACCTTCCAGAAGATCACTGAGGGTAGGTCCTTGTCCATAGGATTTTTGGCAAGTGATCACTGCCCTTAGTGCTTCTTGGATCTCCACGGGTTGCTCCTCGAACATTGCATTGAGGCAGACACCATCGAAACTCTCTCCATCATAGCATATCTCCAAGGATGGGTCCTCGGATTTCTCGATTGTCTTCTTGAGCACGAGAGAGTATGCATGTTCTTTCTCCTTGATCTTCCTTCCCTTGGTATTGAAGTGCATCACCAAGCTCTCGGTTAGTGTCAACTCTACTTGCCACTCTTGCAATCAAGCATGCAACCGGTTGAGGCTAGAAAGGGTCTCCCCAACAAAAGGGTTTCCTTGACATCTTGGTCCATTTCTATCACCAGGAAGTCGCTTGGGAGTATCACATTGCCAATCATGAGAGGCAAGTTTATCAGCTTCCCAACCGTCTCCATTTCACTTCAATCGGCATGGGCTAACGGCTTCTTGCAGTCGGTATAGTCGTTATACCCGATACGTTCTACCGTGGCTAGACTCATCACATTGATGCTTGCACCGAGGTCACACAGGCAGTTATCAAAAGTGATACCACCGAGCGTGCATGGTAGAGTGAATGATCCTGGATCCTCTAGCTTCTTCACTATCAAGGTTTCTTCCTTGGGTTTCTTCTCACGAGATGCTACATTCCTTCCTATAATTGCCATTGCCTCAACATAGAGCTTGTCATTCAGGGCCAAGAGAAAGGCTGGAACAGGTTTGGTCTCGTCGATGTTGCTGAATTGTTCTTTAACCTTCTTCACAGTTTCGATCAACTCGGTTTTCTTTTCTTCTAGGAGACGCTTCTTATGCATCTGAGGGTATGACATAGGTGGTTTGTAGACTCGCATGAATGGTGATTTTTGTGGATTCATCACCTGTTGCTCGTCATGGACTGCCAAATTTTGAAAACTTCCTCCCCCTCTTAGGATATCGATGTCCTCATCGCCTTGAGCCTGTTTTAGAGAAGTAGTTTCAGCATAATTCTGTTTCTCCTCGTCGATAGTGGTAATCATTTAGCAATACTCCTTTGGATTCATAACAGATTTTCCAGGAAGGTTGCTTGGTTGGCATGTGGATGCAATGCCTTTATTTTTTTTCAAGCGTCTTGACTCGTACGGTCAGTGTCTTAATCTTTCCGGATAGCTCGGTGTTTAAACCGTCTATCTTGTTATGCACATCGGCAAAACGCTTGTGCAAATCCGTCTAAATGTGTGTTTGACCTTGGAGGAGTTGATTAAGAGTACCTTCCAGGTCAAATCCAGCTTGAGCAGGTGGATTTCCTTGTTGTTGTTGAAAACCAGAAGGTGCAACGACTTGTTACCATGGCGGATAGCCACCTTGGAGTTGGTTTTGTGGTACGAACTCTTGTTGAGTTGTGTAAGTCACGAACTGCTTGCCTCCTCCTGCTTGTTGTTGTGGGCAAGTCTAGTCTTGTGGGTTGGCGACGTTTGTGCTTCGGTAATAGAGGTTGTTGTTTGGTCTCCAAGTAGTGTAACTTCCTTGAGCGTTGATGTAGTTAACATCTTCGTACTGAACGTCCTCCCCCTCTTATACTTGAGTGAATTCCTCCACGAAATGGACCTCTTTTGTGTTTGGACAAGTAGCAACTCGTCTAGTTTTTCATTGAGCTCTTTGATCACCTTTCGGCTTCCTTCAACTTCATCTTTTGAGCCACGTTTGGATATGTCATAGTCTTCGTAGTAGGAAGAGTCACTCTGAGGTAAGTTCTCCACTAGCTCAAGACCATCTTCCACCTCTTTGGCTAGAAAGTTGTCATTGCTTGCCGTATCGAGCAACATTCAGATCTTGGGGATTACTCCTCGGTATAGAGTAGTGAGGAGTGACTCGTGGCTGAACCCATGGTGAGGGCACTGAGTTGTGTAGTCCTTGAATCTTTCTCAAGCTTCTCCGAAAGTTTTGTTGGCTTTTTGGGTGAAGCCACTCATCTCGTTACTCAATCGGACTGTCCTCGAAGTGGAGAAGAACTTGGTCAAGAAAGCCTTCTTGCATTCTGCATACAAGGTAATGGATTCCTGTGGCAGAGTCTTCTCCCTAGGGTGTGCTTTGTCTCCCAGTGAGAAAGGAAACAAACGTAGCTTAAAGCCATCTTCGCTTACACCGTTGATCTTTGTCATGGCACACACCCGGCCGAATTGGTCGAGATGATCAAGAGGATCTTCCAAGGGAAGAACGAAGAAACGGTTGTTCTGCACCATGGAGATGAGATCACTCTTGATCTCGAAGTTGTTGTTCGCCACAGGTGGAGGCTGAATGCCGTGTCGGCTTGCAGTCGCTATCGGTGCATCGCCCACACCGATTTTCCGAACAACTCGGTGTGGAGCTGCAACGCCAGATTGTCCTTGGACTCCTTGTGGACCTTGGGGTCCTTGCTGGCCTTGCTGGCCTTGAGCACCAGCTGCTCCTGCAGCTCCTTGACCGCCTTATTGATTTTCTATCGCTTCACGGTTTACGATAAGGGCTTGTTCCCGAAGTCGTCTAGCTGATCTCTCCAGCAGGTTAATATCGTCTATTGGGGGAACTAGATTTGTTGTACTGTGTGACCATAGGTTCATGTACCTATCAAAACAAACGATCAAAGTAAAAGTGTTAAATAATAACTAAAATAAAAATTTGTCCTTCTAACAACCAAAAACGAAAATGACTAAACTTTAACACCCAATGGCAACGACGCCAATTGATATCACGTTTTACGGTGTTAGTGAGTTCAATGACCCACCACTAGATTGTTGCAGTATAGTGTATGTGGTATCTATCCATTGGAGGTTGTTTAGTTCACACTTTGGCTATATCTGTGTTAACGGTTAAGATTAATATGACTAAAGGTTGGAACTTTACTACTAAAAATTACTAAAGACTAGATGTTGTGTCACTTAAGACCATAATAATAAGAACTTTAGATTACTTGAGCAAGAACTAATGTTTTAAAAGATGAAAGGATTAAACTTTATGATAAAAAGAAGGATCAAGATGGGTTTTATAAACTAGGTAACTCTCGAATTGCCTAACAAGCTAAGTTTTTGGATCACATCAAGACTTGGTCTTTTGATGGTGATTCTTAGGTAAAGGGATCCACAAGACATTTAGCCGATGGTGTTTGGGTCTAACCTCTTTGATTCTCTATCACCATAGACTGGCTCTCGTATAGCGGTACAACAGAAGAAACAAGCATGCTAAATCGTCCCTATTGAACCGTAAGATCTCCTAGACATCTAATGTCTTAGGTTAGGAAAGATCAAACTCTTATTTATGCGTTTGGCTAAGCTTGCACGTGCTATAGTCATTAGACTAGATGATCAGGCTATACTAAGCATTGAGAGCAATAAACAAGAAAGAATCTAACTTTATGTTCTAACTAAGTAAGAAATGTAAATCTGAGGGTCCCTTGGTTCTTTTAACCCATCAAAACCCTTAAAACGACAACTCACGATTCATTAGAGAAACCATAAGATCCATAAGGATAGAAAGGTTACTAATAGCTCGCAAGATAGTCAAAAACGAGAAAAGAAAGAAACTTTAGCAAGAGATGCTATGAAACAAGATTTGATTAACTTCAAAAATGTATAAAAGGTTCAAGCCTTTGAACAAAGCTTTAATGTTGAGAACAATGAGTTTTGGTTACAAAAGATAGACAGAAAATAAAAGTGGAAAGAGAGAGAGAGATAAGCGTGGGAGACAATGTGTATTTATACACCAAAGAGGAAAAACCCTACACGTTGGGACCATTTGCCCGAAATGGATACTTTCTTGGCTTGTAGCGTTTCGGGGTCAAGCCGTGAAACCAAGCCGTGATGCCAATTTCTTGTGTTCCTTGGGTAGCCTCCATATCTGGGACCTGTTTCGGGGACTTGTCGTTGTGAGGTTCGTTGTCTGCTGCTTGTACCGAGATCATCTCGTTGCCTTGCTCTGATACTTGATCTCAGGCAACACCTTGGTTATCCTTCACTCCGGGATGCAACAGACTTCACAACGGCACGGTCCCGAAACGAGTCCCCGATATGGAAGCCACCAGAAGAAAAAGAAGACTTGGCATTTTGACTTTCCAAAACCGCTTGATCCCGAAACACTACACGCCAAGAAAGTACCCATTTGAGGCAAGTGGTCCCGCGTGTAGTTTTTTTCCTCATTTGTGTATAAATACCACCTGTATATCATCTTTATCTCTCTCTCGTTCCACTTTTATTTTTACCTTTCTCCTTATAACGAAAAACTCTCTCTCTTTTCACCATTAAAGCTTTGTTTAAAGGCTTGAACCTTTATGCATTTTTGAAGTTAATCAAATCTTGTTTCATAGCCTTTCTTGTTAAAGCTTCTTCTTTTCTTTGTTTTAGGCTATCTTTCATGACCATGAGTACTCTTCTCATCCTTATGGATTTTGAAGCTTTTGCAATGGCGCGTGAGTAGTCGATTTAAGGGTTTTGATGGGTTAAAAGAACCAAAGGACCCTCGGATTTACATTTCTTTCTTAGCTAGAACATAAAGTTTGATTTTTTCTTGTTTATCGTTACCAATTCTTAACCTAGTCTGATCATCTATTCTAAATTCCATAGGCGTCTTGCATGAATACCACATGTGCAAGATTAGTCGTGCCCATAAACAAGAGTTTGATCTTTCTTAGCTTAAGGGATTAATTGTCTAAGAGACCTTACGGTTCAATAGGGACGATTTAGCATGCTTGTTTCTTCTATTGTACCACTTTGTGAAAGCTAGTCTATAGTGATAAAGATTCAAAGAGGTTAGACTCAAACACTATGGGCTAAACGTATTATGGATCCCTTTACCTAAGAATCGTCATCAAAAGACCAAGTCTTGATGTGATCCAAAATCTTCGCTTGATTTTAGGAATCTGAGAGTTACCTAGTTCATAAAACCCATCTTGATCCTTACTTATATCATAAAGTATATTCCTTTCATCATTTAAATCAGTATTTCTTGCTCAAGTAGTTTAGAGTTCTTATTTTTATGGTCTTGCGTGACACAAGATCGAGTCTTTAGTAGTTTTTGATAGTAAAGTGATGGAGTCTAAATCGTCGTCCAAATATAGGATGGTTATTAAGGACTCGTCGAGCTTTAAATTTGTAGGACCCTAAGCTGCAAGTGCACATCGTGCGTTGTAGTACTTAAGGTATCGATCTACAGGGAGGAGGTCAACTGCAAAACAGGAAATCAGGACAACCAAAGATGCAGAGAATTGGGGGTTTGAGGGTGAGTGTCACTGTTTCTGTATAAAAGAAAGGGGAGAGAGCAACCACGTTTTATATAGAGAAGGGTGTCAATCAACTCTGTAACAAACGGGAAAAGAAAAATTAACTTAAGAGCTTGTAAAAACAAAATCAGGTCCGTAGTGCAGAAAAAGTAAATATCGAAGTGCGTAAATCTCTAGTTGTAAAGCAGATGGGGAAAGACACGTTAGGGATCTCTTCGGGAAATCTATGAGTTTCTAACTAGAAATCAAACACACATCAGTTCAGACAAACGAGACTATGCGATTTTCTTAATCTGGAATCACTGGTTTCACGACCTAACTCTCTCAAGTTATACCGACTATATTATGCAAAATTCACATATATATATATGTTAGTATCCTACGTCCTAAACAAACAAGCATTAAAGATTAGGTTCATAGATGCTCACATTCCCATCAGAGATATGCGTGGGCATCCCGGAGGTGTTCGCTCAGTCAAACTAGGTTCGGATATGAAATTCAGCACGTTCGTGGTTTTCAATAATCCTAAAATCAGATTCTAGTTTATGACGTTAGATTCATGCAATAAGATCAAGTTTGATAAGAAATAAAATCCGAATCTACGGTCTAAACAGTTGATGCTCCAGTTTAAGAACAGTTAATAAATTTCCCATAGATCCCCTTGAAGAACACCTAACGAAAATAAACTACTCAGACATGAAATAAGGAGAAGAAAACGAGATTGATGAATGAATACTTATATAAATCAATAAGAAGTAAGAACGGTTCCAACAGAAATCGATCTCCCTTGAAGAACAAGGATAAAGATCCAAAGAGAACAAGATCCGCGGCCGCAAAGTTGCCGAGAACCAAAAGTAAAGAAAACATGAAAAGAACTTGTCATACTTGTTTATGAAACCCTAAACATCGAGTATATATAGGTCTTCAAGTCCTCTTGAGCGCCATTTAAGTGTGAGCGTGCATAAGACGGCTGCGGGTTTAAGTTGGGCTTCAAATGGGCTCGGGAATCGAAAAGTGCCTGGCTGCATGAGTGAGGGCTCATGGCGCAGCCACTGGTCTTCTGGTCAGGTCGTGGGGCGGCCAGCTTGCTCTTTTTGATGCTCGACGGACCTTCTTGCCTTCTTCATAACTTGATATCCAACCGTGACATTGGACTCAAACCACTTCGAGGTGAAAGACAGCTAATACATTGTCTCCAAATATGAGCTTGATCTCGTGGTGGGAAGGCCTTCATCTGGTGTTGAACTTAAGTCCTCGAGCACTATTCCCCGAAATGTCCATTTTGCTCCAAAATATGTGTCTTTTGCAAAGATTGCCTGAAAAGAGTATTGAACAACCAAATACTCAAAATCTAGTGGTTATTCTTAAAAACCTTAGTGAAATTCTTACTAAATCACTCACTTATGATAGTAAAAACGGGTAAAATATGCATGTTATCAAGTCACCCAGACTTAAACCTTTGTTTGTCCTCAAACAAAACAGAAATCTAAGTAAAGAAAAGAGGTTTGAAAATGTTGAAGCTCACCAATACTTTGGAACTCATCAAGTCTAGCAATCCACTTGTCTGACCCACGTAACTCGGGATTCAAACTCAAAGCGTTTGGATTTAGTTACCTTGAGCTTTTCACCTGTCCCTGATATGCTTCATGGTCTCGTTGAGTATTTCGAGCTCTCTTTTGTTTACCCCTTTGTTCATTTAGGTATGTGGTCTCATTCGAGGGAGTATCAGTCAACGAGACATTGTACTCTTCTCTCTCAAACGTCTAGACAAAGACATTTCAGACATAACTCTCCTATTTTCTCTTCCCTTAGTCGATTTCTCCCTACTTTTCTAGGGTATCATTTTATTTTTTCTATCGAATTTCTTTTTCTTCTATTCTTCTTTTTTTCTTAGCTTAAGAACGATCACTTCTTCGAAGCTTTCATGACGTCTACGAACTGTCATCGTCCTTTAAAGAAATCGGGTCGCCATTTTCAAAATAAGAATTTTATTTCTTTTTTCTATAATAAGGGAAGATCAAGGAGAGGTTGCATTGCATCTACTTAGTCATGCTAGGGTTTAAAAGAGGAGCAAAGTTCGAAGTACCTCAAGCCTCTTGGCGAGAAATTTTGATTCATTAGGTGTGAAGTCAACGCAAGATCCTTCGAGTACTCTAGATATTAGAACTTTCTCCGTTGGAATGATCCACTCGAAAGTGTTAAACTTAATAAACCTTACTTCTAAACCTGTGAGAATGGTCATTAAGGTTCCTTGTTCAAAGCGACTTGTACCTAGCAAAGTTCATAGTTTCCGACTAAACGAAAAAAAGTTTTGACTCTATAAAACGACTCGATAAATGATGCATGTATGCGTAAGACTCATCAAATAAAAGTAAAGTTAGTAATATAAGAACCCCCCAGTTTGTTTAAATCGAGTTGAGGTGAAAAAAATAGGTAAATACAAGTACAAGCTTGTGAAGACTTACTTGAAAGTGGTGATGGGTTTGGTATGAGTGGTTGAGCGTGTGGTATGATTGAGCTAAGGACTTAATCATTTTCCTTATGTCCCTGCTTAGAATCGATTTAATTGAACAAAAGAAATCGAAAACTTAGCTCGAAAGGAAATGTGATGTGCAGTTTAAGCTTCCTTGCTTTGTTTGGTGGTGGTGGGTGTGTGGTGGTGATGGTTGGCTCGCATTTGTTGTGTAGAACAAGTACTTCGGTTGTTGAGTACTTGTCTTGGTTCCTTGACCTTTGTAAAACACCTTGAATGAGAGATGGATTCTACTGTCCTTACGTCTTGAAGATTGTATCACCTCAGAAACTTGAAGTTTGGGTCTATGCTGGCCTATCCGGTGAAGTGTTCGGGATCCCGAAAGACAGGTGTTGCTAGTTCGAAATTCAATGTCATATGAAATTCTTACTTGGCTTCGGTAAAGGTCTCGTTCGCGGAGAACCAAAAGTAAAGAAAACGTGAAAAAAACTTGTCATACTTGTTTATGAAACCCTAAACATCGAGTATATATAGGTCATCAAGTCCCCTTGAGCGTCATTTAAGTATTGGCGTGTATAAGACGGTTGCGGGTTTAAGTTGAGCTTCAAATGGGCTCGGAAATTGCAAAGTGCATGGCCGCACAGCGAGGGCCCGTGGCGCGGCCACTGGTTTTCTGGTCAGGCCGTGGGGCGGCCAGATTGCTCTTCTTGATACTTGACGGACCTTCTTGCCTTCTTTATAACTTGAGATCCAACCGTGGGATTGGACTCAAGCCACATAGAGGTGAAAGATAAGGCTACCTTGTTTCCAAATATGAGCTTGATCTCGTGGTGGAAGGCCTTCATCTTGTGTTGAACTTATGTCCTCGAGCTCTATTCCCGGAAATGTCCATTTTGCTCCAAAATATACGTCTTTTGCTAAGATTCCCTGAAAAGAGTTTTGAACAACCAAATAATCGAAATCTAGTATTTATGCTTTAAAACCTTAGTGAAATGCTTATTAAAGCACTCACTTATGATAGTAAAAACAGGTAACATATGCATGTTATCATAAAGTCCCAACCTATACTTATATCAAACTTGACTTTTGACACCAACATAACCGAAGTGTTTACTAAACAACTTACAATGGATTGATACCTCATACATTATACTATAACGTTCAAGTGGTGGGTCATTGAACTCCTAAGATCTTAAAAACCTGTTATCAATCACCGAAACTCGACGGAGCAAGATCAAGAAAGACCGATCTAGAAGGAACCATACCGAAACGATCTCCAGAAAAAGCGAAAAACCTCGCACGCTGAGCAAATATCCGGTCCGGCGAGAACCAGATCTAGCTAAAAGAACTAGGGCATAAACGAAAAACTGTGGCGCTTGTAAATCGGAGGCATGCCACACCGTCGATCAAAAAGATTCAGAACCACGAGCCTCGAACCACTTAAAACGGCTAGATCTGAGAACAAAACGCCTTTACAACAAACCCAGCTTCAGCCATCAAAAACTGAACGGTACAGAAAAGAGAAAAATAAAAGAAGCAAATAAAGTAAGAGGAAAATCGACTCCAGCGCTGAAAAAGCTGTCAGAGCCGGTAAAGAGAATGGAGGGCGGCGGCTTTTATGCTAGAGAGATGGGAGAGAGATTAGGTCAGAGAGAAGGGCGAAAGGAGCGTATAATATATCTGTTTATTGGATCTATTTTTCTTTTCCTCTTGCTCTCACCACTTTTTAAAAAATCTTTCTCTTCCTTTTATTTTTCTGAGCGCCTAACCCAAAATAATAAAACAAAACCGTTAATCTCATTTAGCTAACATTGTTTAATACTTCTGGGCTTAAAGATCTAGTTGGCCTTGACTTGAAATCTTATTAGATCCGAGTATTAAAAAGGACTCGCCGTTCTCTTCATGCTCCTCGTAATCCTCAACTCCAACCAACCAAGAAGTGGTATCAAATCAGATAACAAATAGAGCATGCAGTAATAAATAAAGTCTAGTATCAGCTTACTACATCTCCTTGCCTCTCCGATTTCACAGTTAGGACTTACTCCGAAATATCTCTTCCCCACGATCATCGAGATATTTTTGATTAGATCATGAAACTATTGCCTCATATCCACCAAGACTCCTTTTTGAGACCAACCCTTTTGCTCCCATTTCCGGTAAAACTCTCTAAACGCCATATCAACCTCTCTGGATCTACTATGCTTGAGCTTATCAAAAACCGAGGTGGCCAGAATATCGGATACCACTGTCTTACGCATCTCTCTCCAGTAAGCACGGTCAGGGGTAAACAATAAGAGTGAGTCGTCACAATTCACAACTCACAACATGGAGAGGACAGAGGCGAGCAAGTTGCGAACTCGCATTATGATGCTTTAAATTAATGTGAGACCCAAAAAACACAGAAATAAGAAGAAGAAGACAAAAAAGAAAATATGTATGATGCTCTTAAAAAATAGAGTGAGTTGGGTAGAAATAACTTGTTGACTGTTTTATTAAGTAAAAAGATGTAATGAAAGTATTATTAGTTCTCTTTTTATTATTTATATAAGTCGGACAAAACATTATTTTAATTTAATTTATTTACAAAAATACCATTCAACTTAAAACTATTGTTAACATTCTTATTGGTTATAAATTACACTATTCATCATCAGATTTTTAAATATTATACTATTCATCCGACACCACTGTTCATATTTGGTCATCTACGTTATATAAATTTATTGGTTAACTATGTGATTACTCCTATAACTAATATGTAGTGCGATAACATGTTATATATCCACATAATATTAATGTGATATTATATTTTATATCATAATATTAACGTGATAACATATTACATATCCGCATAATATTTGCAACATGATAACATATTATATATCCGCATAATATTAGTACTCGTAATGTGCTAAAATATTATATATCTGAATAATAATTATATTAACAAGGAAAAATGATATATATAACAATAATATAGTATATATTAACGTATATACTATCCAAAGTAATCACCAATAATAGTACAAAATTAATATGATAAAAATTATAATAACAAATAATACAAAATAAAAATTTATAATAATAACTTGGCACAATAACAGGATCAGACAAATGTTACCATTCATCATCACCACCATCGTTATCGATTCCAACGTCATCATGTATACTCCACCTTCACCATCCTTTTTTCTCCACCATTCATCTTCTCTTTTATCTTCTTCTTTTTTATTCTCCTCTTCTTCCTTTTTTTTCTTCTTTCTGAAAGAGAAGAGTAATAATAGAAAAAGTGAGGTTAGAAAAAGAATTGGGTATTGAACAATAGTTGTTAGAAAACAAACTTTATTGTCGGTTAATCTCTAAAACTTTCGTGTACCTGCGTTATAATTTCTCTAAAAAATAAGAGGAGCCAAATTAGAGTGTTTGAGTGAGATTAATTACATTGCGGGTTGTTTGATAATCGATTATCTGATGAAAATCAATTTATTATCAACACAAGTTCCAAGTGAAAAGGAATTGTAATCTTGGTTGGAACGATAGTCATCTCACCGAATAGATCTATTCAACATTATGAGCCAGAAAACAGGCTCTAAGTTTATATGTATTTTCATATTTTTAAAATAAAAAAAGGTATATCTTATTTTATTTGGACACTTAAATATAAAGAAATTTTGTTTAAAAGAAAATTGAATCCTGTGCATTTGCACTTTGTGCACATGCCACTGGGCCTGTTTTCATATGAATCAGAATTCATGATCACTATTAGTTTTTTATAATATCAAACAGGTTCTGAAATCTAATCAAGCTTTAAAGTAATGATTATAAATAAGAAAATAAATAATCCTTATTAGTCACAAGTTCTGTGTTGTTTGGTTTATTTTGTAAAAGATTTTTATTTGGTTTTGTTTTCTTGAAAATGATTCAGAAATTCTTGTCATCTCTTAACAACAATGAAAAAGATCAATAGATTTTTATGACTCGCTTTTTCTCTAACAAAAACCAAATTTACTTCGATCTGTTTTAGAATCAAACAAATTAACTAATTTAGTTCGATCTGATAAACTAGCGTAAGAAAGGTTTATATTCCATGTAAAAATGTTTATATGTTATTGTTCGGAATCTTCATAATTAACAAATTCGAGTGATGAGGAAAAGAAAAAAAAATGTTCCTTTTATGGCGTCTGAGTATGTAAAGCGAGCAAAATTGGTTCTTCCTACTGAGTTGTTTTCTTCCCAAAGATCTGAAACGAAGAGACCTAAATAAATATTTTTTGTATTTTTTTTTTATAATCAAACTACGTTTACTTTGGGCAATTATATAAAACTGTATTTTGGACATGTGTATATTTTTTGTTTCCTCCAAAATTTTAACCCATTTTAATTGCATAAAAAAAAATTTATAAAAAATTTCATTTTAGTCAATAAAGATTTGTGCTAATAACAATATTTGAATTTCATATAATAAGTATTTGTGCTAAAAACGTATTTTACATAGCAGTACGAATGACACTGCCTCTTGTCCGAAGATAGCAAGAGTGGTCGATGTTAGCTCCGAAGCTACTACGCTGCTGGAACATGATAGAGTTGGATAACACAAATACTGAGTTGTGTAACACAAAATTATTGATGAGTTGCTGAAAGGTTGAGAAGTACGTGAAGTTGTTGCTGGCATAAGATATGTGTGATATGTGTTGTAACGTGAAAATCAAAGAAAATATGCAATTTATGTTTATGAAGTGCTAAAATAGAATTGGAGTCTTATGGGGATATCAAAGAAAAAAAAAATACTTGATAAAGATAAAATAGCTAGTTGAGATATTTTCATATATGCATATAGGATGAATATTAAATGTTGCACGTCTTGAACTCTACAAAAACAAGCTTTATGTGTTAAATTAGGGTTAGCCGAAATATTGAGAGAAGATAAAAAAATGAAGTTTCAGTCTCTATTGGAGAGCACGAGTCTACTCGGTGACACACGAAATTTCGTGTGTAACATAGTTTGGTTTCTAAAATGTGATTGTAGTTTCCAGAAAGAATTTAGGAAACAAAACCTAGAGTTTATGGTCATTGGGTGTGTATTCAATATAGTTGTATCTTGTTAAGTGATATAAATTAATTGGTGTCGAATTTAGGGGTGTCTTAGTAATTTCATTAGACAATGTCGTGTTGTAAGATTGTCTAAAAAATTTCTATTATTTTGAGGATGTAGGCATGTTATCAAACCTCGTTAATTTTCTTGTGTGAGATTGTGACACAAACTCATAACACAAATTAAACTTTTGTGATTTATAAGGCTTCGGATTCTCTGTGCTTTGGCCTCACTTCAAATACTGGATGGCAGAAGTTTCAGAAAGCTTCCATGAACCACAGGAGGGATAGGCGGAAAACGTTCTCGTTGTTGTTTTTGATGAATCCGATGTTTCTGATGATCCACTATCTATAGAACTATTCAAATACATAAAATTAGTAATCTTGATCAAGATTGATCCTATAAGATATTCATATGGAAATATACACTTTACCGAAGAGTGATTTAACCATTGGTCGTCCTTCAACTTGTTCTTCTTCTTGTAACTCCGGTAAAAAATAGTAAACATACAAAAAAAATATATATATATGAAACACAAAAAGATATAATAAACAACTATTAACTTTATGATAACAGTAATTCTTAGAATTGTTTCTAGATATTTTAAAATTATTTCTAAATATTTAGTAAACTCTTTATAAACGTTTAAGAATCATTTCCCAGAAGATCGTAACCTTTTCTTAAAAATTAGTATAAATTTCCTGGATTTTTATGAGCACCTTCTTATATCTCCAAACATTTCATGCGTTTTTATGTCCTAATAACAAATTAATATTAAATAAACATTAAGTAGAGAAGCGTTTTTTTTTACATAACTAAGTTTTTAAATCGAAATTAAGACTACTACTGGACAACACTACTTTTTCATTAAACATGTATCAACACTGAGGCTTTTTTGGATTAAAGGTGAATATACTACCAAAATGGAACCATATATATAGTTCCATTACAAAAAGAGTTTAGAGCTCATGAGGAGCATTTTGTGAATTTTTTGGACTTGAACATTTTGTAATTGTGACTAGTTTTATGAATCATAACTGCAGAAGTTAAGGCAAAGACAATTAAATCTTTTAAGTTTAGAAATGCAATGCGATTGGAGATACTTAAAGCCTTATAAAGTACGGAGTGACCAAGATCGTTTGACAGCATCTTCAGTTCTGATGACAGAAATCAAACAGCCCTTTGCCAAACGTCTCAGTTCCTTTATGAAATCCCGTGATCATGATCTCGAAATCAGATTCAACTCCTTTTAAGAACAACAAGAGGCAACCGTCTTGAGAAGTTTCAGAAACCTGAATCGCCTTTGTTTCTTCAACAATCTTACTGTTCCCCGTTTGTATGATCCATTTAAACTCTATCCAAGAAATTTTAGTGTTCATCTCCACTATGCATTCCCTCCCAAGCTCCTTGAACCATTAAAACCTTTGAATCCAATCTGACCCCAAACTCACTCCTACTTGATATGGACTTTCTCTTTTAGTATTCTCCTCAAAATTGTCTTCTAGTGTGATCCAAGAAGCACCATTATATATGAACGTGACCACCTTGTATCCTTTCTATGTAGATTCTTTTCTTTTTATGAACTCCAAAAGAGAACTACCACGACAATTTTCCAAATTATGTTTCGTCCTTGTTGTTTCTCTTTGGTGTTCGCAAACTCCAATTTTGAAATAGAATATAGTTATATCTTGAGCATCAGCTCCCCATCGTGTCATCTGTTTATCCTGCGTTAGATCTTCATTCACCAATAATGATAGAGCGGAAGGATAGATTAAGACGAGGTTAACGTTTAGTCTAAGAATACCCGTTATCCAAGCTTCAAAAAGCCATTGAATTCTTAGAGAATGCCCGGATTTAGGGGTAACTAAGGTTACGTCTTTTTGGTTTTTTTCTTATTAATTATCAAAGCAAAAGTGAATCCTTACAAAAACATTGTTCCTTCTTGTATAAGCTCACGAATGGGCTTCAAATCCTAGAAGGAATGGGAAAACTAAAGAAATTCAAAACAAAAGGAAAACTGAAAATCAATGGAAAGTTAAAATACAAAGCCAAAACCTAAATAAAGACTAAAGGACTTGTAAAACAAGTCACATACGCTGCATCAGGTCCCTCCCGCTGAAGAGGATTCGTCCATGAATCGCGTCAAGGCATCATCTGGAGGATGTTCAGCCGGAAAGAGGTGTTTGATGTTAAAGACATCAGCGGTGTGAATATGAGGGGGAAGACCAAGCCGATACGCATTGGCATTGATCTTCTCAAGAATATCTAAAGGACCAATCTTTCGTGCTTTCAATTTGTTATACTCACGGGCAGGAAACCGATCCCTTGTCAAAATAGCCCAAACAAAATCACCAACGTTGAACTGCAAATCACACCTATGCTTATCTGCAGCGGTCTGGTACTTGAGAGTAGCTGTTTCCAAATTCTGACATGCATCGCGAGGCACCTGCGCCAGCTCAGAAATGAAGTCAATTGCTTGGCCATGAAAACGGGTAGGGTCTGGTGCGATTCAGGTCAAGGGGACATCACGGAAGAAAGCCATAAAAGTTTTTGAATGAATTGAAACCAAGAGTTCGATTATTGGCATGGTTATGTGAGAACTCAACACCCCCCAACTGTAAATTCCATGACTTGATGTTGTCACCCACTAGACAGTGCAGCATATCCCCAACAGCACGATTAGTGACCTCTGTTTGACTATCAGACTGTAGATGATACGCGGAGCTCATATCCAAATTTGTGTGTAAGAATTTCCACAAAGAATGCCAAAAGTGACTGGAAAGCGAGAATCGCGATCCGGGACGATCGATAATGGGAGACCATGTATACGATATATCTCATGAAAGAATAACATAGCCACTTGCATTGCATCTGTGGTCTTCTTGCAAGGAATGAAATGTGACATTTTCGAGAAACGATCCACAACCACAAAGATAGATTCATTACCTCGTTGAGTTCGTGGAAGACCAAGTATGAAATCCATATTAATATCGGTCCAAGGTTGAGTCAAAATTGATAAAGGTAAATATAACCCGGCATTGGAAGCATGACATTTAGAGGCAAGACAAACAGTACAATGAGCCACAGAGCGTTCAACGTCACGTCGAAGACTATGCCAAATGTAAGACGTCATGACAAGTTTTAACGTGCGGTCTCAGCCAATATGCCCTTGATTATGGAGTTCCTTAATGATATATGTATGCCAAATGTAGTCGCATACTAGAAGCAGGGATGCATAAACGATTTTTGAAAAAAAGAAAATCATCCACCAAATTATAGTCTGAACGTAACCCTTGATGCAGATCAGACATGATTCGGGGAGAGAAGTAAACGAGACTAAAGCGATTTCTCTAAACTTGAATCACTAATTCGATCCAAATACTTTCGTAAGAGGATCGACTATGCGTTGATTACACTTTAAGTATGCAGTCACATCCTACAAAGCAAGCATTAACGAATCAAGTTCGTTCTAACGCTCACGGACACTCTGTAGGTATGCAATTTGCACCCTACAACGCGACGCTCGACTAAGTTGGTTTCGGTGATCGGATTCAACGCGTTAGCGGCTCTAATCAATCGTTGGATCAGTCTCTAGTTCATGACTCTAGATACATGCATTAAAAACAAACTTTGACAAAAAAAATCTTTAGAATACAGTTTAAACGAATATAAGCATAAAAATATTATTAAAGAATGGATAATTCGATTTATTAGTGAGAAACGAAAAAGCGTTCAAGAACAATTTATTTCCCTTAAAAAATAAAAGACATAAAAATGAAAATATAAAAAATGCTAAAACAATGAAAATGATGAAGAACAAGGTGTTTGTGTTTGCACTTGTGATGGCACACGAAAATGAGAGGCTAGAGGCGAGTATTTATAAATCTTGAAGGCTCCTTAGGCATTTCTTAGGGTTAACTCGCGTCTTGACGGCTGCGAGAATAAGTTGGGCTTGACGGGATTAAAAATGGGCTCTGGAACATCGACCTAGAGTGGCCGCGCGAGTGTGGGCTCGTGGCGCAGCCAAGTGTGGCTTCGCCGCGGCTTGGACATCTGGTGGCACGGGGAAGAGTGGCTTGGCTGCGTGGTCGAGGCCCCATGGGACGAAGATATCAAGTGTGATCAAACCGCCATTTCTTCTTTTACTCCTCCCACGAGACTACATTATATGCCTTCAGTAAAAGGTTCATAACTTTAGATCCAACCGTTAGTTTGCATTCATTCCACTTGGATTTAAAAGCTAACATTCCTCTATATTTGGTGACCAAATTAAAGAAGGATCTCGCGGTGGTAAGGTCTTGATCTAAAGTCGAACTTCTGGCAGTCCGAAATAGTCCGTAATTTTGCTCTGTTTTGTTCTGTTTTCCATCCTTTTTGCTAAACTTACCTAAAAAGAGTATTGGACATACAAATGCTCGAAATCTAGCATTAATGCATTAAAACCTTAGTGAAATGCTTATTAAAGCACTCACTTATGATAGTAAAGTGGCTCTGCGTTGGAAGTGCAGTAGCCGCGCGACGAGGGTTTGGGGTCACGGTCATTGGTTGACACACTCCTCTTAAGATCGTCACTCTGAACGTGTACATTTGTTGATATCTTCTGAACGTGGATCATAAACAATGGAGGTTTAAGATAATGTCTTCTCAATTTTGGCTCAATCTTAACTCCACAACGAGTTGCATCCTCAGCTACAAGCTCCTTCTCAGCTACAAGCACGTGTCCATCAGGTTCAAGATCAGTTTAAAGCTCTTCTCCACGTTCTATATTCCTTATGCTATCCAGGACCATATCACTGGTCTTCTGGCTTTGAGGTGCAGCCGCCACCCCATGAAAGCACGGGGTCACGACCAGGTGTAGTGGTGTCGCACCATCGTGGTCTGTGGCGCGACCAGGCTCCTTCTAGCCGCACCACGGGCAGTCAGTGGGGGTGTCGTTGTTCTTCAAATCTCCCTCTTCATCTTTTTAAGGTTTTTCTATTTTTTGTGATTTTGGAGTTTATAAAAATGAAAACTAAAGGGAAAACTAATGGCAAAGATCAATTAGTTAGAAAACAAAGAAAAAAATGAAAAACAAGTACCTAAAATGGGTTTCCTCCCATTGAGCGCTTTTATTTTAAGTGTTTTAAGTGTATTTTAAGACTTTGATGGTTTGAGAGCTGAGATGTGAGGTGAATCCGACCTTAAGCAAGGTCTCTTTGCCTTCTTGTTGTATTCTTCTATTGAAGAATCATCAAACCTTTCCATGTGGTAGCGAGGATGTGTGAATCCTACTCGAGAAGAAGGATACGTGAAGCATCCTTAATTTTTTGTCGGGTCCGGTTTCCGACTCGAAGTGGGCGAGTTGCATTAAGTGCAAGGCTCGCGAGTTTTTTAAGTGTTGGAACGAGGGTCATCCCTCGTGTTTTCTATAGCTCGTTGTTTCTTAAAACTCATAGAAAGAAGACTAGAGTTAGAGAAAATGGATGTCTTTGAGTTGTGATTCTAACATTTTGGTTTGGACGACGCAATACAATCTTCGGTGGCAACGACGCCAAAACTTTGATGGGTCTAAAAAAGGCTATCGATTTTGATGCTTCCTTAGGACTTCTCTAAGTTTCAATTTATAAACCCTAAGATGCAAAGTGCACAGCTATGTGTTGAGTACTTAGGGGTTGATCCACGGTGAAGACCAAAGACGCAAAACAAAAGATGCGTTAGAGCAATCAAAGACGCAAAAGAAAAGGGGTTTGTTTGTCACAGTTAGGGGTTTACAGTTTATGAAAAACAAGGAGTTTTTGTTAGGTTCAGATCAAAGCCTTGATCAAAAGAATAGATGAAGACGCTTGGACTATGATGGAGGAAGGCTGGACTGCACCAGTTGTTATTGACGCAGGAGGCGTAGTGCATCCTAAATCAAAGAGGGAATGGACGGTTGAAGAGAAAAACTTATAAAAATTTAACTCAAAAGCGTTGTCGGTAATCTGGACCTCGCTCACCAGAGATCAGTTCCAGATGGTCCAAGGATGTACTACTCCAAAGGAGGCATGGGAAACCTAAGTAAGGAAAAGAGATTTGAAAATGTTGAAGCTCACCAATACTTTGGAACTCATCAAGTCTAGCAATCCACCTGTTCGACCCACGTAACTTGGGATTCAAACTCAAATGGTTTGGATTTAGTTACCTTGAGCTTTTCACCCGTCCCTGATATGCTTCATGGTCTCGTTGAGTATTTCGAGCTCTCTCTTATTTACCCCTTTGTTCATTTAGGCATGTGGTCTCATTCGAGGGAGTATCAGTCAATGAGACATTGTACTCTTCTCTCTCAAACGTCTAGACAAAGACATTTCAGACACAACTCTCCTATTTTCTCTTCCCTTAGTCGATTTTTCCCTATTTTTCTAGGGTATCATTCTATTTTTTCTATCGAATTTCTTTTTCTTCTATTCTTCTTTTCTTCTTAGCTTCAGAACGATCACTTCTTCGAAACTTTCATGACATCTGCGAATTGTCATCGTCCTTTAAAGAAATCGGGTCGCCATTCTCAAAATAAGACTTTTCTTTCTTTTTCTATAATAAGGGAAGATCAAGGAGAGGTTGCAATGCATCTACCTAGTCATGCTAGGGTTTAAAAGAGGAGCAAATTTTGAAGTACCTCAAGCCCCTTGACGAGAAATTTTGATTCATTAGGTGCGACGTCAACGCAAGATCCTTCGAGTACTCTAGAGATTAGAAGTTTCTCCGTTGGAATGATCCACTCGCAGTGTTAAACTTAATAAACCTTGCTTCTAAACCTGTGAGAATGGTCATTAAGGTTCCTTGTTCAAAGCGACTTGTACCTAGCAAAGTTCATAGTTTCCGACTAAACGAAAAAAAGTTTTGACTCTATAAAACGACTCGATAAATGATGCATGTATGCTTAAGACTCAGCAAATAAAAGTAAAGTTAGTAATTTAAGAACCCCCCCCCCCCAGTTTGTTTAAATCGAGTTGAGGTGAAAAAAATTGGTAAACTCAAGTACAAGCTTGTGAAGACTTACTTGAAAGTGGCGATGGGTTTGGTATGGGTGGTTGGGCGTGTGGTATGATTGAGCTAAGGACTTAATCATTTTCCTTATGTCCCTGTTTAGAATCGATTTAATTGAACAAAAGAAATCGAAAACTTAGCTCGAAAGGAAATGTGATGTGCGGTTTAAGCTTCCTTGCTTCGTTTGGTGGTGGTGGGTGTGTGGTGGTGATGGATGATGGTGGTGATAGGCGCTTGGTGGTGATGGTTGGCTCGCCTTTGTTGTGAAGAACAAGTACTTCGTTGAGTACTTGTCTTGGTTCCTTGACCTTTGTAAAACACCTTGAATGAGAGATGGATTCTACTGTCCTTGCGTCTTGGAGATTGTATCACCTCAGAAACTTGAAGTTTGGGTCTATGCTGGCCTATCCGGTGAACTGTTCGGGATCCCGAAAGACAGGTGTTGCTAGTTCAAAATTCAATGTCATATGAAATTCTTACTTGGCTTCGATAAGGTCTCGTTCGCGGAGAACTAAAAGTAAAGAAAACGTGAACATAACTTGTCAGACTTGTTTATGAAACCCTAAACATCGAGTATATATAGGTCTTTAAGTCCCCTTGAGCGTCATTTAAGTATTGGCGTGTATAAGACGGCTGCGGGTTTAAGTTGAGCTTCAAATGGGCTCGGAAATCGCAAAGTGCATGGCCTCACGAGCGAGGGCTCGTGGCGCGACCACTGGTTTTCTGGTCAAGCCGTGGGGCGGCCAGATTGCTCTTCTTGATGCTTGACGGACCTTCTTGACTTCTTTATAACTTGAGATCCAACCGTAGGATTGGACTCAAGCCACATAGAGGTGAAAGATAAGGCTACCTTGTTTCCAATTATGAGCTTGATCTCGTGGTGGGAAGGCCTTCATCTTGTGTTGAACTTATGTCCTCGAGCACTATTCCCGAAAATGTCCATTTTGCTACAAAATATGCGTATTTTGCTAAGATTCTCTGAAAAGAGTTTTGAACAACCAAATAATCGAAGTCTAGTATTTATGCTTTAAAACAATAGTGAAATGCTTATTAAAGCGCTCACTTATAATAATAAAAATAGGTAACATATGCATGTTATCATAAAGTCCCAACCTTTATTTATATCAAACTTGACTTTTGACACCAACATAACCGAAGTGTTTACTGAACAACCTACAATGGATTGTGATATGCTCTCAAATTTACCCTAGAGGTACTCTCTCAAATTAAGAGATCAGTTGTAGTATTTAGGGATCGAATCCACAGGGAAGGGATAGTGACTCAGCAGATTTCTAATTTCGAATTAAGCTAAGAAGATATAATTAAAAGTAAAAGCAGAAAGCAATTAAAAATGATGTAAGTTCAGGAGACGAAACGCTAGGTTCAGGGAAATTCTCAGGTGAATCAAATTGCAGGTCTAGATAGAATGTTAGGAATTATTAAGCACTGTTCTTGAACTCGAAACACTAATGTAAAATCAACCAACTCTCGCTGCGAAGATTATCTATGCCTAATCCCTAGAATTCCAAATCTCTTTGCAAATTCAAACAATTCCGACAAGCATTAATATCAGGTTCGATTGTTCACAAAATCCTAAACCAAATCTCTTTGCGAATAGGTATTTTGCTCATCTAACATTAGTTCAGGCAATTAATAATACTCTCGCATCTATTAATCAACCTAAGATCAGATTCTAGGTCGCGAAGCTAGAATAAGCTTTAAACACAAATCCAGATGAAGAACTCTAATGATTTTATCCTAACAATTTAATTTGACCTAACAATTCATTAATCACCTTTGAAAAACCCTAAACCTAACAAGCAAACTACTCATACATGATCAATGAATCACAAATCATAATTTGAATAGAAAGCATAAAAGAAATCAATAG
Source organism: Alliaria petiolata (assembly GCA_020283515.1). Lineage (NCBI taxonomy): Eukaryota > Viridiplantae > Streptophyta > Magnoliopsida > Brassicales > Brassicaceae > Alliaria > Alliaria petiolata. The sequence continues at coordinate 61,434,308 of JAHZTW010000003.1, read as the reverse complement.
AAGAAAATAAAGGAGTTCCAAATCAGCTCTAAAGGAGTCTGATTTTTCTCTCCAAAAACCCTAAACTTCTATGATTCTTAAAGTATGAGATTATGCCTAAACAATGGCTTTGACAACTATATTTATAGGCCTAGGTTCGCATAAACAATTCCTTAGAAGAATAGGAAAAGTATTGGAGATTTCCTTTTCTTCAAAAACTGAAAATTTCTAGCTTCTGAAAATTGGAAATCCTGGTGTCGATCGACACTCATCGTGTTTCTTCAATCCGACTTCATTCCACTAAGCTCCAAAATGTATCCAAATCTCCAATTTATCTCCAATTGTACCTGAACCTGTAATGACTCTATATAGACTCGAAAATAGCCAAAAGACTTTATAAAAACACTTATATCATGGTCCAAAAATGGGTAAAAACCATGATATGTCAACTCCCCCAGACTTAGCTTTTGCTTGCCCTCAAGCAAAACAGAAACTTAGAATGAAGTAGAGGTTTGAAAACAGAAACTTCCAGCTATCCTTTAGAACGCCACAACTCGTTAACACTCTTGAATCCACATGCAGTAGAGCCAACCTTAGGAAAGTTCAGTGTACTTACCACAAGCTTAGCAATCTCCCAGTTCGAATCCAAATCCTTTCCTCAGTAAAATTTCGAACTCTAACAGTGGTATTGCCACAGAACTTTTCTGATTCTTTCCCTTCCTTAGTGCTTTGAGCAAGACATTATTTGTACAGCTCTCCTATTTTCTCCTCCCTTAGTCAACTTCTGCCCATTTTCAGGGTGTTCTAAGATCTTTTCATTGACTTTTCTCATTCTTTTGAAGTCTTGGAATAGTGCTACTCTTACTTGTGTTCCTTGTTAGGAGACAGGTTCTTGAGCTCTCACTAATATTGTTCCTTGTGAGGAGACAGGCTCATGAGGATCTTTGCACTATTCCCAGAATTAAACTCTTTTTCTTTTCTCAAGGGAAGATCAAGGTGAGACTGCAATTTTCTATTTGTTCAGACTGAAAGAGGAATCAAGTTCTGCGCATACCTAGTTCTTATAAGGGGACCTGAATTCTCTCTGTTAGATTGATCCACTTGCAGCTTTCTACTTAGTAAGACCTGTAATCAATTACTAAAGCAATGGTCCTTCAAGTGTCAACATTATGCGGTTAGTTCCAAGAAAAGTTGAAAATTTCAACTGATTTTGACTCAATAAAACAAAGTTTTTAACTGACTAAATTGACTCTCAAAACAAAACACAAAGTCAGTAATCACCTCCCCCAGACTTAAACAACACTGTCCCCAGTGTTATCAAGCCCGAAGTTGGCTAAAAGAAGGATTAGAAACAACATAAAAGACCAAAATAGAAGACTTACCTTCGTCTGCGCGTGGTGTCGATCGACACTGGTCTATGTCGAGCCCAATGTCGCCTTTTTCAACTGACTAAAACTAGGACTTAGTAAAACCAAAACAAAATAAAAAGAAAAACGTACCTAACAGTGGGTTGCCTCCCACTCAGCGCTCGTTTTCAGTCATTAGCTTGATTGTGTCGGGGTTTAGACATCTGGTGGATCAGAGGGTGGCATTGAATGCTTCCTAGACGAATGTCTTCTCATCCATGGCGGTGTATAGGCAGTAGATGCATGAGAGCGACCAAGGAAATGAGGAATAGCAACAGGGTGGGACTTGAGTTCGGGTGGGACACTTCGTTTCCCTACAGAATTATCAAAAGAAACACCAAGCCTTCTACGAGAATCTCGTGGCTTGCATAAGTGTGCAGCATCTTTTAAACATTTAAAGTTCTTATTGATAAGATCAGGGGGTTTGGATTTAATTCCAGGAAAATTGTACCTTTGCTTCCTTCGAGATTTCTGAGATGTAGGATGGAGGCATCTGTTGGACCAAAGATGATGGAGTTGCAGCTTTGGAGACATCTTCTCGAGTGATCCGCGGATGGTGTCGATCGATGCCAATTGTGTCGATCGACACCAAACCAGTAGCTCGAATATCGGCTCTTTTTCTCCAATTCTGCTATGCAATCCTTGTCTCCATGATGAAAACGTCTTCCTCCATCAACTTGGCATTGAGTAGACCCTCATCTTTGCCCGTAGTCCTAAAGAGATGATTGTTTCCACTCCAATCTTCAAGCTCCACAACTTTCTCAGAATTTTCAGCTAATGCCTCTTGAACAGCCACTTTGTTCACTTGCTCTTTAGAATCCAGCTCTCCTCCAGCGATCACAGCGATGCAAGAGATGTGTTTGGATGTTCCAGTAGTAGGGATAGCTTTGTAGAAGACCCCTTTGTCAACATTAGAGAAGGATATTCTCTTATTCGGCATGTCTACAACTGCTCCCACTGTGACCATGAATGGTCTTCCAAGGATTAATGGCATGACATACGTTCTGCTTACTTCCACAACCTGAAAATCAGTAGGTACTAGACAATTCCCCACTTTGACAAGCAAGTCTGGAATTGTACCATATGGAACAGTGGTGGAAGAGTTAGCAAACTCGAGGGTCATGTTTGGAGGTTGAATGTCAGCAATTCCCAATCTCTCTGCAATATCCTTTGACATGAGGTTAACACTAGCACCAGAATCGCAAATAGATTGTTGAAACTCAACTCCTCCAATGGAGCATGGAACCATAAACATCCCAGGGTCTTCAACCTTAAGCAGTTGCTTCATTGGTGGTGGTGTTTCCCTTTCTTTGTGAAAGAGTTCTTCCATCTCTTCAAAGCTTTCTCTGTTATTCTGGAAGAAGGCACACAAGGGATATCTCTCATAAGCTTCATCAATGGAGATCTCCTTTGGAATCATCTCTACCCTTTTGTTGAAAGCAGCCAGCTTCTCTGTGCTAATGGGCGGCCTTAGATGTTTGGGTAGAGGAGGATTTGGAACCTTGGCCTTGTAGACCCTTCCCAATGCAACTTGTGAAGCTTTAGGCGTGTCTGTCCAAGTTCGGGAAGGGTGTCGATCGACACCCAGCTGGTGTCGATCGACACTAGACGTTTGTGTCGAGGATGCTTTGTCGATCGAGCTTGATTCGTCCGATTTCTCCTTGAGTGTCGATCGACATTGACTCCTCAGCATTTTCTACATCTTCAAGCTCCTCGAATTTTTCAGTACTTAGCCCTCTTTTCTGCACAGGCTGAAGGTTCCCTCCATTCTGGATCTTGATGGCATTCACATGGTGTCTGGGATTTGTATCAGTCTTTCCAGGAAGAAATCCTTCTTGTCTCTTCAAAGCTACTGCAGTTTGAGCTACTTGGACATCCAATTGCTTCATATGAGTACCTAGAGACTCAATTTTCCCATTCAGATCAGTGTACAAGGCATCGATCTTCCCATTGAAGTCCACAGTCATCTTCTGTTGTCCCTCCAAGATTTGTTGAATCATGGACTCCATCTTATTGTCTCGAGCAGGAGGATTCTGGTAAGAAGAAGAACCATAAGTTCTATTGAAGTTGTTGCTCTGAAAAGGCTTATGGTAAGAAGAACCATAGCTTTGCTGATTGTTGAACCTCTGTCCTTGAAAACCAGCTCCATTGATGTAATTGACTTCTTCTTGCTCTGGCTCAAAGGTCTCCACTTCGGCAAAGTGGACTTGCTTCTTGTTCACCAATAGGTCCAGCTTCCTGTTGACCTCAGCAATTTGGCTTCCTCCAGTTACACCAGCGTGTTGTCTCCTCTCTAAATCTGTGTTCTTGGTGCTGTTGCAAGAGGCTAAATTCTCTATAAGCACCATCGCGTCCTCTGGGTATCTGGTGTTGAAATTGCCATTGCTTGCAGCATCTAAGGCCATCTGGTATCTCCAGTCGATTCCATTGGCCTTGATGCTTGATGCCAAATCTTCAAACCTCTCTATGTGGTCCATTGGATGCTCATTAGGGAGACCATGGAATGGATGCTGAGAAACCAATGTGTAGTAAGCAGGTTTCAGCTCGAAATCATTCCTCTAGAATGCAGGAGGACAGATGGCAGCTCTATTAGCATAGAACTGGTCTGGTCGGTTGTATTCACCAAGTGTTCTTTCACGTCCAGCGTCTGCATGTGCTCGGCGTCGATCGACACCAAGGTTGTGTCGATCGACACAAACGAGCACCTCTTGTTCGACGACAACAGCTCCATTGTCATCGAGTCTCTGGCCTTGAACGTTCCTCCTATGCCCTTCTCCATCCACCAAGTTACCAGATTCGTCGCGGATCAAAACCATGAGACCAGCCATCTCTGTCTGCGGAGGGTTTTGATCGATGCTACTAGTGTCGATCGACACTCGGGTAGATGCTCGATTCCTACGTTCGAGACGACCGAGCTCCTGGCTGAGTGCGATTAGTTCCTTGTCCTTATTGCTTCTAGTAATGCGATTAAGCATGCACCTGAAAACAAGAATAAGAAACTAAAATTAGTAACCAAAAACAAAAATAAAAACCTAGACAAAATTCTAATATTAGGTTCAAGTGGTGGGTCATTGAACTCCTAAGATCTTAAAAACCTGTTATCAATCACCGAAACTCGACGGAGCAAGATCAAGATAGACCGATCTAGAAGGAACCATACCGAAACGGTCTCCAGAAAAAGCGAAAAACCTCGCAGGCTGAGCAAAGATCCGGTCCGGCGAGAACCAGATCTAGCTAAAAGAACTAGGGCATAAACGAAAAACTGTGGCGCTTGTAAACCGGAGGCATGCCACACCGTCGATCAAAAAGATTCAGAACCACGAGCCTCGAACCACTTAAAACGGCCAGATCTGAGAACAAAACGCCTTTACAACAAACCCACCTTCAGCCATCAAAAACTGAACGGTACAGAAAAGAGAAAAATAAAAGAAGCAAATAAAGCAAGAGGAAAATCGACTCCAGCGCTGAAAAAGCCGTCGGAGCCGGTAAAGAGAATGGAGGGCAGCAGCTTTTATGCTAGAGAGATGGGAGAGAGATTAGGTCAGAGAGAAGGGCGAAAGGAGCGTATACTATATCTGTTTATTGGATCTATTTTTCTTTCGCACCACTTTTTTTTTAATCTTTCTCTTCCTTACTAATAAAATAAAACCCTTTATCTCCTTTAGCTAACATAGTTTAATACTTATGGGCTTAAAGATCTAGTTGGCCTTGACTTGAAATTTTATTAGATCCGAGTATTAAAAAGGACTCGCCGTTCTCTTCATGCTCCTCGTAATCCTCAACTCCAACCAACCAAGAAGTGGTATCAAATCGGATAACAAATAGAGCATGTAGTAATAAATAAAGTCTAGTATCAGCTTACTACATCTCCGTGCCTCTCCGATTTTACAGTTAGGACTTACTCCGAAATATCTCTTCCCCACGATCATCATCAGTGAGATATTTTTGGTTAGATCATGAAACTATTGCCTCATATCCACCAAGACTCCTTTTTGAGACCAACCCTTTTGCTCCCATTTCCGGTAAAACTCTCTAAACGCCACATGAACCTCTCTGGATCTACTATGCTTGAGCTTATCAAAGACCGAGGTGGCCAGAATATCGGATACCACTATCTTACGCATCTCTCTCCAGTAAGCACGGTCAGGGGTAAACAATAAGAGTGAGTCGTCACAATTCACAACTCACAACATGGAGAGGACAGAGGCGAGCAAGTTGCGAACTCGCAATATGATGCTTTAAATTAACGTGGGACCCAAAAAACATAGAAATAAGAAGAAGAAGAAGACAAAAAAGAAAATATGTATGATGCTCTTAAAAATTGAGAGTTGGGTATAAATAACTTGTTGACAGTTTTATTAAGTAGAAAGATGTAATAAATGTATTATTTGTTCTTTTTTATTATTTATATAAGTCGGACAAAACATTATTTTAAATTTAATTTATTTACAAAACTGCCATTCAACTTAAAACTATTATTAACATTGTTATTGGTTATAAATTACACTATTTATCATCAGATTTTTAAATACTATAGTATTCATCAGACACCATTTTTCATATTTGGTCATCTATCTTAAATAAATTTATTGGTTAACTATGTGATTACCCCTATAACTAATATGTAGTGCGATAACATGTTATACATCCACATAATATTAATGTGATAATATATTTCATACCATAATGTTAACGTGATAGCATATTACATATCCGTATAATATTTGCAACATGATAACATATTACATATCCGCATAATATTAGTACTCGTAATGTGCTAAAATATTATATATCTGAATAATAATTGTATTAACATGAAAAATGAGATATATAACAATAATATAGTATATATTAACGTATATGCTATCTAAAGTAATCACCAATAATGGTACAAAGTTAACATGATAAAAATTATAATAACAAGTAATACAAAATAAAAAAATTTAATAATAACCTGACACAATAACAGGATCAGACAAATGTTACATTTCATCATCACCGCCATCGTTATCGATTCCAACGTCGTCATGTATACTCCACCTTCACCATCTTTTTTCTCCACCATTCATCTTCTCTTTTATCTTCTTCTTTTTTCTTCTTCTCTTCTTCCTTTTTTTCTTCTTTCTTGTGTTTTTTTTCCATTCCCGGAGAAGTGAGGAAAGAGAAGAGTAATAATAGAAAAAGTGAGGTTGGGTATTGAACAGTAGTTGTCAGAAAACAAACTTTACTGTCGGTTAATTTCTAAAACTTTTGTGTATGCCAAATGTAGTCGCATACTAGAAGCAGGGATGCATATACGATTTTTGAAAAAAAGAAAATCATCCACCAAATTATCGTCTGAACGTAACCCTTGATGCAGATCAGACATGATTCGACCAAAGAACGCATCTGACAAATACTAATCGGGGAGAGAAGTAAACGAGACTAAAGCGATATCTCTAAACTTGAATCACTAATTCGATCCAAATACTTTCATAAGAGGATCGACTATGCGTTGATTACTCCTTAAGTATGCAGTCGCATCCTACAACGCAAGCATTAACGAATCAAGTTCGTTCTAACGCTCACGAACACTCTGTAGGTGTGCAATTTGCACTCTACAACGCGACGCTCGGCTAAGTTGGTTTCGGTGATCGGATTCAACGCGTTAGCGGCTCTAATCAATCGTTGGATCAGTCTCTAGTTCATGACTCTAGATACATGCATTAAAAACAAACTTTGACAAAAGAAATCTTTAGAATACGGCTTAAACAAATAGAAGCATAAAAACTGTTAATGAAATTCCCTCAAAAACCCTTGGAAATCTACCCAACAAAAATAAACTACTCACACATGATGAATCCAAGAAAAAACATTATTAAAGAATGGATACTTCGATTTATTAGTGAGAAACGAAAAAGGGTTCAAGAACAATCTATCTCCTTTAAAAAATAAAAGACATAAAAAATGAAAAATGCTAAAACAATGAAAATGATGAAGAACAAGGTGTTTGTGTTTGCACTTGTGGTGGCACACGAAAATGAGAGGCTAGAGGCGAGTATTTATAAATCTTGAAGGCTCCTTAGGCATTTCTTAAGGTTAACTCGCGTCTTGACGGCTGCGAGAATAAGTTGTGCTTGACGGGATTAAAAATGGGCTCCGGAACATCGACTTAGAGTGGCCGCACGAGTGTGGGCTCGTGGCGCGGCCAAGTGTGGCTTCGCCGCGGCTTGGACATCTGGTGGCACGGGGAAGAGTGGCTTGGCTGCGTGGTCGAGGCCTCATGGGACGGAGAGATCAAGTGTGATCAAACCGCCATTTCTTCTTTTACTCCTCCCGCGAAACTGTATTATATGCCTTCAGTAAAAGCTTCATAACTTTAGATCCAACCATTAGTTTGCATTCATTCCACTTGGATTTAAAAGCTAACATTCCTCTTTATTTGGTGACCAAATTAAAGAAGGATCTCGTGGTGGTAAGGTCTTGATCCAAAGTCAAACTTCTGGCAGTCAGGAATAGTCCGTAATTTTGCTCTGTTTTGTTCTGTTTTCCATCATTTTTGCTAAGTTTACCTAAAAAGAGTATTGGACATGCAAATGCTCGAAATCTAGCCTTATGCATTAAAACCTTAGTAAAATACTTATTAAAGCATTCATTGATAATAGTAAAAATGGGATAAAGCGAGTGTTATTAACTCCCCCAGACTTAAACCTTTGTTTGTTCTCAAACAAAACAAAAGTTTAAATAAGGAAGAGAGGTTTGAAAACGTGAAAACTCACCAATACTTGGGAACTCGTCAAGTCAGCCAATCGACCGTTTGAGCAACGTAACTCGAAATTTAAACTCAAAACATTTGGGTCTACTTACCTTGAGCTTTTCACCCTTCCTGGATACGTTTCATGGTCTCTTTAAGTATTTCGAGATTTCTCTTGTTGACTCATTTATTCATTTAGACGTTTGGTCTCATTCGAGGGAGTATCAATTAAAAGACGTTATACTCTTTCCTTCCAAACATCTAAACAAAGACATTTTCGGATACAACTCTCCTATTTTCTCTTCTCTTAGTTGATTTTTCCCTACTTTTCTAGGGTATCATTTTATTTTTTCTTTCGACTTTTATTTTTTCTTTTTCTTTTTAATCCGAGAACGATTACTTATGATGTTTTCGAACCGTCATTGTTCTTTGAGGAACTCGAGTTGTCGTTCTCGAACCAAGATTTTCTTTTCTTTTTTTCTCTCTTCTTTGTGTACTAAGGGAATATCAAAGAGAGATTGCACCTATTGCATCTTGCTAGAGTTTAAAAGAGGAGTTAAGTTCGATGTATCTCAAACCCCTTGACGAGAATTTTTAATTCATTTGGTGCGGAGTCAACGGAAGATCCTTCGAGTACGCTAGAGATTAGAACTTTCTCTGTTGGAATGATCCACTCGCTGTGTTCAACTTAATAAGCATGTCCTTTAAACCCGTGAGAAAGGATTCATATCGAAGTGACTTGTACCTAGAAAAGTTCATAGTTTCCGACTAAAAGACAAATATTTTGACTAGATAAAATGACTCGATAAATAGTTTAATGCATGCATAAGACTCACGAAATAGATAGTATTAATAATATAAGACCCCCCCCCCCCCGACTTAAATCAAACTGCCCCATGTTTAAAAAAGTCGAGTAGAGGTGAAAAATGATAGTTAACTTCAAGTACAAGCTCTTGAAAGTGGCGTGTGTTTTGGTTTGGGTGGGTGCTCATGTGGTGTTGAACATAGGACTTCATTTTATCCTCATATCCTCGTGAACTTGCGAGGATTCGGTTCTCGGAATGAACCGCCTTAAAAATTGATTGTGGAGCTTCGGGCTTGTTCTGTCCGCGCGACAGAGGGTTGGGGTCGCGGCCAGCCTTCTTCTGGTCGTGGCATCGTGGCTGGTGGTGCGGCCAAGTGTCTTCAGGGCCCTCCATGGTCGATTGGATTCGCGGCCATGCTTCTTTGCTCTGGATGGTGGTGAATGATGTGGGTGGTGATAAATGGTGATTGATGTAGGCGTTTTGTGGTGATAGCTCGCCGTTATTGTACTTTGTCAAGTACTTTCATTGCAATACTCGTTTTTGCGTCCTTGACCATTGCAACACCTTGATTGAAAGACTTGTGGTTTTTAAGATTACATCACCTTAGAAACACGAAGTTTGGGCGTTGTGCTGGCCATTCCGTTGATGTGTTCGGGATCCCGGATGACAAGTGTTACTAGCTTTAGACTTTGTTGCGATAAACATTCTTCGCTTGCTTTGGTAAAGGTCTCGGTTTTGATGAGAAAAGTTAGTCTTCGGGAACTCTTCTCTTCGTGGTTTAGTGAAGGAAGTTGTATCTTCTTCCTTCTTGGAGCTTGTGCAATGTTTCTAGAGAGATGAAACGTTGAACCCTTCTTCTACTTCGTGGATATAGGTCGTTGATCGGCCTTCAAGAAGTTTGTTGAGATAGGTGGGTCTTTAACTTCAACTTGACTTGGATAAGGTCTTGTCTAATCATGACATCTTTGATGTAATATCAACATGCCACGGTTGTGGAGGTTGAATATGCGTCAAGTCCTTGAAAAGGTTGGGAACACTCAAGACTTGACGGGAGGTTGAAGGAGGTTAAAGGATTGACTTGTGTATTTTTGAAGTAGCTCTGCGTTGGAAGTGCAGTGGCCGCGCGACGAGGGTTTAGGGTCGCGGTCATTGGTTGACACACTCCTCTTAAGATCGTCACTCTGAACGTGTACATTTGTTGATATCTTCTAGACGTGGATCATAAACAATGGAGGTTTAAGATAATGTCTTCTCCATTTTGGCTCAATCTTAACTCCACAACGAGTTGCATCCTCAGCTACAAGCTCCTCCTCAGCTACAAGCACGTTTCCATCACGTTCAAGATCAGTTTAAAGTTCTTCTCCACGTTCTATATTCTTTATGCTATCCAGGACCATATCACTGGTCTTTTGGCTTTGAGATGCAGCCGCCACGCCATGAAGGCACGGGGTCACGACCAGGTGTAGTGGTGTCGCACCATCGTGGTCTGTGGTGCGACCAGGCTCCTTCTAGCCGCGCCACGGGCAGTCCGTGAGGGTGTCGTTTTTCTTCAAATCTCCCTCTTTATCTTTTTGGTCTTTTCGGGTTTTTCTATTTTTTGTGATTTTGTGGTTTATAAAAATGAAAACTAAAGGGAAAACTAATGGCAAAGATCATTTAGTTAGAAAACAAAGAATATGAAAAACAAGTACCTAAAATGGGTTTCCTCCCATTGAGCGCTTTTATTTTAAGTGTTTTATCTAGACTTTGATGGTTTGAGAGCTGAGCTGTGAGGTGAATCCGACCTTAAACAAGGTCTCTTTGCCTTCTTGTTGTCTTCTTCTATTGAAGAATCATCAAACCTTTCCATGTGGTAGCGAGGATGTGTGAATCCTACTCGAGAAGAAGGATACGTGAAGCATCCTTAATTGTTTGTCGGGTCCGGTTTCCGACTCGAAGTGGGCGAGCTGCATTAAGAGCAAGGCTCGCGAGTTTGTTAAGTGTTTGAATGAGGGTCGTCCCTCGTGTTTTCAATAGCTCGTTGTTTCTTAAAACTCATAGTAAGAAGACTAGAGTTAGAGAAAATGGATATCTTTGAGTTGTGATTCTAACATTTTGGTTTGGACGGCGCAATACAATCTCTGGTGGCAACGACGCCAAAACTTTGATGGGTCTAAAAAAGGCTATCGATTTTGATGCTTCCTTAGGACTTCTCTAAGTTTAAATTTATAAACCCTAAGATGCAAAGTGCACAGCTGTGTGTTGAGTAGTTAGGGGTTGATCCACGGTGAAGACCAAAGACGCAAAACAAAAGATGCGTTAGAGCAATCAAAGACGCAAAAGAAAAGGGGGTTTGTTTGTCACAGTTAGGGGTTTACAGTTTATGAAAAACAAGGAGTTTTTGTTAGGTTCAGATCAAAGGAATAGATGAATACGCTTGGACTATGATGGAGGATGGCTGGACAGCACCAGTTGTTATTGACGCAGGAGGCATAGTACATCCCAAATCAAAGAGGGAATGGACGGTTGAAGAGAAAAACTTATAAAAATTTAACTCAAAGGCGTTGTCGATAATCTGGACCTCGCTCACCAGAGATCAGTTCCAGATGGTCCAAGGATGTACTACTGCAAAGGAGGCATGGGAAACCTTGTAGACGACTGACGAAGGGACGTGTACTGTCAAGAAAATTCGAAATGATATGCTGGCAACACAGTTCGAGACGCTCACAATGGAAGAAGATGAGACAATTGAAGCCTTTAGTGGAAAGCTGAAATCCATTGCAAACGAGGCCCTTATTTTGGGAAAGGCTTACAAAGATAAAAAAAAAAAACTAGTAAAGAAATTTTTGAGATGTTTCCCAGACAAGTTTCAATCACATCGATTAGTGCTTGAAGTATCTCAGAATTCTGATGAGATAAAGTTTGAACATGTGGTGGGCATAATGCAAGCATATGAACTTGAGAGAAAGGCAAAAGGATATCTTAAGGGCAAAGGAATTGCGTTTGTGGTGAAGGAATCAGGCCAGACAGAGGATTTAGAAGACAAGGTTGCTCTGATCGTCAAGAAGTACTCTAAAAAGGTTTGAAAAATGATAGAAGATATTCGGTTCAAATTTCAACAAATTTGAGGGAGATCATAAATTTTACAAGAATGCTCGCAGAACCGAGATCCAGTGACACGATTGTGAAGGCTTTGGTCACATCAAAGCAGAATGTCCAACCATTAAGAAAAGAGATAGTCTCAAGTGCATTGAGTGCAAAGGGTCTGGACACACCAAGTTCGATTGTGTCGGGATGAACAAGAAGAAGGAGAGATCGTTTGTAAGTATCGAATCTGAGTCTGAGGATGACAGCGATGGGGATAATGTTGATCTACGAAATTTTGTTGCTTATATGGGGATCATCAATGAAGACGCTGACACAAATGCAGAGTCGGACAAAGAGATAGATGATGTACAAATGTTGTATGATGAAAATAAATTGTTGTGTGAGACCCTTATAAAGAGTCAAGACGAAAATAAATGATTGGCTCAAGAAATGGAGGAGCTGACTAAACTCAGTGACACCCTGAAATTGGAATTCATGACAGAGAAGGAAGAAAAATAGGTGTGTTTGGATTCGGTCAATTTCCTTAAAGAGGAGCTAAATAAAGAAGCTGAGAAATGCAGAGAATTGGAAGGGCGCTTCGAAGAGCAGTTGAGAAATATCAAAATGCTAAGCAAAGGTACAGAACAGCTGAACAAGGTTCTGGCGATGGGGAGAACAAGCAAGGGAAGCTGGGGTCTAGGTTATCAGTTTGGAGAAACCTATGTCAAACAGACCAGTTTTGTAAAAGACACCGAAAAGAGTAGGCAAGTAAAGGTGGATCCATGCCAGAATTGGTGTCATGTTAAGTCTCATGTCGGTGTCACCAGAAAGGGGAAGATGTGTGGTCTGGGATTTTAAGGTAAGTCTGTCGACGACCAGACCAGATCTTTGGGAAGAACACCAATTGTCAGATGAAGGCAATTGGTTTCCATCAAGGTATCCATCTTATGCTATGAATGTACGCAAAGTATATGACATGTCAGAATGTTATTATTGTGGAAAACCGTGTCACATCAAGGCATTCTGTTACGAACGTCTTCAAAGAAGAAACAAGGTTTGCCGACAGAACATCTATCGTGTGGATCATCACAGACACAATCAAGTTTGGAGAAAGAATGAGGATTTGTATGGATATGTGGCATACACTGTTGATGGTGAAACTCCAGAGGCTAAGGCATGGAATTTCGATAGTGGTTGCTCCAGACACATGACTTGAAGTCAAGAGAACATCAAGAAAGTTAAAAAAGTAAATTCTGGTAAAGTGACTTTTGATGGTGGAGCTCGTGGAAAGATCAGAGGCAAGGGTGAAACATCAGGCACTAATACGCCAGATCTAGTTAATGTATTACCTTGTGGAAGTTTTGAAGGAAAATCTAATCAGCATCAGCCAGCTGTGTGATGAAGGGCTCTCAGTTGTTTTCACGAGAACATACTGTAAAGCGGTTGATGAACAAGGAGTCGTCAGGATGAATGGAATCTGGTCCGGTAATAACTATTACATGTGGAAGCCAACAGATGTGTGTATCTCAGCAGCGAAGCCAAATGAACTGCAATTAGAGCACCATAATCTCGGTCATATGAATGTCCGAACAATGATCAAGTTGGGAGAACATGAAGTTGTTCGTGGAATGCCGAAGTTAGATCTGGAATCGGATTTTGTCTGTGGACCGTTTGCTAAAGGAAAGAAAGCTAAGGTCCAACATTAAGGGATCCAAGAAATTCAGTCAAAGCAACTGTTAGACATGATACTCATGGACTTGATGGGACAAGTTCAGGTAGAAAGTATTGGTGGTAAGAAGTATGTGTTTGTATTGGTTGACGACTTCACTAGGTACACATGGGTCATGTTTCTGAGAGAAAAGTCAGAAACTTTTTACAGCATCAAGATTATGGCACTTCAGTTGATGAATGAGAAGAAAACCAAGATTAAATACATCAGAAGTGATCATGGAGGAGAATTTTAAAATGAAGTGTTTGATCGGTTCTGTGCTGAACAAGGAATCGTACATCAGTACTCAGCACCACGAACACCACAACGGAATGGTGTTGTCGAGCGCAAGAATCGAATACTACAAGAAATAGCGGGAGCAATGTTGATTGGAAATCAAGTTGCAAAACACTTCTGGGCAAAACACTTCTAAGCAGATGTTGTTAACACTGCATGTTACGTCATCAACAGAGTATATCTCACAAAAGGAACATCACAGTCTCCATATGAAATGTGGAAGGGAAAACCGCCAACTGTCAGCTACTTTCATGTATTTGGATGTGTCTGCTATATCATAAATGATAAAGATCATCTGGGCAAGTTTGACGCCAAAAGTGATGATGTAATCTTCTTGGGATACTCTAGTACGAGCACTGGATATAGAGTCTGCAACAAGAAGGCAATACATGTAGAAGAAGCAGTCAACATTGTGTTCGATGATACATCTGTGTTAGGACTTCACTTTGATATGGTGGACATTGAGGTCAGTCATCCTTTAGAGAACGAGAACACTGCTGACAGAAATGCTAATGCTGAGAGTGAAGAGCCAGACAACTCAGTTCTGACGGGATCTCAAAATGTTGATCAAGCACCTGTAATACACAAATACCATTCCAAGAAGAATGTTATTAGTGATGCAGTTGGAAAAAGGGTGACTCGTGGGATGAAATATGACTACAAGCAAATGGCTAAGGAAATTTTTGTAATGATAGATCTTGCATGTTTTGTTGCAGCGTTTAAGCCAAGAGATCATAGGGAAGTGCTTGTAAACGAGTTTTGGATCATCTTTATGCAAGAAGAGTTAGAACAGTTCGAAAGAAGTCAAGTGTGGACTCTTGTCCCAAGACCCAACACAGGCAATATTGTCGGTACCAAGTGGATCTTCAAGAACAAGATGAGAATAGAGAAGTGGTTAGTAACAAGGCAAGGCTCGTAGCTCAAGGGTTTTCTCAAGTGGAAGGGATTGATTTTTAAGAAACATTTGCGCCTGTTGCGCGACTTGAGTCGATTTGGCTTCTGATAGGAATGGCATGTCACATGCGTTTCAAGTTACATCAGATGAACGTAAAGAGTATGTTCCTGAATGGGGTGCTACAAGAGGAAGTATTCGTTGAACAACATAAAGGGTTTGAAAATCCTGAACATCCATACTACGTCCACAAGCTAAAGAAAGCCTTGTATGGTCTGAAACAAGCCCCTAGTGCTTGGTATGAAAGGTTGACAATGTTTATGATATCTAAGGAGTACCAGATAGGAAGTGTAGACATGACCATGTTCATCCAGGAAAATCAGAAAGGCTTGATGGTCGTTTAGATCTATGTGGATGACATTGTGTTCGGAGGCACTAATCAGGTGCTGGTGGATGCATTTGTGTCTATAATGACAAGTGAATTTGAAATGAGCATGGTGGGAGAGATGTCATACTTTATGGGGCTTCAAGTAAAACAATCTGAGGAGGGTATCACCATCTCACAGAGCACATATGCCATAAATCTGATTACCCGTTTTGGACTGCATACGTGCAAAACAGCAAAAACATATATGGGAACGACCACGAAGTTGTCGCGTGATGAACATGGGGAGGATGTTGATCCAAGATTGTATCGAGGGATGATCGAAATTCTGTTGTATCTCACTGTCAGTCGTCCAGATATGTGCCTTAGTGTAGGCATATGCGCCAGATATCAGGCCAGACCAAAGATATCTCACATTCAGGCTATCAAACGGATCATCAAATATGTAAAGGGAACTGCTGCTATGGGGTTGTTCTATTACACGGATACCAACAAGAATTTGGGAGGATATTGTGATGCTGATTGGGCTGGATGTCTTGATGATCGACGAAGTATAAGTAGAGGGTGTTTCTTTCTTGAGAATAACTTGATCTCCTGGCATAGTAAGAACAGAACATTGTGTAGCTATCCACTGCTGAAGCATAATACATTGCTTTGGGAAGTTATTGCACACTGATATGCTCAAATTTACCCTAGAGCTACTCTCTCAAATTAAGAGATCGCTCGTAGTACTTAGGGATCGAATCCACAGGGAATTAGATAGTGACACAGCAGATTTCTAAGTTTGAATTACGCTAAGAAAAAATGTGTAGTTAAAAGAAAGCAGGCAATTAAAACTTAGTAAATTCAGGAGACGAGACGCTAGGCTATGGGAAATTCGCAGGTGTGATTCCAATTTGCAGAATAGAAAACTGTTAGGAAATTTATTAAGAACTGTTCTAGAACTCGAAACACGATTATAAAATCAAGCAACTCTCGATGCGAAGATTATCTATATCTAAGCCCTAGAATTCTTAATCTATTTGCAAATCTTATCAATTCAGACAAGCATTAATAACAGGTTCGATTGTTCACAAAATCTCTAAACCAAATCTCTTTGCGAATAGGTATTTTGCTCATGTAACATTAGTTGAGGCAATCGATAATACTATCGCATCTATTAATCAACCTAAGATCAGATTCTAGGTCATGAAGCTAAAATCAGCATTAAACACAAATTAAGATTAATCCCAACAGTAATTCAATTCTAGCAAGCTATCATCAACCCTTGAATAACCCAAAACCCCAAAACCTAACTAGCAAACTACTCAGACATGGTGAATGAGACAAACATCATGAATAAAATAGTTTGTATAAAAGAAATCAATAGAAACAAAGGAGTTCCAAATCTGCTCTAAAGGAGCCTAATTATTCTCTCCAAAAACTCTCTACAAATCTCTCTTTAATATAAAGTGTAACCTAAACAATGGCTCTGAAAATCCTTAAATAAGAGTTAAAACACGAGTGGGACACTTTTGCAAATAAAGAAAACTTCTGGGCAATTTCATTTTTTCAAAACTTGTAAAATCACGCGTTTTGTCTTGGCTCGAGTGGTGTCGATCGACACCCATGAACAATGTCGATTGACACTGTTCATTCAACTCCACTCCGACTTCATGTTTTCAGAAGCTTGTTCCACAATGCTCCAGAATGCTTAAAAATCTCCAATTATGCTCCAAATGTACCTGAACCTGCAAAGACTCTAATAGGACTCTAAAAAACCAAAAAGACTATAAATAGGACTTATATCATGGTCAAAAACCATAAAAATCATGATATATCAATTCCCCCAGACTTAGCTTTTGCTTGCCCTCAAGTAAAACAGAAACTAAATGTAGAGTCGAGGTTTAAAAACACAGAAACTCACCTTCTCTTTACAGTATTACATTGACTACTCATCTCATAATCCACAAGCTGCAAGACCATTCCAAATCGAACCACCATGTACTTCTCCTTAGACATTCGCAGCCTCCCAAATTCAACCCACAGTTTCGCAACATTATCCATAAACCATCATCGCTCGATCTCATCAGTGATCTCAATGCCAAGAACCTTCTAGACTCATTCCAGTACAATACCATGACAAACTCATCATACAACTTGTGATACTTTTCTCTCCTCCCCCAGACTAATTCTATTCTCATTCTCTTTTTTTATATATATCAAAGGTGCAAGCGAATAATGGTATCATGGGAAATTTTCCTAACCTCGATTCCAACCTTTGTGTGATCATTCATTTCTAAGTAAAATAATGAGGTCACTGGAAATTTTCTTACCCATTTACTCAAAAGAACATCATATCATCTTTTCTGCTTTTATTTATTACTTTATAATAAAGGAGAGGCGTATCATCACTTTCACACAGGATGCACTTGTCAGGTATGAACGAGGAGTCAAGCTCTATGAACACCAATCACAACAATGAGGTAAAAGGAAGAGCTCAAAAATTAGCTCAGGCTTTAGTAGATTCAGCTGGAAAGATGGATGTCTTTAGTCAAATGGTCACCCTTTGGATTTTTCATTAGAAGGATTTGAACTGATTCTGCAGCAACGGTCACTTAGATAAAGTCATCAACACAATAACCAAAAGAAATGTCATAGTTTCAACAAAATTTTGACTCAATAAAATAATTTGGACTGACTCTAGTGACTCTCAAAACAAAACAAAGCAAAACACATTAGTATTTTCCTCCCATACTTAACCAACACTGTTCTCAGTGTGATTAAATCATAAGGTCAGAAATAAACCAAATAGAAAATATAAATGACAGGATGGATAGAGGACGAAAATCTACACAACTTAGACTATTAAATCACTCAAATCCGTTAAGAATTGAGAGATATATGAAGAAAACAAGTTGAGTAAACTTACCTGCGAGGGGGTGTCGATCGACACAAATGAAACAGTGTTGATAGACATTGTTTGCGTCGACCTCCCGTGTCGATCACAGTCGACACCCGTCCGTCAATTTTTTTTTTTTGAATAAAATGCCAAAAATCAATATTTAGTAGATAAAGCAAAAATAAAACAAAAATTAAAAAACTTACCAGTGGGTTGCCTCCCACTAAGCGCTTATTTTAAGTCATTAGCTTGACTTGGATTGCTGGTAAGACGGCAGGTTGTTCATGAGAACTTGTTACAAAACAAGCTCCACATATAGACACTTCTAGCTTCAACACTCTGCCCAATGATCCCTTCAAAGCATCTTGCCCTTTTTCCTTCATCTCAGATGTAAGAAGTGTTATAACCTTGGAGAAAGGCTTTGAAATTCATGTGCACTTCACCCTATACTCAATAGAGTTCCCATCACAGCTTCGAGGTATTTAAAGTGTCTTGAGGATCTCCCTTGATCCTTTTTTTCTCCACTTTCTTTTTCACCTTTTCCCTTTTCTGGTTTCCTTTTTGATTATGAGAGGATTTCCACCTAGAACTATATCTGCATCACCCTTATCACAAGGTATTTCTTGAGAAACGTCTGCCATCTTGTCTATAGCAATCACAACAATGCAAGAGATGTGCTTTGAAGTTCCAGTAGTAGGGACAGCTTTGTAGAAAACTCCTTTGTCAACATTAGAGAAGGAGATTCTCTTGTTAGGCATGTCTACAGCTGATCCTATTGTAGCCATGAATATTCTCCCAAGAATGAAAGGCCTGGCAGAATTCTTGCTCACTTCCACAACCTGAAAATCAGTAGGTACTAAACAATTTCCCACTTTGACAACTAAGTCTGGAATTGTACCATATGGGACTGTTGTGGAAGAGTTTGCAAACGCAAGAGTCATTTGAGGAGGTTGAATATCAGCTATTCCTAACCTTTCTGCAATTTCCTTTGACATGAGATTCACACTAGCACCAGAATCACAGAGAGAATGTTCAAACTCAACTTCTCCAATGGAGCATGGAACAACAAGCAGTCATGGATCTTCAACCTTAATCAGCTGCTTCATTGGTGGTGGTGTATCTCTCGCCTTGTGAAAGAGTTCTTCCATCTCTTCAAAATTTTCTCTGCAATTCTAAAAGAAGGCACACAAAGGATACCTCTCATAAGCTTCATCAAAGGAGATCTCCTTAGGGATCCTTTCTACCCTGTTGTTAAAAGAAGCCAACTTCTATGCATTAATGGGCGGCCTTAGGTGTTTGGGTAGCAAATGATATGGAACCTTAGGCATGTATACCCTTTCCTATGCAATTTTTTAAGCTTCATGTGATGTCTGGGAAGGGTGTCGATCGACACTAGTCTTTTGTGTCGATGATGCAGTGTCGATCATGGTCGATTTCTGTCCGACAGAGCTTGATTTCTCGTGTTTTTCCACTGGTGTCGATCGACACTCAGCAGTGGTGTCGATCGACACCTGCTCTGCAACTGCAACATCTTCTTCTTCGTGGTCTTTAAGCTCCACGAATTCTTCAGCATTCAGACCCCTTTTCAGCACTAGTTGAAGGCTTCTCTCACTATGAATTGTGATGGCGTTCACATGATGCCTCAGTTTCATGTCCATCTTTCCAAGAAGGCATCCCTCTTGTCTCTTCAAAGCTCCAGCAGTTTGAGCAACTTGAACATCTAACTGCTTGACATGAGTACTCATGTACTCAAATTTTCCATTCAGATCGGTGTATAAGTCATCAATCTTCCCATTGATGTCCACGGTCATCTTTTGTTAACCCTTCAAGATCTGTTCCAGCATAGACTTCATCTCATTATCATGCGCATGAGGCTTCTGGTAAGAAGAAGAACCATAAATTCTTGCGAAGTTGTTGTTCTGAAAGGACTTCTGGTAGGAAGAATCATAGCCTTGCTGATTGTCAAATCTCTGACCTTAAAAACCAGCTCCATTGACATAGTTAACTTCTTGTTCCTCAGGCCCAAAAGTCTCCAAACTGGACTTGCTTCTTTCCAACTAGAAGGTTATGCATTGAGTCTAGCTTAGCCTTCACCTCAGCAATCTGACTTCCATCCATGTTTTCATCATGCTTCTTCCTCTCAAGATCTGCATTCTTGGTACTATTGCTAGATGCCAAGTTCTCTATAAGTGTAATAGCATTTTCTGGATATTGGATGTTAAAGTTTCCAATGCTTGCAGCATCTAAGGCCATCTGATACCTCCAATAAATCCCTATGTAGAAGATTCCCAGAAGTTGAACCTCAGTAAAACCATGATGTGGACAGTCTCTTTGATATGCCATGAATCTCACCCAAGCAGTCTTAAATACCCCAGTTGGTCCTTGAGAAAAAGTAGAGATCTTCATCCTTAAATCTTCAGACCTTGCATCATCAAAGAAGTTGCACAATAAGGCATTCTTTGTGTCATCCCAAGTGGTCAACGATCCTGGATCCAACTGTTTCAGCCAGTATGCAGCATCTCCAGCGAGTGAGTAGGGGAAAAGCTTGCAAAAGAGATAAATCATTGGACACTCCTTTGGCCTTTATGCTTGATGCCAAGTCTTCAAACCTCTCAATGTGGTCCATGGGGTGCTCATTAGGAAGACCATGGAAGGGATGTTGAGCCACAAGTGTGTAGTAAGCAGACTTCAGCTCAAAGTCATTCCTCTGGAAAGCAGGAGGGCGAATTGCAGCTTTATTAGCATAGTACTGATCAGGCGTGTTGTAATCGCCAAGTGTTCTTCCACGTCCTGCATTGAGCCGTGGTGCCTCTTGCTCCGCTTGGTGTCGATCGACACCAAGGTTGTTTCGAACGACACCCTCTTGCTCGATGACAGCCCCGTTCTCATCCAGTCTCTGCCCCCTGAGCATTCCACCTATGCCCTTCTGCATCAACCAACTGACCCTCTTTGTCTCTCATCAGAATGAGTGGATTGACGATTGCAGATTCCTTCTTGACTTTCATGTTGGTCCTTTCCAATTTGGCGAGTTCCCTTATGCTCAAAATCACAAGCTCCTTTTCCTTGTAACTTATGGTATTACGATTAAGCATACAACTGAAAACAAGAATAAGAAACTAAATGTTAGTAACCAAAAACAAAATAAAAACTTAGACAAAATTCTAATACTAAAAATCTGTAGACAACTAATCAGTTTCCCCGGCAACGGCGCCAAAATTTGATATGCTCAAATTTGCCCTAGAGTTACTCTCTCAAATTAAGAGATCAGTCGTAGCACTGATAAACTCATAATTTAGCATATTTTAACACTCATTTAGGATAGATTTTGCATACATATTGCATTCATATTTAGATTAATTGTAATTTTTGTTCCATTTTAGGTTTTAGGACATGTTGCATTAGCATTTGCATATTTCTTGCATATTTGCATCATTTTCGAGTTATATGGTGTACATGGAGCTGTGGTGGATGATGAGCTTTGACAAGAAGATGAAAGAAGAGCCCAGGAGTTGATGGGAGTCAAGGGAAAACTTGGACAAAAGAGAAGAAGCAGAGATCGACCCCAAGATCGACCTCCCAGCCCGTTTCACCGGAAGATCGAGCAGAAGATCGAGCCGGCCAGACGATCCAACCTTTGATCGAGCAGACGATCGAGCCGGCCAGTCGATCCAACCTTTGATCGAGCAGCAGATCGACCAAGCCAGTCGATTCATCGGAAGATCGAGCAGAAGATCGAGCAGGCCAGACGATCCAACCTTTGATCAAGCAGAAGATTAAGCCGGCCAGTCGATCCAACCTTTGATTGAGCAGCAGATCGACCAAGCCAGTCGATTCACCTTGGATCGAGTTGAAGATCAAGCAGGCCACTCGATTCAACAAACAGATCGACCAGCAGATCGACCGGCTAGCTCGATCTTCAGTCCAGTTTTTTTTCTCCTTCCCTTGGACAACTCACTCTTTGTCTTTTAGTGAGGGGACCATTTGTGTGGTCCTATATAAACATGTTTACCTAATTTTTAGACCTAGGCACGTTTTTAGGGATTGTCTCTCTGATAGTTATCATATTTACATCATTTTAACATTCATTTAGTAAAGCATTTGCATTGTTTCATGTATATAACTTCTTCATATAGTCTAGTTTGCATCCATTTTAGAGTTAGTGAGTCTTAGCTTAGGTTTTTGCATATTTGTTGCATTTTGGAGTGTTTTTGGGTACGTTGGAGGACTTTGCAGATTATGGAGGTTAAGCATTGCTTGGAGGATGGAATGGAACTAAAGTGTATCAAAAGAAGTTGAGCAAAATGGACTTCAAGCATAAAACCACTACATGAGTAAAGATCGAGCCGGATGAAGAGTTTCAACTCCGATTTAGCCTCGGCGGTCTTCATGAAAGTCATAGCTATTTGAGTTAGCTTTCGTTTGGTGGTAGTTTCAAGTCAAACAGGGAAGCCGTTCAAGAGATATGG
>JAHZTW010000003.1:61323872-61410085 GCA_020283515.1 Alliaria petiolata | reverse complement strand
AAGATCCGTGCTTCAGCTCCATCAACCTTTCTTTTCCACCACAAACCATGGGTTTGGAGAGAATGAATGATGAGAGGATCTTATCTTTTCCACAAACCATGGAAAGATTGCTTCTTAGGCCTAAGGATAGCTCATTTAGAAATGTGTAAATTACTTTTTATAAGCCAAGATCGAACCTTGAGCTTCCCTAAGCACGAACCTCATCCTTGAATATGTTATTTGTCATATAAGTAGTTTCAAAAGCTTTCTCCTTTAGATTTAAAGTTTGCTCCTTTAGGTTGATAGAAATAGCCTTATTTGCCTGTTTTTAGATTTCGAATTTTCATAATCAGTAGCTTCGCCTTTTAAATTAGTAGAGATTGTCTAGCAGTAGTTTAACTCTTCAGTGGGATTTTTAAAATTGTTTTCGTCTTCACTTAGTAGATGCATGTAGTTGTTTAGGATTTATATCTTCCATTTAATCCGAATTTTGCCTAGCTTTACTTTGCTCTTATATTCCTAGTATCTTTCACACCTATGATGGATTGATACCTAAAGTGCTACAACAACACTGAGAGGCTTTAGGATTGATATTTATAACAGTAAAAAGTCCTCTTATCAAATACTTAGGGATCAAATCCACAGGGAATATAATAGTGACACAGCAGATTTCTAAGTTCGAATTAAGCTAAGAACAAATATGGAATTAAAAGAAAGCAGGCAATTAAAACTTAGTAACAGGATAGAAAACTGTTAGGAAATTTATTAAGAACTGCTTTAGAACTCGAAACATAATTATAAAATAGAAACAAATGAGTTCCAAATCTGCTCTGAAGGACCCTAATTCTTCTCTCCAAAATCTCTCTACAAATCGCTCTCCAAAATAAAGTGTAGCCTAAACAATGGCTCTGAAAATCCTTAAATAAATGTTAAAACACGAGTTGGGTACTTTTGCAAATAAGGAAAACTTTTGGGCAATTTGTTTTTTCCTGAAAACTTGTAAAGTCGCGTGTTTTGCCTTGCTCGAGTGGTGTCGATCGACACCCATGAACAGTGTCGATCGACAATGTTCATCCAACTCCACTCCGACTTCATGTTTTCAGTAGCTTGTTCCAGAATGCTTCAAAAT
The DNA here is from genome assembly GCA_020283515.1 of Alliaria petiolata. Taxonomy (NCBI): domain Eukaryota; kingdom Viridiplantae; phylum Streptophyta; class Magnoliopsida; order Brassicales; family Brassicaceae; genus Alliaria; species Alliaria petiolata. The sequence continues at coordinate 61,408,977 of JAHZTW010000003.1, read as the reverse complement.
CTCCAATTATGCTTCAAACATACCTGAACCTGCAAAGACTATAATAGGACTCTAAAAAGACCAAAAAGACTCTATAAATAGGACTTGTATCATGGTCAAAAACCATAAAAACCATGATATATCACACTCAACTCTTGTGGATGAAACAGATGATGGCTGACTACGGTATGACCTCTGAATCTCTGTTAATACATTGTGATAATGAGAGTGCTATAAACATTTCAAAGAATCTGGTGCAACACTCACGTACAAAACACATAGACATTAGACATCATTTCATTTGTGAGCTTATTGAGGAGAAACTCATTGATCATGTGAGCACTGATCATCAGTTGACTGATTTGTTTACCAAACCCTTGGACTTTAATCGATTTGTAAATCTGAGACAGTCCATAGGTGTTTTTGAAATATAATATGTTGTGTGGTTTGAGTTGGTCTGAGACAAGAGCAGACACGGGAACATGTCCAAAAGGAATAATGGTTATAAGAGGCTAAAAATCATGTTTATGTAGAGCTTGGTGAAAGAGGGATGTCTGATGTGCTATTCTAGATCTGTCAGAACATGTTAGTCTATCAGAAAATTGTTTTGGTCACAAGACAAGATGAAAGTAATTTTGTTTTACTATGGGCCGTCTGGATCATATATCAAAGAAATGATTAACCAAAAAAAAAAAAATGATCCAGATAGAGTCTATGTAGATAAACCTCATGACTGTTTGTCAAGTGATGGTTATATATTGGCCACTATGTAGATGAACCTGATGATCTAGATATTTGACGGATCAAGTGATGGTTCAAGTGTGCAAAAGAGACTATTTCATCGAACTTTTGTGGTCGATCAGCTGGCTGCTGACACAAGTTGAAAACTGATATTTCTGGAAGAAAGGCATGTTGGGGTGAAAGCTAGTCACCAAGACCAGGTCTGAGTGTCTCTGAAGGGTATGAAAGTTTAATGGCCATGATTATATTGTCTGCTCCGGATCAACTTGTGGTTGTCTAGTAAAATCGCATACAACAGATATGAGGTATGATTTCTTGGTGTACCGCCATAAATTGTAGTTGCTCATATTGATCAGTGTTAATGTGGATCACTCATAGTTCATTGCAAAGTTTTTGGGTCTCAATATATGTGGTGGTTAAAAACTGAGTTCCAGATTGGTTGATGTGCACGGGTATCAAACAGTGTAACATGGATCGTGTTTAAAATTCAACTGATGATTATGTATGGGTATTGAGTGACAGGTTTTTTAGAAAGGCCCATATCGAAAGAACGGTTCGCAAAATTGGAGGGAGTTTATTTAGGGTTTTATGGGGAAGGAAGCCGAACAGTTATTTTTGGTTGTTCTCTCAAAATTTCGAACGGTTCTACTCTCCCTCACGCGAAAAACTTCTTTTTGCATTCGGATCGAACGATAAACTCTTTGCTCTCCGGACTTTCTCGCCTTGTCGGTTCGAGTTCAGTTTTGCCTCATATGGATCAAAGAAGTCTGTCACCTGCTCGAATGGTGGAGACGGCTGAGGAGCCCTCTCCGGGTTCTACGGTTCAGTCGGAGGTGCATGTCGAGGAAAACCCTTGGTTATGGTGATCTTCAAGAGTGTGATTGCGCCCCAGAAGGAAGCATCCAGTTCTTCAGGTCAGATTCCAAAATCTCAAGCCCCCTCAGTTGAGGCTCTACGTCCGGATGAGTTAGTAAATAAATCAGTGGATCCAAGAATAATCGATGGGGGAAAAATGAGGAAGGTGAATATGCTATGTCTCGGCGGTTTTCAATTCGCAAAAGGTGCGCAGCTCAAGTGAACAAAGGAGCTTCTGTGGCAAACCAAGAAGGTAGTGGTGAAACCGTACAACCTCGGAAAAAGGCGCGATCTGAGAAGGGGAAGGGTCAAATCGAGTTTGATCTAACCAGATTTTTGTCTATGGAAGCAAAAGACATGTATGATTCTTTCAACAATCGCTTTCTGTTGGAGGAACAGTTCATTGAGTTCAGTGATGAGTGCAATGATGTCGAGTCTCTCATAGTGGATTTTGGTCTAGCTGGCACGATTGTCGATGTTCAACCTTTTGCAAAAGATGTGGTAATGAAGTTTTGGGCACATCTCTCTCTAGTAGAAGCTGAAGAAGATTCGGTGTTTGTTTGGGTTCAAGGCAGAGAATTTGAAGTGTCTGCTCATCGAATTAATGCATGGTTTGGCCTTGAGGATATGGCTGAACGTGCAGCGATGGCCGAGATGAAGGAGCTGTCGGAGATGAGCTAGTAGAATTTATGACCAATGGTAAGGTCAAAGTGGAGAGGCATGTTGTCGTCTCAGTTTGCTCAGGACAAGAGTCTGATGTACCGAATCTGCTGTTTCAACTGGCTTTCGATGAACAATTTTGGGTATCCAAATCCTACTAGAGCAAAGTTGGTGTACAAGGTGATCAATCGGATTCCATTCGATTTTGGAAAGATGGCTTTTGATCAGATTATCTATCAAAGTCTTTTTGGAGCTATCAAGTTCTACATACCCTTTCCAAGTCTCATATATCAGCTTTTGAACACTCAAGTTTTGGATGATCTTGCTCCGAACGATGAAGTTGAAGAAATCAAGGTGTACAAAAGGGTCGTCACAACTTTGAAGCAAGAACAGGATCAGGCTGCAAAAACAGAAAGGACTCAACCTGTCATGACACGACGGTCTCAGCCAGTCAAGAAGGAGAAGTCCCCTCAACCCGGGATTACTTCTACCCCAGCTCCTCATAGGACATCAACGCTGTCTACAAGGGATCACTAAAACATTGTCTGCAGCAGTCAGAATCATCCAACGCCTGTTGACAACCGGTTAGTTTCTCTCTATTCTCTCATCTGCATATCCTAGGATATGTTAGTGTTTGACATGATTATGCGCTTAAGCAGGGGAAGATGAGGATGATGATGATGAGGTTGAGGATGTGACGCCAACGGTGCATGGTTGATGGGAGAAAAATTCTAGGGGTAGGCAATTTATCCGGATCTGTAAATCAGATCCGTATCCGACCCGAAATTACCCGATCCGAGCCGGTTCGGATCCTCCATTATACCCGATTGGGAGTAGTTGTGTTTGCAAATCGGGTATCGTATATTATCCGCCCCGATCCGATACCCGAACGAAATACCCGAAGCATCCGATTACTTAGATTCAATCCATACTTCTTACCTTACATCGGATATTTCACGTGATCATTTTCCTCTAAATCCCAATTTTGAAGAGAAAATCATATAAAGTATCCATTTTCTCAAATATTCAATCCCGATTTTGAAGCCACAATCATAGAAAGTATCTCTTCTCTCAAATTTTAAAATACCAAATCCGAAATGCTAGAGTATTTTAAGTGTTTAGTTGCAACCTCTCTTCCCTCTGAGATGTTAAGAAATCAATCTCAGTCTCAGGTATGAAATTATATCCTACTCCATCCGATTATATTGATTTGTCCTTGTATTTGTGTTTCGTTCTTTTAGTTTTAGTATGATTTTTTGTTGATTTTTGATTTTAGTTGTAATTGTTTGATTTTTTATTTCAATTTCATGTCTTCATTATGTTTCTCTCCTGGCATATATTCATTGAGCAGTAGCTGTTTGTTAAGCTTTTGTTCTTAGTTTGGATTATGTTCTTTACCTCGATTTATTGTTTCCATGTTTGTTATTGAGTCGCCAACGACAAAGAAGAAGTTAAGTTTGAATTAAAGAACATGAACTATAAATCGAGACAAACATAATGTGTGTTTGGGTGTGTTCGGTACTTGTCAACGACAAGAAGAAGATAAGTATAATTCAACGATGCATAATGTGTGTTCTGTTTTTGTTTAGTTTTTTATTTGTTTGGTTGGTACTTATCTTCTTCTTTGTTTCGATTTGTAATTCCTCTGTTTTCACTCTATTTTAGCGCAAACTAGTTTTCATCTACATTGATATTAATTTTCCGATAGCTGTGATAACAAGAAATACTAATTTTGAAATGTAGTTGGCGATGTTTATATAAAGAATACCAGATACATGTATAGAAAAATAAGTTTGTATGTACATATTTGTGCACTGTGCTCGGGCAGCCAAGTTGGCAAATTATATCTTCTTCGTAATATAATGTTAAGGTTTGGAGAAAGATAGTAAATGTTTATCTAGTCTGTTAAATAACTTTTTATCTATATCATGTCATAGTGAATAATTTCAAGAGATGAAAATTTAGAATCATGCCGATTTCAAAACTGCTAGTAAAAACTTGGTACTTCAATTTGGTTTCGTAGATCTTCTTTTGTGGAATTGGGTGTACACATTGGGTTAATCTCTTGAATAAAACTTTTAGGTTGCGGAAGAAGAAAAAAACTTGATCGATGGACTATAATTTGTAATTTGTCATTACACTATAATTTTATAACGTTACAAGTAATTTGTCATTACAATCTCTGATTTTTGCACTCTGTTTTTTTTCTTTGTAGATGGACTCTTCATCATTTCCAGATGCTGAAACTCAAGAACCTCAAGAAGTGCCTTATAATCAAGGGAAAAGAAAGACAACTGGAGCTACTTCTAAGCCACCTAAGCCAAAGAAGGCACCAAATACAAGGTCTCCCGTGTGGGATAATTATACAAGATTAGAGGACAATTATGACAAAAGCAGATGTGATCATTGTCTGTGAATTTTTGGCTGTGCAACTTCACAAGGGACTTCGAACTTGCAGAAGCATCTGTTAAGCTGCAAGAAGTACAAGGCATCAAAAGAGAGTCAATCTTCAGACACAAGAGTTGTTTCTAAGGATGGAGGTATGAAGGATGCAAAGGTTTCGTTTGATGTTTTCAAAGAGGCTACAAAAGGGATGATAGTGTTGGGGGAATTACCACTTGCATTTTTCGAATCTCTGGCTTTTAGATGGTTCTGTGATAAGGTCAATCTCTCTCATTCAAGAAGAACTGCTACGAGAAACATTGTGAAGATGTATGAGAAAAAGAAAGCAACTCTTAAGGAATATATTGCAGTAAATAAACAACGAGTGTCACTTACTACTGACATATGCGTTGCTCAGCCTACATGTAATAGTTAAATGGTGATCATTGTGCACTTTATTGATGTAAATTGGCAGTTAAGGAAGTTGATAATCGGGTTCAAGTACGTCTCCGATCATAAAGGGAAGACCATATCGAGAGTTCTTCTAGAGTGTTTGGCTGAATAGGGAATAGAGAAGATATTCACCGTCACATTTGACAATGCCACTGCCAACACATCCACTCTCAGGAAATTTCAGAGCGAATTAAAGTTATTGAACAATGAAGCATTGGTTTTAGATGGGGAGCTTATGCATGTGAGGTGTTGCGTACATATTATCAATCTAATTGTCAAGGAAGGTTTGCTTGAGTTAGATGATATTGTTTCAGCCATTCGTAATGCAGTGCAATATGTGAGGGCTTCTACGAATAGGTTAAACTCTTTTGATGAGAGGGTTGACATAGGAAAGATAAGTAGAGGGAGTTTGCCTTTGGATGTGAGAACAAGGTGGAATTCAACATATTTGATGTTGCTTCATGCTATTAAGTTTAAGGGTGCATTTGATAAAATGGAACTTAAAGACAAGCTCTACAATGATTATTTTATGGAATTTAAGAATGGTAAAAGAAGGATTGGACTTCCTCTTTCTTGCGATTGGAGAGCTGAGGAGAGGTTAGTACAATTTCTACTCATTTCTCTACAATTCTACTTTGGTTGTCCCAACATCTACTTCGATTTGCTCTTATAAGTGCTATGGAGAGATAGTGACTATAGAGAGAAATCTAATGAACAAGAGAAATAGTTTAGACAAAGAGTTAGCTGATAAAGCCGATGATATGAGAGAAAAGTTTGACAAGTATTGGGACGGAATGAAGAACATCAATAGGGTACTGATTGTTGCAAGTATCTTTGATCCGACTAAGAAAATGCAATTTGCTAAGCTTTGTTTTGAGAGACTTTATGGCAAAGATACTGCAGATTATAAAGGGATGCTTCAAACATTGGGTAATGTTATGAAAGCTTGTTTGATGACAATAGTCTTCGGTTAAAGAAAGAATCAACTTTGCCAGCATCTCAGTCGACTCAGATATCATCTTCTAGTGGTCACGATCATGTTTCAGCAGCAGAAAATATGGATTTAGTGGATGATGATCCAGGATATGAAATGATGGACTTTAATTACAAGGAAATGGTTAATGAAATAGGCGTTGATGAGACCAGAAATGAGTTGGATATATATCTAAAAGATGCGGTTGAAAACCCTAAAACTTTGCTGGTAACCGAGTATGATGTTTTGTCTTGGTGGAAGGTCAATACGGGGAAGTTCTCGATTTTATCAGAAGTAGCTAGAGATATTATTGCAATGCAAGTGTCCTCTGTTGCATCTGAGAGTGCATTTAGTACTAGCAGCCGAATCGTCGACACTTATAGAAGTTGTTTAACGCACTACATGATTGAGGTTTTGACGTGCATTGAACAATGGACGAAGAGTGGGATTAAATATGTGAGAAAAGAGTTGTTACAAACTCTATTCTGCTTGTTGATGCTGATTTACAAACAGAACTTGAAAAAAGTAATTTTTTCTTATTTGTTTTACTTTGAATCTTTCTTTATAGTTTTCGAATTATACTTGTAAATTTTAACATTCTGATTTCTGATTCTTTTTAACTTTTTCAAAATTCTATGGAGGAATCAACTTGAACTAGAAGACAATATGTATTGGCGTTAAGGTAACTTGCTCTCTCTATCTCTCACTTGATTTTTCAAATCTTAGTACACGGTTTGGCTAAGTTTGCATATTCTGTTGTGTTTAGAAGGTTTCTTGCTTGATGTTTGAAATTGTTTTCATCTGCATTGTTAATTACACATCAGTGTACGGACTTTTTGTAATCGTAATTGTGTTTATGTAATTTGCAGAAATGTCACGCGAAGAAGAATGATATCACGAAGCCACTTGACGTTTAGTTTTGTTTCTCCACTTTCTTGTTTTTTTTGGATGTTTAGTTTCGTTCTAAGTGTTTTCAAAACTCAGTTATCTTTTGCTTCTTTTTGTTCGAGAATTTTATATATTTGTTCACAAGTCACAACTTTGAAATATTTGGGTTACTTTTGGATATTTTGGTTACTTTCAGATTAAAATATTTGAACCCGAACCGAACCCGAAAAATAATCGGATCTGAAATATGATATCCGAACCCGGAGGGTACCTAACCGAATCCGATCCGAAATCTAATATTACCCGATCGGTACCAAAAGCTAGACTCTTGAAATATCCAAAAAACCCGAAATACCCTACCCGATCCGATCTGGTAATCCGAACGCCGACCCCTAAGAAATTCTATGTGTTTCCATGTCACTTGTTGGTTGATAAATCTTATAGTTTAAGACATTATTTGTTTTACTATGCATGTTGCTTTGAGTTCAAGATATGTGTTTTGCTGGTATGTGTTGGTCTCCTTTGATCTGTGTGAACAGGTAACATCAGATGGATTGCTGGAGCATCAAATCAAGTCAAAATGGGAGAGATGGAAGATGCAGCTGAGAGCACGATCCTGTAACGGACAACAGGACGATGCGAGACAGGACAACCAGACAGGAACATGTTGTTATAACGGAAGGTTGCTGACATGGCAAGAAATAACGTGGATGGATACTTTGTATATAGGCGTATATACAGAAGAAGAAGAAAAGGAAAGAAGGACGTGTCTGGCAAGTTACGAGGTTCCCTAGCTAGGTTTAGGGAAGATATATAAGGGGCAGTGTATGCAAAGGGTTCGGGTTAACACTTTGATACGCTTCTCGAAATACGGCGCCAAAAGTTTAGAGAGAGTCTTTGTGAGTTTAAGAAGTGAGTGTTCTTTCTAATTCTAGATTTACGTGTGGTGAGATCTAGTTGAGGATTTTGGGTAGAATTTAGAATCGTTTGGAGTCAATGTTTTAGAGTTGAGTAACATCAAAATTAGTGTAATTTTATAAGGTTAACTAATCAGACTTAAGTTGAATAAAAAACATTAATTCTATGCAAAACACATAAATCCATTGTTGCTAATTTTCTGCACTTACAACGTAGACACGTCGAAGACCATAGAATAGTAATAATATTGTATGTGATCACAAAAGTAGGCAGCGCCACCACAAATCTCTGGCACATTCTCTCCTTCCTTTTCAACCTTGTATATTATTATTTTCATTTCTTTTTAAATTATTATTATTATTATTATTTCTCTGTAAATCTCTTCTTATAGAGACACACATCGAAACCAAGAAAAATCTCTATTGCTGAAAAAATCAAAGAAAGTTTGTAAAATGAAGAGCAACCATTTGCCTTTGCCTGATGAGTCCAAGGAACCAATCTCTCACCGGAAACAAAACAAGGTCACTAAGACAAGTTTGCCGGAGAGCATTACGAGTCACCGGAATATTCAAGAGCAGTTGGAGACGACGATGGTGTTGTCGGGACGTGAGAGGCTGAAGAGACACAGAGAAGAAGTTGCCGGAAAAATTCTGATACCGGAGAGTTGGGGCAAAGAAGGATTGCTTAAGGGGTGGATGGATTTCTCTGCCTTTGACGCTGCTTTTACGTCTAGACAGATTGTTTCTGCTCGAGCTGCGTTAATGGCTGACGCCGGAGACGATGTCGGAGCTAGAGGAAGTCGGACGCAACGGCTCCGGGTTGAGAGTTCTTGTTGATTTCAATTTTCTTAGAGAAACATTTATGCAAATAATACTCATTGTGATGTTGAATGTTGTTTTTTTTTTTCTTTCATCTGTTTAGTATTGATAATGGCCATAAAGACCCACATACATCATAGGTCGAGTAGACAGACCCATCTTTTCCAAACATGCCGCATACATGAGTAAACTAGGAAGTAAGAAACTAAACAAAGCTTACAAAACAGTATACCAAAACCAAAGTTAGACAACATCAAACAGAGGCAAGACGTCTCTCATTTTCAAAGAAACAAAAGAGCCACGAAGGACAATTCATCGCAACATAAGAGTGACAACGATTTTGAGCTGTCATGCTTTGAGCGATGAGAGACGCACCTCTATTATTAGCTGCCTTTTCGATCTGCACATTCCACACAGGAATTGATCTCAACGAAAAAACAAAGTCAGCCACATAAGATTTAAAAGAAGGCCAAGTTTTAGGTTGAGAAAGAGCACTCATCAAATCTGAAGCTTCAGATGCAAATAAAACCTTACCCAAACGATGAGATGCCATGCTTTCCATTGCCCATAAAATGCTACTAAACTTGGCATCAAAGAAATTGCGAATCTGTGAAAATGCTCTTCTGCTATGAAGTAAAACCTGTCCTTTCGCATCTCTTAAAACCCAAGCAGCACCAGCCAACTCATTTCCTTTTGACCACGAGTACCCAATGTTACATTTAAGCCATCCCTCAATCGGGGGCTTCCAGACTTCTCTGTTTGTCACCTGGTAAGACTGAGCAATAGTAGACCGTTCTCTATCTACCCGTTGAGCCATGAACCATTGATCAATATCAGCTCCTATCTTCTCAATGGTGACCAAAGCTGAGAAAGTAACTCCTTTGAACAAAAAATTGTTCCTATTTTTCCATAATAACCAGAGAATCCACGGCATTGATGTTGAATGTTGTTATTTGTTAGGCATCAGTTAAGTCTCTTAAAAAGGTATTTTAACTGTATTTAATTAATATAATTTTAGAATTTAATTAAATTTTAAATAAAAATAAAAGGAGCCAATGAGAAAGAAGAAAAAATTAAGAAACGTGTCTAAAAGTCATTGGGCAAGGAAAGTCTCTCCCTCTCTCTCATCTCTTTTTATTACTTTTTATTTTTTTAATCCTAAGAGACTTTATCTAAAGACTCTGTTGGAGATGGTCTTAGATTCCTATCTTCATATTGTTTTTGGAATTGGATCATTGTTACAAACATTTAATATTTGAAATAGTAATTAAATTGATTTATATAGGGAATTGCAGGTGAGACACTTTGTTTAATTACCACAAACTCATATATACGAATTTTTGGTATATTTAATACAGATTTTAATCGCTAGGCGGTATCTAGGCGGTCGATAAGGGCCTAGCGCCTAAAACGATTAGTCGGGGACTAGTCGGGACCTAGGTGTTGAAACTATTTCATTAACTTTTATATATTTAAGTTTTATACATCACTAATTTAATATTTTCATCCATTTTTTAAAAAAAAATTAACAATGATTTAAGTTTTCCTAAATTTAAAATTGAATTTAACATAGAAACAAATTCAATATCATAAAAATTAAACCCAAAAACTATAAATAAAAGTAGTTTCCTCATTTGAAACAGTTAGAGAAAAACAACGAGCAAATGCTTGAAGGTGAAGTGGTTAAACACCTTAAGCCACGTGCCTTTCATCTTCATTTTCTAACAATTCTTTTATAATTTAATGAAACGAAGTCGTATCAGACAATTAATCATAAATAACAAAAGAATTAAACCAAGTATTAAACTAAAAATTGATTAATTTAACTGATTTTCACCGGTTTAAACCGGTTTACCGATTTTTTCACCGAATTAACACAAATTGTTTCGCTTGGATCTGTTTGGACGCCTGATCGGATGACTAGGCGGGGCCTAGAACGATTTTTTGAACACTGGTAATTAGCCATTTGTGATTCCACAATAACTAACTATGGATTAAATTCGCAATGAAAATATTCGAATCATATTTTCAAGTTTTCAACTAACAGGGACAACCATTCAAATTGCAATGAATTATTCAATCACTTCAACACCGTGAATTACTGAATTGGTTGATATAGTTCGATTAGTACGTAAATGTGGTTCAAATGAATAATGTACTTATCATGAAAAGTGAAAACTAAGAGATATTGACATAAAACTCATCTTTTGTGAAAATACTCCTTTTCGGTTTGTTATCATTCCAAAACTTCCATACATTTTTTTTATTTCTCTATCATGACATTTTGTGATCGACTTTAGATTTTGACTTTTCAGCATTATCAATCTTGTGAAAACCAAAAAATGAAAACCAAACATTTTGGTTCGAAAACTTCAGTTTGAGATTTTAATAGCAGGTCTTGTGAAAATGGTGGATAAAAAATTGTGACTTTTTAAGATTTAAGATTTTCGGATATGAACGATAAGATCTGAAATTTGATTCACTTATCGATTTATTTCAGTTTGATTTTACTGAACCGATCGGTTATCCTTTTTTTTTAAAACGAACCATACTAAATTTAATTAAAATATATTAAAATTTTTGAACCGAAGAACCGAACTAACTGAATTAACCAAATTTTCAGCATTATCAATCTTGTGAAAACCAAAAACTGAAAACAAACATTTTGGTTCTGTTTGGTTCGAAAACTTCAGTTGAGATTTGAACCGAAGAACCAAACATATTGACTTTTCAGCATTATCAATTTTGTGAAAACCAAAAACTGAAAACCTAACATTTTGGTTCGGTTTGGTTCGAAAACTTCAGTTTGAGATATTAATTGCAGGTCTTGTGAAAATGGTGGATAAAAAATTGGGATTTTTAAGATTTAAGATTTTCGGATATGAACAATAAAATCTGAAATTTGATTCAGTTATCGGTTTATTTCAGTTTGGTTCCATTGAACCGATCGGTTACCCTTTTTTAAATAAACTATACTAAATTTAATTAAAGTATATTATAATTTTCGAACCAAAGAACCGAACTAAGCGAATTAACCGAATTTATCCGAATTTAACCTAAACTATCAAAAAATTGTTATTTTCGGTTTTAAAATTTAAAAACTCAAATTATCCAAGAACCGAATCGTATTATATTTCAGTTAGTTTCCGTAGAATTTTCAAAATCCGAACTATAAAAAAAACTGACTAATCTAACCGAACCGGATGAGAAGAACCGAAATCACAGGTCTAATAAGTCCTGTGAGAATGGTGGATATAAAAAAATTGCGACTTTTCAATATTTAAGATACACTACTAGTTACAAGAATGACCAAAACACCCATAGAAACCTTTACAAAATGTAGAAAAACAAAGGTCACTTTGGTATTTGTAAAATTTCAATCTTTAGCTCTTCTCTTCCCTATCTATCTCAATCGGTAGGTAGCTTCGTCGTTCACTGGTCGACAAAATCGAAATTGAAGAACTTCTTCTCAAAAACACCAAGGGCATAAACTGTAATTTCCGATGGGGTCCATCGGCCAAAAGGTAAAATGGAGCTGGAGCTCAGCCTTAATCGGAGCAGCATCAGCAGCAGCAGCAACTTCTCTCTTCAGCGCTAAGCCAAAAGATCCAACTTTCCACCTTATCTCCATAGACCTTACCTCACTGAAACTCAACCTCCCTGTCCTCGACGCCGAGTTAATGCTGACCGTACACGTCACCAACCCTAACATCGCAGCCATCCATTACTCCTCCACCAAGATGTCGATCCTCTACGAAGGCACGGTTCTTGGCACGGCTGAGGTCGAGGCTGGTTCGCAGCCGGCGAGGTCTTGTCAGCTTCTCCGATTCCCGGCGCGTCTCGACGGGATGGAGCTTGCGCAACACGCGCGGAGGTTCTTTGCTGACGTGGCGAAGAGGGAGATGAAACTCGAGGCTAAGCTTGATATCGAAGGAGCGGCTAAGGTTTTGTGGTGGGACCACAGTTTTAAGGTTCACGTGGATAGCTTTGTAACCGTAGATCCTGTATTTCTTGATGTTATTGGTCAAGAGAATAGATCTCAGATGGATTTGTAATTTGTTTGTTGCTTAAGAGAAATGATAATATGTTGAGTACAATTCTTAGTTACTTTCATTGTTAATCTAATGTTTTTTTTAGTTATTATATAAGTAAGGCTTTGAAGTCACTTTCCGTAGATTCGACGACACTATACGGATACCAAAAAGAATATTAATGTAGTACTGTATAAAGTTATATTAGTATAACATTATATTAATACATAGTTTTTAGAATATTTCTAATTAACATCAAAATTTAATTTCTCTCATACTATACTACTATTCATTATTCATTCTGATAAATTAACTAGTAAAATTCTATTATACCCTTGTTATTATCTTTTAGTTACAAATGTATCTCTTTTCCTTTCCGTATATATCCGATGAAAATAGATAAAGAAGAAGAACAAGAAATAAATGAAATTTTTTTACCTAAATCTCTTCTCAATCACTTAATAATTTGGTCAAAAGTAAACTTCCGAACATATATTTCGGATAACTTTTCAAAACATTTCTAGAAATTTCAAAAATTATATATAATTTTTAAATTTTTAATTTTTAAACGGATAATTCGAATATCATATCTCTTCATGTACTCGTTTAAATCAAATAATAATCCCGAAAGGTAATTATTTGGACTGGATTGAGGATAAGACGAAAAATTCAGGATGTATATAGGCAGTGTCGGCCCAACCAAATTGGTGACCCAAAGCCAAAAAAATAAATATAATTTTTTATATATTTATAATTATTAAATAATATCAATTTTTTTAAAAAAAAAAAAACCTATATTGCTATATAAAATTTAAATTATCTTGTATTTAATTTTTTTTTATGGTTGTAACCTTATAAATACACTATTTTACAAATTTTACAACAAAAATGTGGTCCAACAATTAATAAACAAATTTGATGACATAATCCATGGCTTACCCCCGCTTGTGCTCTGGACCGGATCTGTATATGAGTGGGAATGGAAACCCTTCCCAAAATGTCCAGGGTTAAAATGTAGTATTATAAAGACCTAAAGAGATTTTTACACAATAAAATTTATGGAACTGCAAGATCTAATAATTCGCATTATCAATCCCAACTTTGTGGCATGGCGAGAGAGGCGACCGCCATGCGTCCAGTTTTCTAAGGGACCAAATTCTTCTTTTACTTTATGTTATTAAATTTGATCAAAATGTTTACTTTTGTTTTTGTCATCTGATGTTTTATTAACTTTAGAACACAACAAAGTGAAATAAAATAGCAAATACATGATGAGATACGGGATGAAATACAAACATAAAGAAGTTTGTGACAGAAAATACCATTGAAATTTGAAGACTAATCGAGACTCTCCATAACATCTGAAAATAAGGAAGAAAGCAAAAGACGCTGAACTATAAATCTCTTAAGACGCAGCCAAAATCTTCAACCGGAGACAAAGGATAGCCGAGAGGAAAGAACCGCGAAACAAGCCCAATTACAATGATTAACTTGAACATTAGAAACCACAAACGAGAATCTAACTCCTACACACCTAATCTTCCCCTGAAAGAGTCTAAATCTATAATTTTGCATCCCCACAAGAGGTTAGCCTTACAAGAACAGACCACTAAAAGACCACAAGAGAATACTGACTATTCGAGAACACTAAAGCGGTGGAAGGAGACTAACATAATAGATTCTACGAACTGAGATAAAAGGATAACCGAAGGCTTTCTAAACCCAGCAAAGAGAAAGGCTAACACTCCAAACCTGACACAACAAAATCAATCAAACAAACCAGAGGCAAAATACTTGCGCAAACAACATAACCCAACTAGGATAGAACAAACCCAAAATACACAAAGCCCCAAAAACGAAAATCACCACCAGCAGCAAAAGCAAGCTTCAAACTCAGGATGAAAGCGAATAAAGGAGAGACATAGGCAAGAACCTGGCTTCACCAAATACCAGAAGAATGTCGAGCCAAAATGTTTTCACCACCACCTCAGGACAACAACTCCAGCAAAACTTCTGAGGGGTTCAGATCGAGACCCCCAACGCCGATCAACAACGCATGCCAAGACTCTCTTCTACCAAAACCTCCCGTCACAAACCACCCAAAGCAATTGAAACAAAAACCCCAAAACCGATTCACAAAGAAAGGGGAATTAGGTCGTTGAGAGGAGAAATCATTGAGGGGGAACGAAAATTAAACTGATGACGAAGAAACAGGGGCTCGGCTCCAGAGAGAAGCTCTGGAATTTGGAATTTGGAAACAGGAGAGGAATTTGGAATTCTTCTTTGGTCGCCGCCGGAGAGAGAAATACTAGGGTTTTATTCGGGGGTTAGAACTATCAAAAATGTTTACTTAAACCATTTGATAATATATGATTAATTTTCAACTTATAAAAAGGTCCATAATCTATTTAATTAAAAAACAAAGGCCTATGATCTGGTTAAATAAGGAAAAAGTTATATCTAAATTATTTAAATAAAAAATTGTGTTCCCTTCCGGGTTGCTTTCCGAGCTCATCTCTATATGGAAACATGGATTTACTATTTTGGAGGATCAAAGAAAGTGAACTTCCCGCTCCTCAAAGGGATATTTTCCCGTGGATCCTTTGGTTTATTTGGAAGGGAAGGAATGATAAAGTCTTCAATGGAAAAACCGTATCACCTTTGGATACCATGCAACATGCTACTATAGAAGCAGAAAGTTGGCGGAAAGCAAACGAAAAGGAGATTGACGAGGAGAAAGAGGAAAGGCAAGGCGCAGAGGTCCCCGATGAATCCGAGGAGCTGCTTGTGATCCCCCAAATCCCGACTTGTCAGATTGATGCCTCTTGAATCGATCATGGACCGGTTAGTGGACTTGGGTGGTATCTGTTAGACACAAGGGGACACACCACCACCGGACAACAAGGATGCAGAAGAAGCCTGTCAGCTCTACATGCGGAGATGGACGGGCTAATTTGGACAATGAAATGCTTGAGAGAAAGAGGGTTACAAAGAGTTTGTATCGAGACAGATTGCTCCAACTTGATTCAGATGCTCGAGGAACCCGTGGACTGCCCAGCGTTTAGATCAGAGTTAGATTATTTGTGTTCTCTTAGGAATTCATTCGTGGAATGTCTCGTACGTTTTATCCCTCGTAGCAAAAATATCCGTGCCGATATCCTTGCTAAAAGGGCGAGAGCACGAGGAACTATTTTTTTCCATGTAAGTCACACTCGATTAAGAGAGACGGGATCAACCGATCCTGAATCTATTAATCCAAATTGATTTAATATATGAACGTTTGTTGACAAAAAAATAAATAAAAAGTTGTATTGTTCTGTCTTCAGTTTAGAGATTCAAACTTAACAACGATTGCAATTGTCAGTCAAAATCACAAATAGCTTCACGAATCACGATCAGATCACAAAACCCTCTTTTTCTTCATTGATTTACCTTGCATAATTTTCTTTTCTTTGAATGAATTGATATTTTTTTTCCAGGTTTGGTGAAAATAATTTGATGCAATTTACAGGAATGATACACTTAAACAAAAGTGAAACCTTATGCCAAAATCTGTACAACAAACTAGTTTTTTTTTTTTTAACATCTGAAAGATATATTAGAAAGAAAAATAACATTACACAATAAGTTGACAAGGAGCAAGAACCTTCCGAAGCCAAAAACCGGCAAGGAAAGAACACTTTCCAAAGACCAAATTGCTCAAAAGACAATACACATAAAACTTTAAACTACAAAGATAAAGATGAAAGAGATACCTCAACCTAAAACTAAATTTCATGCTTTAGAAACTGTAAAGCCAGCCCTGAAAAGGGACTTTAATCTCAAATGTCCCTCCGTACGGGAGGGACAATCTACAAACCCTTCTCAAATCTCAAATGCCCCTCTCCCCATGAATGGACTGTTTAGTCCTTCATTTATTAAAAAAAAAAAAATTGAAAATGGAAAACAAAAAAAAATCTGGTAGGAATTTAATGGACCGAATTTAATTCAAACCATCCCTAAAATTAATTCTCTAAACCAACCAAACCAACCACAAAATCCCCTCTCGTCGTCTTCTTGCTCTCACGTTTCCACCATTGACGATTTGGAGGCTTGAAATTGAAGGTTAGTTGTTGCTGTTTTTATGCTATTTTCGATTTCATGATTCAATTATCAAGTTTATGTCATAGGCAAAGCAATCCCAAAGCAATTAATACATAGTTTCTTCTCAATTAGGGAAATTTATAGTAAAGAAATTTTTGATTTTTTTTTTGCTCATTGGAGTCACTGAGCTAGTTGGGTAAGGCTATTAGAAACTGATATTGTTAATTAAATGGGATATCTTGGTTAACTGAGCAATGCATCGTAATAAATCGTGATGATTCGTAGGATGATGAACCAAACTTTCTGGGTACTACTGGTACAACTAGAATAACTGGACATATTAAGTGAATTTAGCACGAGTAGGATTAACATGTTCCCTCGCGAATCTCGGCAATTACTTGTTCTGATTCGTTTTATAATCATAAACAAATTTATGAAAAAAACTTTGTGAATTAGTTAATTTTTTAGATCTTGAATTTTTTGATAAAACTTTCTAGGTATTACTGGGTACAACTAGAATAACTGGACATATTAAGTGAATTAGTACGACTAGGATGAACCAAACTTTCTGGGTACTACTGGTACTACTAGCATAACTGGACATCTTAAGTGAATTAGTACGACTAGTCAAACTGGTATAACTATGATAAGATTACCTTACGATTTTTTTGTTCTTTTCAGGGGAAATGAGTAGCAGTGGTTGCACAGTCATATGTTTTGATTATGGGGGATTCTATTCAAAAGACGGTGATAAAATTATATGGAATTCTGTAGAAGATGAGATTCACACTTTTGTGATGAGGAAATCTTTGGAGGATGTCACTTATGCTGGATTAGTGGAGGGAATTTGCAGAAAGGTTTTGATAGATGCATCTACAACTCAGCTGAAAATTAGTTACTATCCATTGATCTTGAACACGAAGAAACCATCATATATTTGGAATGACGAAAATGTTTTTGGTTATCTACTACAAATGAGTAAAGATCAATGTAGAAGTGTTCTACATGTGGAGTTCAGTAAGGATGTTGATCAAAGTCATGGAAGCGTGCATGTTTCAAGAGAGGATCATGGAGTTGACGTTGATCTAGGTCAGAGTAATGATGAGCATTTTGGTACCGGTAGAGATGGTTTAGAAATACCGGACAGTGAAATGCAAGACAATGAGATGCAAGAAAATGAGATGCAAGAAAGATATGAGCTCGTGTATGATGATGATACAGAAGTCATACCTTATGATGGAAACTCGCAAGTAATTCATGGATGGGAAGACGGTTTAGATATATATAAAGGTCAAGAATTTGACACTAGGCAGGGACTGCAAGCTCTCCTACAGAAAGGTGCACATGAGAATGGTTTTGAGTATGAAACGAAGAAGTCTGAACCCACACGTTTCGTGGTAAAATGTTGGGGAGCAAAAGAGGGATGCAAGTGGGGTTTAAGAGCTTCTGTGCGTATGAACTCTAATAGTTTCACTATTGCCACTTACAACAAGGTGCACACATGCTCTCGGGTTACTACAAGTACAATCAGACAAAAAAGGAAAGGCACACCACACTTAGTTGCAGCTGTTTTGGCTGAAGACTATCCAGGTCGATTCGACACACCAAATCCAAAAACGTTGATCAATATGGTTCAAGGCAGGCTTGGCGTGAAAGTATCGTACTCGACAGCGCTGAGAGGAAAAAACAAAGCTGCTAATGAGGTGCGGGGAAGTTCTGAGGAGAGTTATCGGTGGCTATATTCTTATTTGTACATGCTGGAGAAAGTGAATCCGGGTACACGGAGTTGTGTGGAATTAGATGAGCAGAATAGGTTTAAGTACCTATTCTTTGCATTGGGAGCTTGCATAGAAGGGTTTCTATCGATGAGGAAAGTCATCATTCTAGATGGAACCCACCTGAAGAACGTATATGGTGGAGTTCTAATCGTTGCTTCGGCTCAGGATCCTGATCATCATCATTATCCCATTGCTTTTGGTGTAGTTGATGGTGAGAAAGATGCAAGTTGGACGTGGTTTCTGAATCGGTTGAAGTTAGTAACACCAGATGTCCCTGGAATGGTGTTTATTTCGGATAGGAATCCAAGCTTGATCAAGTCAATAATGGAAGTGTTCCCTTTGTCTCAACATGGGTATTGTGTAAGGCATTTGTCACAGAATGTGAAAGGACACGTTGCCACCCACAGAGATGCATGTGCGAAGAAGTTCATCGAGTGCGCTAAAGCTTATACAGAGGTTGAGTTCGGAAAACTCTATGGTGCTTTTAGGATGAAATATCCATCTGCTGGCGAGTATCTAGACAAAAGTGTTGATGAGAGAAAATGGGCAAGATGCTATTTTCCAGGAGAAAGGTACAACATAGATACCACCAATACTGTAGAATCTATCAACGGCGTTTTTGTAAACGCAAGAAAGTACTCGCTGTTGCCAATGATTGATGTAATTGTTGCCAAATTGGCTGAATGGTGGAACACCCATAGGCAGACTGCCGCTGAAATCCCATTGTCAAAGAAGCTTGTGCCTTATGTGGAGGACGAAATGGATCTAAGATGTGTGGATGCAAAGAAACTCATGGTGCAAGAGTTAAACAGCTATCTCCATGAATACAATGTGATTGGGCTTGATGGGAAGAATTATTTGGTTGATATGACTGCGAGAACTTGTTCTTGCAAGTATTTTGATATAGACAGATACCCATGCGTGCATGCAATTGCTGCTGCCATCCATATGAGCAGAGATAGGGAACTTCATCTACAAGAGTTTTGCTCCAAATATTATTTGGTAGAGCTATGGAAATTGGCATACTCCAGGACAATCTATCCAGTTCCTCATATGTCTGAATGGGTTGTACCTGAAGAGATACAAGCAGAAGAAGTCTTACCTCCGGAATATAAGGTAAAGAAAGGAAAACCGCAACAGAAAAGATTCCCATCAGCTGGAGAACATCGTGGAAGAGGAAGAGGAAGAAGAGGAAGAGGAAGAGGAAGAGGTGGACGCTGGGCTGAATGGTTTGGGATTGATGGTAGTGAAGAGTAATATATGTCTTTGTTTTAAATTATGTGAACTATGTGTGCAACTTTGTATGACTGAGACTTGTATGCATGTTATTTCTATCAGGTATGACTAGGAACCACTAGTACAACTCTATATTCCGCGTCTAATATGTCGAGTACGACTGGTGCGACTAGTACCACTCGTTTTAAGTACAACTAGTGCAACTACATTTTAGTTGTACTCAAGTCCAACTGGGAAAACCAGTACGACTATGCTTTCTACAAAAATGTCAATAACACAATTTCTAAATGTATTTGTAAACATGTTTCCACATAAAATAGGCTATAGAACATGTGGAAGCATATTTGAACATTTCATAGTTATATTAATTTGATCCATGAAAATGTTTGATCCATGAAAATATAATGTCTACACAAGCTACCTTATACTTTTAAAGTTACTTTGGAAATCTTAACCACACAAACATGAAAACCATGAAAGTTTGTATTTTTATACAAATTATAGCATTAGAAACATGTTAAATGTAGTTTGTTTACTAAATTTCACAAGTACAACTAAAAATGATTAATTTAGAGTATGGTACCACTGATTAGAAAATTTTAGCTGGATTCAATTTTTGTTTTGAAATTGGGTACAACTAAAAACTGGGTACAACTATGTTATAAAAAACTGATCAATTTTTATACAATTTTTGTTTTAACGGCGAAAGTTTCCTCTTTTGACGGCGGACGTGACTTCGTATTTTATCCATTTTTATATATTCACTTCTAGTTGGTCTAGTTCTGCTAGTTGGACCGTTTAATTTTACACAAAAAAGACATGCATTAAAATATATATGTCCAAATCCTGAAAAACACAAAGATAAATTCTAACATAGCAGACATAACACAAGTTCAAAGCCCTAAGTTACTTAATAACAATCATTCACCAAACGTGAACGAGTCAACTTCCTTTTTGGTTTTCGCTTGGGAGTCTTACTCCTCTTCAGCTTCTTAATTAATTTCTTTGCTGCTTGGGCTTGAAGACTAGGTCGTTTGTTGATTTTCACCTTCGTAGGAGTTTGGACTGTCTCGACATCGTCTCCACCTAACAAAAAAAACCAAAAATCGATGAGATGAAACTCATTATATCAAAAAATCTAAAAACTCATTGAAAAAAATTCTCCACTTACCAGCTAGAGCCTTCTCCATAGCCTTCTCCACAGCCGTTAACGCTATCTCCGCAGCTGCCCTAGCCTCAGCCGCCACAGTCTCCACGGTCTCTGCAGCCTCCATCATCTCCGCAGCCTCCATCATCTCCGCAGCCTCCATCATCTCCGCAGCCTCCATCATCTCCTCAGCTCTCTCCTTCTCAGCCTCTGTAGCTGCCTCCTCCATCTCCCTCTCTGGAGCCGCATCCGCAGCCTTCTCCTTCTCTGCAGCTGCTTCCTTCTCTGTAGCCGCAGCCTTCTCCTTCTCTGCAGCTGCTTCCTTCTCTGTAGCTGCAGCCTTCTCCTTCTCTGCAGCTGCAGCCTTCTCCTTCTCTGCAGCTGCAGCCTCAGCTCTCTCCTTCTCAGCCTCTGCAGCCGCCTCCTCCATCTCACTCTCTGCAGCCTCAGCTCTCTCCTTCTCAGCCTCTGCAGCTGCCTCCTCCATCTCCCTCTCTTCCCTGCCGAAATCATTGTATCCACCATACTCAAAATCTGGTGGATTTCTTTGCTCTTCCACGAAGCTCTCTACAGCTACCAATCTTGTATCCAAACCCTGAATACTGTCTTTAATTTCCTTGAACCCTTCTTCCATTAGGTTCATCATTCTTTTCATTTGCTCGGCTATTGGCTCAATCACAGCTGCAGGTTCTTCTTCAGCTGGCTCACCTATTGCCGCACCTTCTTCTTGGACAACTCGGGATTGAACATCGGCCATGAAGACATCCTCCCACAGTATCTTCCCTTGTTGGCGGAGTATAAACTTATTCCACCCATCAACAATAGGGTCAGCTACATCTGAATCATCCTTCAGTTCATAGTCCTGCCATTGGGTCTCTTCCATGACCCTCTCTATGAGATCTACTTCCTCACCTTCAACAGTCAAAATACTAGTAATGTCCTGAAATATAACGAAAAAAATAGGGTCAGTCAAAAAATTGAACTAGTTGTACTATTCGAACTAGTTGTACTATTCGGATTAGTTGAACTATTCAGACTAGTTGAACTATTCGGACGAAAATCTTTGTATAACAAAAAGTAAAATACCTTTGTATCTCCAAGATGTTCATTTATTGAATCCAACGAATATCCAGTTATGCCAGTCTGCGTGAACTCCCACTTGCACATTCGTGCACAATCATCCTCTGCATTTCTTACTTTCACCCGGAATTGTGTCTTTAAGGTTGGAATACATTCAAACGCCAAAATCTGCACATATAATTAGACCAGTTAGAATAGTTGTACTATTCGAACTATTCGGACTAGTTGTACTCATAAGGAAATACGACTTACTTCCAAAGGGTTGAGGAACCCAGGAAACGTCCAACTCGCTTTCTCTGTGATCGATCCTTTGAAATGGTTCACCATATGAGAAATCTCTTTGATGTTGTCATCGAAAGTAAACCGTCCCCACGGGAATGTCTCACACAGCTCGAGACTATCAACCATCCTCAGAATGAAAGGCTCTATGGCTACTCCATGCTTCGATCTCCCTCTTATCACTGTCGCCAAGAAGTACAGGACAGCCATCTTTAGCCGATTCCTACTGCCATTATACTTCATCGCCTGAAGTGCTTCTAGCACAACTTCAACTGTAATTTTTTGGCCTTCACGAAAATGGTTTTTAACAAACCTCATGCTACCTAAATTCTTGTAATTGGCTGGGTACTCGTGGCAGTACAGTCCCGAGAGGAGAGCATGCTCTCTGATGGAGTATCTAACGGGCACTCCATTTACCACAAACCAAGCCTGTCTACCCTTGTCCGTTTGTATCGTGCGTAGAAGCAACATCCAAAGCCCCATCACCTTTCTCGTTGCATAAGTCTTCATGTGAAATAGGTGCTTGAACTGCGGGTGGTTCAGAAACCAACTCTTCTCATCCTCTTCCAAAGTTGGAAATATTTTCTCCTTAAATCTGTGTTGCAAGCATTTGGTACTTAGCTTACATCCCTTTCCATATTCAGTGGGATTGAAGAAATATCCGAGAGGCCGCATTGGTTCTTCTACATCATCATCATCATTCTGCAAAAATAAGGAAACCGATTTAGTATACTTCTGTCAAACTAGTACTACTAGTACGATTACTAGGCCAACTTTTATGATTACTACACCAACTACTGTCAAACTAGTACGACTAGTACGATAAGTATGACTACAATCTAGTCATACTATCCGGACTAGTTGACCTACTCGTACTACTCAGTTGACCGTTCTAGTTGAACTACTCATACTAGTCGGACTAGTTGACCTACTCAAACTAGTACGACTAGTACGATAAGTATGACTACAATCTAGTCATACTATCCGGACTAGTTGACCTACTCGTACTACTCAGTTGACCGTTCTAGTTGAACTACTCATACTAGTCGGACTAGTTGACCTACTCGTACTACTCAGTTGACCGTTTTAGTTGAACTACTCATACTAGTCGGACTAGTTGGACCCAATTATATGTACAACAAAATTTAGGGTTTACCAGTGGTGGTGGTGGACCCGACGACGAACCGATTGCCGGTTCTGGAATCGGAGGCGGGCCGGTGGCCGGTTGCACCGTCGGAGCCACAAAAATTTCTTCTTCTCGTTCAGTCACCGGAGGCAAACTTTCTTCTCCTGTTTCAGTCACCGGATCCGCCGGAAGCGGAGCACTGGACTTTGATTTCTTCCGCGACTTCTTCTCTTTTCCTCGCACTGGACCCTTTCTTTTCTTCGTCGTCGGCGGATTTGAACTCGACGGCAGCGGATTTTCTTCTTCTCCTTCAGTCACCGGATCCGGAGGAGGCGGAGCATTGGAAGTTCTGTCTTTTGATTTTGATTTCGATTTCTTCCTCGGAATCTTCTCCGCCTCTGTTTTCTTCTTCGCCGGCGGATTTGAACGGCGATTTGAACTCGACGGCGGCGGCGATGAAGTATGATCCGGCGAAGGCGATCTCAACCGAACCCTTTCTGTCCTACGCGACGCCATGAGATCGATTACGGATTTTATCGGTGTTTTGGGTTCTCGGGGTAAATCGATTAAGAAGTTGAAAAGGAATTTCCGATGAAAAGGGACGTGGTGGAGAAGATGAAAAAATTAGGAGTTTGATCGAAATTTTAAGGATTTAGAAGTTGTTTTTTTGTTTGGGTTTGGGCCGGATTTAGATTTAGGGTGGGCCGAATTCTTATTTAGAACCCAATTAGATATTATTAGGTTCGTTCGTAGTTTAGAGGAAATCAGTTATCCTTTTCCGTCTTTTCCAGCTTTTCTGTTTAAAAAAAAAAAAAAAAAAAACTAAGTTATAACGGGGGCATTTGAGATTTACCTCCCGTACGGAGGGGTATCTCAGATTAAAGTCCCCTGAAAAGAGCAAACCTAACGGGAAGAAGAAACCGATCTCCGGAAACGAATAAGAACAAGTTAAGTAGCTTGTTTGAGGACCTCATATAAACTCCTAACCAAAGAACCCAAAACACAATTTTGGTGAAACCTTGGAGATTTGCACAACTTCACGGCGAAACCTACATCAACTCCTACCATATTAACACACACTTGAAAACGCTTGGATCTTCAAAGAGAAATAGATAAACACCCTGATTTCGAACCAACAACCACCACCCCACCAGAGACCCAAACAAGAAGGAAAGCCTAAGATTTCTCCTTAAATTTTTTATCCGAACCACCGCAAACGATGAAATAAAACAGGAGAAACGAGCCGAAACCAAATAACCACAGCCTAATCTCACAGAGAAAAGGACATAAGATCGAGTCAAACCAGAGATTGCCCAAAAACAAGGAGCGGCGAAATCGATCTAGATCTGGGAAGCCGAAAGCGTTTGCAGACAAGACCAATCCGTAGTCTGAATCGAACCGGCGCTTCCAACATCACTAAGTCTAGATCGAGATCTAAAACCACTCAGAGCCATTCTACATCTACAAATCCCTACAACTCTCACCGAAGCCAAATAAAACAAATACAAACAACAAAACAGGAAACAGGAAAAAGAAATGGAAAAGATCGACGCCGGTTCTAAAGGAGTCGCCACGCGCTGATCACGGACAAAACAGACGCAAAAGCTTGCGAAGAGAGAATACATAATGCTAGAGAAAGAAATTTTGGAGATGAGGATTGGCTAAAATATAAGTATATTGTTTTTTTTTAATTTAAAATTAAAATATTTTTATAATTCATTTGTAATTTTAAAATGAAATTTTAGAGAATATTATAAATTTTTTTAAAAATATCATTTTAATTAATTATTACTAAATAATCTATTTTATTAAAAACCCATAAATTAATAATTTTATAAATTACTAAAATATAAAAGTCTCAACTTCATCAATTTATACAATTTCGTATATGGTTGACAAACAAAAAAATTAGTTTCCCAAAACCTTTTTAAATTATGCTTCCCTCTTTCACCACGTCTCCGAATAGAGTAATTGTAGAGCTGCTATGATTTGGAGCCTTCAAAGTTTACGAGACCTTCGAATTCCGGAGGTAATCTTAGTCTCTGTCTCTCTGACCATAGTGATGCTATAGAAGCAATTCTTAAACCGTCTCATTGGCCGAGATACCGTTCATTCTTGGATTACATACGGAACCTGTCTGCATCATTTACAAGCTGTTCCTTTGATCTGGAGAGAGTAAAATGCAATTCCATCGTCCGAGACATTGCCAAGAGTGGCACACGAGACAGACGTTTTCAATCCTATCTGTCATTAGGAGGTCCTTCTTGGCTTCATGAGCGTCTCGAAGCGAGAAGCACATTCGAGTATCTAAAATCCTTCTATTAGGATTTGGATATTCTTATTTGTTTTATTAGTCTTCTATTATATTTTCACACTAATTACACAACATCAGACGCCGACGCACCCAAAATAGCCTTAAACGGAGTTAACTTTCTCAAACCAAGAAACCTTCCCGTACGATCGTCGTCACTCTAAAATGGCATTTCGTAGGGTTTTACTCTCTCACCTCCGCCGATCGCGCCACACCTGTTCCTCTATCTATCCTCGCCATGTCTCCGCCTCCCCGTCACATCCGTCGATCGCGATCGGTCTTCTCCAATCCCGATTGTTTTCAACTCCCCCGGACCTGGACTCCGAGCTGAGTCGACTCAGAGACGATTCAATCTCTGGCCTGGGAGATGGTGGTGGTGGTGGCCATGGATTAGATTTCGGCTATTTGGGGCAGGAAGTGATCGGAGCTAGTGCGGCGAGCCATGATTTAGTGACCCGCCATGTGATCTCGCTGCTTGATTCATACCATGACCTCACTGGATTGCCCTGGTAATACATAAGCTTTCTGCTTTCTGACTGGGTTCTCTGCTTATTTCCTCTGTGATCAAAATTTTTTGTGCTTTCGCCTCGTAGTTACATCCCAATTTGTGTCTGAGGATTGGGTTTCTATCGTTTCTTGAAAAAAATTGTTTCTTTCACCTCTTAAATTACAGACCAATTGTTTTTGTTTCTCTCAGTTCATAGTTTGTGTCTGAGGGAGTTTTGTTAATTTGCCTCAGATGAATTGCCAGGTGGGTCGTTATTGCTTCGTCTACTGTGGCTTTCAGAACGGCTTTGCTTCCTATACTGATTTTGCAGCGGAGGCAAACGAAGACGATTTCACAGTTCTTACCTCAGTGTGAGCATTTTTTCTCTCCTTATCTTTTGTGGCAACACAACATTATTTGGTGGTTTTCGTGAAAGCGTTTTCGTGGCAGCACTTTTTTGATTTAGATGCTAATAGTTTGATAGTCGTTTTTTCTAGTACCGCCTTTTTGGCCTCCAAAGGGTTCAGGAAGGAGTGTTGTTGAACAATTCATGATGTTTCGGAAAGAAAGGAAAGCTATCGGGTGCCCTTCGTTCTTGTGGATCCCTGCTTACTTCTCCATCCAGGTGATGTGCTTCTTAATCTCTCATTCTGGATGTAAAAGTAATTTGGTATTCGATAAAGCTTATATATCCGGACAAGTTTCGAAATCGTTACTCTGCATAGCATTTTTTCGCAGCCCTTTGACTCTTGCATGAGTGAATAATGAGACCCTATTTATGGAACTTGATGGCTAGTTTTGTTATAAGTGCATCTATTTTAGTTATTACCACTTCGGTAACATTTTTCAACGAGTGTAAATATTTCGTATACGCATAACATGAAATATGGTTCATGTGTGGTAAGAAGTTATAGGCTTACTCCCCATTCTTCTTCCTGCAGATTTCATGTTTTTTCATGTGGATAACCATCATTAGAAGAATGTCACTTGATCATCATCCTGGCTTTGATACGGTAAGTCACCAATATATTGGGATCACTGATAGACATGTTTGGACTATTGTTTTCTTGTATTTCAGTATTTTCTATCGTCATTTAGTCAATGTTTTGGGTAATGTCTCCTGCCGTACTTTCCTTTTGATCGAATCCTTTGTTTCATTGCTTGCAGGGTGGGGCTTTATGGTTCCAGAATTTGACTGAAATTCCCAACGGTCTTTATGGTCCAGTTTTCCCCTTTTTAATAGCTGGTTTGCATTACACAAACACACAGGTATTTAGTATTTACTGTTGTTTCTTTTATTGGATCATGCTACATCTCATCAGTTGAAATACTTTCTGGTGAACTATACTCTCTGATATTTTCTGGATTCCAGCTTGTTTGAAATATGTATACATTATCCTGCAGATAGCTTTTTCAGCATCCTCAGTTCACAAAGTTGATAAATTCGCGGAATTAGCGAAAGTGAGTTTTTCTACTTTGTTATGCAGTTTAGTTATAGGAAGTCCATATTTGAACATATATATTTTGTTGAACTGTATATGTAACTGTCCTGGCATCAAATAATATATCAAATTCTACTGTAAAAGAAATATCAAGTGTTCTTTAAGCATGTTACTTAACAATTGATGGGTGTTTCTGTTTTCTTCTGCAGGCTTACAAGACATTTTTGAATATTTTGACAGTTGGTCTTTATTTCCTTGCATTCCAAATGCCTCAGGTAAATTAATCTTCTGAAGTTCACATATTCTTGTTTTCGGTTATGTTAGTGTATAGCACTACAAACTTTGGGTTTGATTTATCTTTGTGTCCGGATAGTATTTTCCACTGACGTGACTATATTTTGATACTGTTTCAGCTTAAGGTCCTTCAACTAAGTTTTCTTAAAACGCAATAAGTCCGATTTACTTGACTCTTATCATTTTGTAAAACCCTTAATGGTGATTGGTGACTTATCTTGAAAGTATGTCATTCAAACTAGACTATCTTTTTTTTCCAGAGTCGTGTAATTCCATTTATAACCTAGTGTCTGGGTGAGCTACTACTCTCAGTTTCCTATTACTCCCTGGAACAGCCATTTTCACTCCATTCTTTCTATTGGGAATAATGTATTTTGCACTGCTACATGTTCAAAATTTGTATTTCTTCTCATTTTGTTTCACAATTACTTCTCAGGGAAGTCTGCTTTACTGGTCTACCAATCTGTCATTCAGCATAGCTCAGGTTTGTTCTAATGATTGCAATCTAAGATTTACGAATTCTGTTTGACTTTTGATGGTGTCAAATTTATACTTTCTGTGATGTGGTTGCTATTGGGACTAGAACTAGATTGTACTTTTTCTGTCTCGAATTCAGGCAAAACTTGAGATCTTAGCTAAACTCGTTAGGATGAAGATTGGTCATACCAAGAAATGAATGAGGATGTTCTTAATCTTGAATTCATGTAAACTAAAAACTAAATGATAGATTGGCAAGTTGGCACTTAGCATCTGAGTTAAGGAGGAATGAGGCAGCGTTTGACTTGAGGATCCAAAGCTTATCTTAGACGTTGGCTCTAAGTTACTGATAATTTGTCGTAATTAGTTAAAATTTTAGTGACACTGTTTAGGGGAATTGGTCTTAAGCTGGTTATGTGTAGACAGAAGTTTACCTAAGAGGAATTTCTCAGCCTTTGAATCCAGATCTTATGAGCAATTCTTCCTTAGTTTTTAATATTCGTATCTCTGTTCACAATATCTCTACCCTCCCTTTTACATTAAATATGTAAGTACCCTTCGGTTCTCCTTTGTAGCAATCAATCCTCAAACATCCCGTTGTAAGTGCTAAGTTGGGCCTACAAGTAAATGACACTGTCCAGAAAGAGGCTGGAAACCCTATATTAACAAATACAAATGAAGCAAAACTCACTGATCCATCCTCAAAAGGACGTTTGATCTCGGGGCATGATTTAACCCCTAAGGAGCTGGTTGGTGTAAGTCAAAATGTCATGGATCGAGTGATGTTCTAACAATAATTAGTCTTCCACATCTTTGTTACTATAGTTAACAGCTTTTCTTTACAGCTTTCCGCCAAATACTTATCCGGAGGGCACAAGGAAAAATCAATTCCGCTTTTAAAGTAACTATGTAGCTATGATTTCTTCTCGTCACTAAAAGCATTTCCTTGTCGATGTGGCTGTTCTTGTGAGACTTAGTTGTGTGTTTTTTTTTCTTTTTCAGATTGGCATTAGAAAAGGACCCTGAATATCTTCAAGCTATGGTTATTCTTGGTCAGGCTTTATATCAGAAAGAACAGTTCGCTGAAGCTGCAAAATACTTAGAGCAGGCTGCTTCAAAGGTGTGATTTTGATGCTCTTTGATCTCATTCTTTTGGGATCTAATAAGAAACGTGTTATTTGTTTGGCTTAGCCGTATTGATCGGAGTTGATTCTGTTCCTCTCAGCTTATTGATGCATGTCCAACACAAGTTGAAGAAGTCGATCTTTTAATTGTTGCATCCCAATGGGCAGGAGTCTCCAATATCCGCCAGGTACATTCTCTACGAACTCGCTTGCTTTCCTACACGTTGATGTGAAGAAACTCAAAGAAGGAACACTCATGGCTTCAGGGGAAGACATTAGAGGGAATCACACACCTTGAAAGAGTAGCAAACATGAAAGAGCCTGAAGATCCCAAGAGCAAAGCTCATTACTTGGACGCGTTGGTACTCTACTCAAGGTGAAAACCAAAAAAAGAATCAAAACTATTCTCTGAGAAAGAGTTTTTTTGTTTGTTTAATCCTCTTTTGTGTGTGTGTGTGTGTAGTGCTATATTCAACGAAGGAAGGAGAGAGGAAGCAGCAAAGTACTTGAGAAGAGTGGTGGCTTATGATCCATCGTTCCAGGAATTATTGAAACAATGCGAAGAAGATGATGATGATACCGTTCCCATTGCCAATTCCACTTCTTCTTCATCTCACTCTACCCACAAAACCTCATAACTTCTTTTTTTTTTTTGGGGTCAAACTTCTTTTTGTTTTGTTTTGGTTTTAGTTTCTCCCATCCCTTGCCGATTTTCTTAGGGGTTTCACCATTTTTTTAAGGAAATTTTTGTTTAATAACCACGAAATAAACCAAAATCTACAAATTAACCAATTTATCTCTCTATATTTCCCTAATGTTCCTTTGTAATTTTTTGTTTTGTTTTGGATATTAACCAAATTGTCCTTCTTTAATACTGAAAATTATTTTATTCCAAAAAAACAAACCATACTACCGTTTACCAAAAGACATAGATGAGTGACACGAGTGGAGCTGGAAGTTGATTCGGCAGTAGTTGTGGGTTTCTTAACGACAGGGATTAGCGATTGTCACCCTCTGTCTTTTCTAGTACGTTTGTGCTATGGCTTTCTATCGACTGGATCATCCAAGTTACGCATATGTATAAGGAAGCTAACCGTCTTGCAGACGGGTTAGCAAACTATGTTTTTAACTATGTCTCGAGGAGCATCATGGCCTAGACAGGTCCGAGTGTAGTTTCTTTTCATTTCAATAAAATGAGGGGAACTTTCTTTCCGTACTGCTTATCAAAAAAAAAAGACATAGACTGATAATGAGAAGCGAAATAAGGGAGGTTTATGGCCTTATGGGTAATAAATCAACAAGCAAAAGATTGCAAAAAAAAACGTAAACCAAACAGTCATATCGCACGAATAACAGTTGGAAGATTTAAAAACATCTTTTGGATACTAGTGACCTCTAATTTCTGCCTTACGTTAAGAAATTTCTTTCTTGATCCTTCAGATTCAAGATCGTCTCGAAATTCCAAAGCTTTTAAACTCCAGCTAAGTGACGTTAAAGAAAACTAACGCTAGCATCATCACCTTACTGGATCTAGGTCATCGTCCCAAGAAAATAACAAAACTACATAAAAGCAAACTGAAAAATACAATTCCAGCTGTGGAAGCCGCCGGAGCTGTTGAACAAAAAAAATCTAATTTTTTCTCTTCCCGACAACTGAAATTTCTTCGAATTTGTGCATTATATTCCCGTTATTTTTTGTTTTAAAAAGAATTTTTCAGTTTAGTCGGATTCACTTTACGAATATGGATAGATTATTTTCTTTTATTCTATTAAAAATAGGTTAAATTTGTCAAAATATTTCAAAAATTGTATGTATTTTAAAAAGTAATTCATATTTTAAAAGATTGAAAATTATTTTTTTACATTCAAAACTACTAAAAAAACTCGAAATAAGTTAAATATATAAAGTGTTTTTAATCATGAGAAATTTTCAAATTGATATTATTTTACGTGATCAACCAAAACAGAAAAATAAAATAAAATAAAATAACCGTTTGAAATAAAATTATTAATTATTAAATATAATTATGTAAAGATTAAGAATTTTTGTGACTTTTTTCATGTTACATAATGTTTGGTTCACTTGATCCAATATCTCCCATATATAAAATGAAATGAAAAATTAACTTGAAAATATCTGTTTAGCGCTTATTTTAAGAAATAAAAAAAACAAATAGGTGAAAGGTATAAATCTTTATTTTGTTGTATAAACTTCGATACTGTTAAATATAGTGTAACACATTAAATATAGTGTAACTCGGCATGTGCACACGTCTGCAGCATAACTACGGTGTATCATGATACCCGTCTAAACCACACAGGCTATGACATCGTATCTTATCCTTGGTCACGATCCAAGACGTTGCTCGAACTAAAATCCACCATCTTAACCCTCAAACTGGTGTTTATGTTGTACTACTAACCTGCAAAAGAAAAAAAAGAAAATGGAGGCGATGAGTAATTTAGATTATGCATTAAGAATAAACGCTAGAAATATATGATTTCATCACATACGCCTTCATCTATCACAAACGCACACAGCTAAAGCAAGCATCATGATCTCACTCCTATCTAAGTACTGCTACTCACGCATCAAAGAAAGGGAGTTCGGAACAAAAAGTGTCTCTATGCCTCTCTCGCCCATCCACCTTGGTAATCTCATGCCTTGCTCGCACATTCACCATGTGGGCCAAACCGTCGTGATGCGATCATGTATAGTACAAAGGAGAATGATCTTGTAGCTGAGCTCGTACCTGAACTAGAAGTTGTTGAAAACTTGGTAATACCATTTGGACCTATGACTCGTGGAAGGTTTAAGAAACTCAAAGAATGAATAGGAGGATTACTTATCAAATGACCACTCAGCCAGTTCATTTGTGCTGGAAAAGAGAAGAAGAATTTAAAACCATTCTGGTTTTAATTCAAGTCGTATAAAATCATATAAATGGGTTTAAGTCTTATAAAAGCTTATAAAGGGGTTTGTGATCATTTGTACTTTTTTCCATGTCCTTGATTTTTCCCATTGGATTTTTTAGGAAAAGTTTTAATGAAGCAATGGATTCACAAATTTACTAAGGCCCAATAAAAGAAGCAGTTTGACCAGGAGACAGAGGCATGCGTTGAATGATCCCAAGAGTCACTTTGAAGCCAAGAGTCATTCAACTTATTTAATTTTGGTCTTGGTCTTTGTCTTAGTTATTGTTCTTTGATTTCATCACTTGTCTAGTTTTTTACAAGTATTTCTTATAAATACTCATGTAAGACAATCAGATTAATCAAAATCTTCTTTTTTTCTTTTCAAAAACCTTATAAAAGTGATTCACTTGTTCTCTTTGAACAAACCGATTGTTTGATATGTAATATCTAACAATCACAACTTGATCTATCTTGGTGCGTCATATCCAAGAGATCTGGTGGAATATCAGGAGTCTTCTGCAACTTTTGTGCGACCATTCGATTCATTTTCTTGTTCTTCATAGCTTCACAGCTTGTTGAATCTAAAGTTTATCCATATACCAACTCTAGAGTGCAATAATCCTTGGGAATATCATATCAAGTGGTACAAGAGCACACTCTTCAGTTCGGTATTCATTTTGTTTTCATCTTTCTCATCTCTTCATCTTCTTTCCGAAAAAAAATTATGTTATTTTCTGTCTATCTTTTCTAATTAGCCAGCCATAGAAAAAAACGAAAAATTCAGATGCTTGGTTGATTAGCAATACAAAAAAAAAATCTCTTAAAATTTCTATCTATTCTTCTTGTTCTATTGTGCTTTTGGATTTACCACTGGATTTGATTGGTTTTTGGTCTATTAGAACTCTTGAGAAGTCACTGAGGGAAATCAGATTTGAGTGAAACACCTTTGAGAGAAACACTTGTGAGGAATCTTTACTTCTAATCTGTTTGTTGAATTTTGCAGGAAAAAAAATAATGTCTAAGGTTGGAGAAATTCGCAACAAACGAGGAGAACCGATTGTCCTAAATTCGCAGATGCAAACATTGTTGGGGGAAATGCAACGTATAATAAGAACTGAGATGAAAGGATTCAGTGAGAGGTTTGATCAAGGGCGAGAAGAGGCACCACAAAGGCAACCACAAAAATTGCCTATTAGGAGAGAAGAAGATCGACCTAAACACGCAAAAGCTACTGAAGAAGTTAAATATTACAATCGTAATAGTCATTCATCAAGAGCGAGTCCTAGGAGATCACAACATGCTAGAGAAGGCAAGGATCAAGCTGATTACAACTTAGATGGTTTTAAGTTGAAGATTCCTTCTTTTCAAGGGAAAAGCGATCCATATGCATCTCCAAAGTGGGAAAAGAGGACTGAGCTCGAGTTTGATTATCAAAACTATGCTGAGCTAGAGAAGTGATAGTTAGCATATTTACACCATTTTAACATCCATTTAGTGTAGCATTTGCATTGTTTCATGCATATAACCTGTCCATATAGTCTAGTTTGCATCCATTTTAGAGTTAGTAAGTCTTAGCTTTAGGTCTTCCATTTTCTTACATATCCTTGCATTTGGAGTGTTATTTCAGGTGATTTGGATCATATGGAAACTTTCTGAAGCTTGGAGGATGATCTAGGACCAAGTAGAGAAGAATAAGAAGCATGCAGACGTCATCTAGCACAATATCGACTTGATTACCAAGATGTTGCAGCCAATACAAGTCCATGCCGCCTAAAGTGACTCAAAGATCAGACCATACAAAGACTTTTCATTCTGATTCGGGCTCAGAGATCTTCACAAAAGTCATAGAAAATTGAGTTACCTTTCGTACGGTGGTTGTTTCAAGTCATTACGATCAGTGGTTAAAGAGATACAGCGAATTTAGCAAACCCATATCCGTCTGGAAGTTTTGATCGATCATTTTGATCGACTGAAAGATCAGCCTCGACTAAGGGTTTCAATTCCGATTTAGCCTCGACGGTCTTCACAAAAGTCATAGAAAATTGAGTTAGATTTCGTTTGGTGGTGATTTCATGTCATTAGGTGCAGCGGTTCAAGAGATACGGCGCTTTTAGTAGCAGCTCGATCGTTCTGATTCAGATCGATCGATCCCATGATGAGCTTCAACACCGTAAGATGTCAGATCGATCGATCCATAGGAGATCGATCGATCCCTGTTCATAAACCAGCTGGTTCAAGTGCAAAATCAAAGAAAATTTGGTTTAAACCCGGTTTGACTTAATATCTCCGCCAAAGAACAAAAATTTGGCCTTTATATATGTGTTTTTGGCCATTGTTGAAGCCAAACTTCTCTTACACATTTTCTCTAAGCTCTTATTACAATCTCTTACCTTAATCATCCTTTGTTCTTATTTTAAATCCTTTGTTCTTGTTCTTTCTCCTTTTGGTTCTAAATCAACCTTGTAAGATCTTTTCAAGAAGTTTTTGTCATCCAAAAGTTTGTCTTATCTATCATCTTCTTCTTTATATTTATGTTTACCAATATCTACTTCAATATATTTATGGGTTTAACCATGTTTAGTGAGTAGTTTCCTTATGATCTAGGGATGAGTTAGATTTATGGTGTTTTAGGGATTACTCTTGATGTCTATGGTTTATCCTTTCATTTCCCTCTTTGCTTAGGTGATCTTAATGCTAGTTTAACTTTGATCAAGCTAATTCTAGACCTTTAAGAATTTTTTCATCCACAAAAAGTTTGTTAAAATTCTCCAATCAACTAAGCAAGGGATTTGCATTCCTAGCTCATGAGAGTGACTGTCTAGGATGTTTATTAGCATGTTAGAACTGATTCTTAATGCTTGTTAGCTTCATTTTCACAAATGAAAGTTTGATCTTGATAAGGATTGTTAATAATGTGATTAGTACCATGAAAGTGGATTAATCTTGCTTTAGAGTTCCAAGCTTAGGGATTATCATTCATTGTGATTGATTGACATCATAGATTAGTTCTTGAAGCACCTAAGGTCAATCCTCATCCTTGGATTCGAGTTTAGTCATTTGACAATATTGATTAGTCCCCTATTTGCTCATTTTACTTTTCAATTGAGTTCTTAAGTTGTTAGCTTTACTTATTTGGTTTGATTGTCTTGCT
This sequence comes from Alliaria petiolata, assembly GCA_020283515.1. NCBI lineage: Eukaryota > Viridiplantae > Streptophyta > Magnoliopsida > Brassicales > Brassicaceae > Alliaria > Alliaria petiolata. The sequence goes on along the minus strand of JAHZTW010000003.1, from coordinate 61,373,348 downwards.
TACTTATCTAGGTTACTAGATAAACATCAAAACATCTAGACTTGCTTAGATTAAGAAGTTTTATGCATTCCTATTGTCACAAACTTCCCCTTTTGGATTGATCCTCAAGTACCTACAATGACATGAGTGGGTTTGAGTAATTGATACATAAAAATCTACTTTTCAATTTGGCGCCGTTGCCGGGGATTAGTGCCATGAGAGTGGATTAGTCTTGTTAGAGTTCTAAACCTAAGGATTAGCATTTTGTGATTGTTTGAACATCATAGATTAGCTCTAGGATCTCCCAAAGTCCATAACCTCATCCTTGGATTCACTTGTTTATCATTGTTAATATAGTTTAGTGTATTGCTTAGTTTCTTGTCTTGTCTTGTATTGGTTTGAGTAATTGATAGCTAAAAATCTACTTATCAATTTGGCACCGTTGCCGTTGCCAATTGGGGTTTAGTTTTGTGCATTAGGATTTTGAATCTTCTTGAGATTAAGCTTTTTTTCTTTTACTTATTAATCTCTTTCACTTTGCTCTATAGGTGTATGAACTTGAGGTCTAGAGGAAACAACAATCTTGTTGTGCCAATAGACAACATTCATCGCTTGAGTCGGAATAGCTTTGCAAGAAGAGAAAGAGAACGTGCGGAACACATTGCAAGGTTGGGTATGGAGAATCCACAAGGATATAGTGGTAATGGGCCACCAAATGTTGTTGCTCAAGACCAATTCGCTCAAGAACAAGGAGCTAGATTGGCTCAACACCTACCTAGGCCACCGAGACACATTGGAGATGGAGATGCACCCAATACTTATGCAAATCGCCAAGGTATCCTCCCTCCACCAGTTGAGAACCACAATTTCGAGATTAAGGGTGGGTTGATATCAATGGTGCAAAGCAACAAGTTTCATGGGTTGGCTATAGAAGATCCATTGGACCACTTGGATAAGTTTGACAGGATTTGTAGCATGACCAAGATAAATGGAGTTTCTGAAGATGAGTTTAAGCTGAGGTTGTTTCCCTTTTCTCTTGGAGGCAAAGCACACCTATGGGAGAAGACACTTCCATAAGGCTCAATCACCTCTTGGGATCAATGCAAGAAGGCATTATTGGCTAAGTTCTTCTCTAACACAAGGACTGCCAAATTGAGAAATGAGATATCAAGCTTCACTCAAAAGAGCAATGAGAGCTTTTGTGAAGCATGGGAAAGGTTCAAAGGCTACACCATGCAATGCCCTCACCATGAATTTTCGGATGAATCACTACTTAGCACTCTCTATAGAGGTGTTCTCCCCAAGTTTAGGATGCTCCTAGACACAGCTAGTAAATGTAAAATTTTTGGGTAAAGAGGTTGAAGATGGTCTACAGCTTGTGGAGAATCTAGCTCAAAGTGATGGGAACTATGGAGAGGATTATGATCGATATTCAAGAGGAGGAGGAGAATATGTGGAGAAAAATAAGAAAGAAATGATGGCCCTCCATGAAAAGATGGATAAGCTCCTCCAAGCTTCACAAAAACCAGTTCATTTTTTGGGAGATTTTGAAGAGAACCAAGATACAAAGGTTGATGAGTTGAAAGCAGAAGTCAACTATGTGGGTAATCAAGGAGGCTATCAACAAGGCTTCAACAACTATAGGAATCATCCCAATCTTTCCTAAAGGAGCAACAACGTGGCTAACCCACAAGACTAAGTTTACCCACAACAAAATAACCATGTTCAAGGAGTACAACAAGGCTATGTTCCAAAGAACACTTTTCAAGGGAACATAGCCAACTTTCAAGGAAATCAAGGGAACTTTCAATCAAAACAACCATATGCACCACCCAGTTTTGCGCCACAAGGGCAAGGAAGCAACTCATCACTACAAAACTTGGATATGAAAGGCATGCTTCAACAACTATTGAAAGGCCAAGCTAATGGAGCTATGGAGATGAACAAAAAGATGGCAGAAATTCACAAAAAAGTATATTGCTCCCATAATATTCTACATTCAAAGTTTGAGACCTCGTCATCAAAATTCCAACAACTAGAGAACAAGGGTGCCTCTTCTTCTTCAAACAATCAAAGGTCAACTTCCTGGAAAAGCAATAGCTAATCCAAAGGAGTACTGCAATGCTATTTACTCTATTAATGAGGATGAGTATGAGCTTGTTGTGCTAGAGTTTGAGGAACTACTAGAAGGTCCACATGATGCAGTGTCACCCTCCAACGAGATTGCATCTACAATCAATGCGGACATTGAGGTTAAAGATGGGGAGGTGATCATTAAAAATGACTACATGGTTGTTGCTAAAGATATGGGTAAAAGAGTGTTTGATGAGCCCATGACTTCTATGAAAGCGAGAGTTGATGAGGATGTAAGAGACGTGGCTAAGAAGAGTGATATGGAGGCAACCTTGCCCCACAAAGGAGAAGCTTCTTACAGGGATCTTCCTATTTATAAGCCACCACTACCATATCCTGGGCGAATTTTGACTAAGGCACAAAAGAAAGTGCTCTCAAGCTTTAGAGGAAACATGGAGAAGGCTGGTGCACCTTTGCCCAATGTAGAGAACTTGTCTCAAGTCAAAGGTCACATAAGGTTCATCAAATACTTGTTGGCTAATAGAGATAAGGTAGAAGAGTTGATGGAAAGCTTTGATCCACCAAGCACAACAAGAGATGAGCCTAAGACTATTCTAAAGCTTGGTAATCCCGGGATTTTTTTGATTTCTTGCTCTCTTGGGGATTTTAGATTGATGAAGCTTTGTGTGATTCTGGATCAAGTGTCAATGTGATGACGCTTGAAATGTTTAAGAGGCTTGGGATTACAAACATGAAGAAATATCGATCACCTATCACCTTTGTTGATGCTTCTTCAACGCAACCACTAGGCCTTGTTGAAGATTATCCATTGAAGGTTGGTGAGTGTCTAGTCCCAACTGACTTCATAGTCATGGACATGGTTCAGGCAGCCAAGCTACCTCTTCTCTTAGAAACTCCTTTTCTTAACACAGTTGGTGCAAACCTTGACTTCACCAACAAGAGGGTGATTCTAAAGAGTGTGAATGATAAGGTCTTCTATCCTATGAAGCCTTCTACCTTGGGTTTTTGTGGCACAATCACATGTGCTACTATGAAAACTGATGAAGAACCACCATATACAAAGGCTCAGCTGATGGGATTCACTTGTGTGATGCTGAAAGAAGATGATACTTTTGACCAAAATGAGTATGATGGATTAGGCTTTGATGGTGAGTGCCTACTTGCTATGTTTGATGGAAAAAGATGGTGGAACCTATAGTTGAGACACCAAAGAGGGCAAGAACGAGGTCTAAATAGAAGAAGAAGTTGTTACATACTGGAGCAAACACCATGTTCATCAAGAAAGGAGAAGGAACTTCAGTTCAACTCCAAGATCCTCCACAAGACTAAGGGTTTGAAAAGTCAAGCTTAGTGACGTTAAACAAGCGCTCTTGGGAGGCATTCCCATGTTTATCCTTGTATATATTATTGATTTTATTTTAATAATGTGTGTTTTTAGTGTTTGTGGTCAGCAGGTTCGTCCTCCTCCTCCTCCATACCATTTTAGAGGTAAGACTTCAACCTCCATTGTACATATCATTTAGCTTTGTGTTTCGTTATTTTTGTCATATTGATTGAGTCTCTCTTGAACTTTTATTACACAAGGGACTGTGTAATTTAAGTTTGGGGGAGAGGTTGAGAGATTTGACTTTATGTTTTGTGTTTCTCATTTTCTATTTTACATATTTGAGTCTTCATGCATTCATCTAAGGTATAGAAAAACACCAAAAAATCAAAAATTTGAAAATTTACCAAAAAGAAGCATTCAGAAGTTGTATTTGCATTTTAGGATTGAGTCTAGTTGCATTTCATGTAGGCTTGCATTCATATTGCATAGGGAGCAATGATAAGTTTTCCTTGTAAAATGCTGATTTTCGAGATGAAACCATTGTCCACGTTCATAATTGTTTGATGCATTCAAATGAGTTTGAAGTTAAGATAGCACCACACTTGAAATTCATGTCTTGATGTTCATGTTTTGGTTGAAACTTGCTGTGAATTGAATTCATTCCTATTTATAAGAACCATTAATCTTGAATTGCAATTATCATGTTTATACATTGGTAAGTGACTCATGGATACCATATACATATTTGGGGTGTCTTCTTCAATTCTACCACTCTCTTGTTATCCCAAGTAGCTTACCACACCCTAACCAAACCTTCTTTCAAGCCAAAAAGCTCTTGTGTGTGTTATGAGGCTTAATTTTCGAATGAACTTACCAAAAAGTGTTGGGTTTAGCACGACAGGGAGAGTCTTCCATGTAGAACTATCTCACACATCATTGGGCTAGACATCAGCTAGGTTAGTTAGCTTAAGTAGGGGCTTGGGTTGTTGTCTAAAAAACAAAAAACAAAAAAGTGGAAAAGAAGAAAAGATTTGGAGAAGGTCTAAGGGGAAACAATTTTGGATTGCTTGGCAAAGAAAATTTGAAAAATAGCTCTAAGTATAAATGTTTGGTACTCTAAGTTAAAGAAAAGAAAAGAAGCCAAAAATGGCAAAAGCATCAGAATGATGATTACATTGGCTTACCTAGAAAGTAAAATGAGAGCTAAGTAATGAGAGTAAAAAACCAAAACCATTTGTTTACCAAAGATTGAAGAAGAGTTTCTCCTAAGAGTTTAAATGGAAGTGAATATGAGGAGATTGTGTGGGTCAAGAAGGAAAATGCCTTAAGAAAAGGGTAGAATATGAGGGACTTTGTTCGGTTTAGAGATAAGGGTAAAAATCACAAATGGTACTTGGGTAGATGGAAGTTTGTCCTTGTATGCCACAAGTTGTTCTTTACCCTTAGCATTTTGCCAAAGTTCATTCTTTCTTGAGAGATCCCTTGCAATGAAAAACCCAATGAATGAGATCATATTTTGTCTCATAACCTTTTCCATTAGCCAAATGAGTTCACTTTCAGTGCATAAGCATGATCCATGGTTACAAATTAAATGAATGTTAAAGGAATGAAGGATAAGAAGGCTTGTGTAGGCTAGACTTAAATTCATTTCATGTTTGTGATAAGTATGGCTAAGATTTTTAAATTAGAACAAACTCGATATGCATCCTAGAATTATTAACTTGGATAATGGCTTGATCTCTCTTGTTGGCATTTTTGGATTTGAGCTCCCACTTTCACACATCTCTCTTCGATTTGTCATATTTATTTGCTTGAGGGCAAGCAAAAGGCAAGTTTGGAGGAGTTGATAGTTAGAATATTTACACCATTTTAACATCCATTTAGTGTAGCATTTGCATTGTTTCATGAATATAACTTGTCTATATAGTCTAGTTTGCATCCATTTTAGAGTTAGTAAGTCTTAGCTTTAGATCTTGCATTTTCTTGCATATCCTTGCATTTGGAGTGTTATTTCAGGTGATTTGGATCATATGGAAACTTGCTGAAGCTTGGAGGATGATCTAGGACCAAGTAGAGAAGAAAAAGAAGCAAGCAGACGTCATCTGGCACAATATTGACTTGATTTACCAAGATGTTGCAGCCAATACAAGTCCATACCGCCTAAAGTGACTCAAAGATCAGACCATACAAAGACTTTCCATTCTGATTCAGGCTCAGAGATCTTCACGAAAGTCATAGAAAATTGAGTTACCTTTCGTACGGTGGTTGTTTCAAGTCATTAGGATCAGTGGTTAAAGAGATACAGTGAATTTAGCAAACCCATATCCGTCTGGAAGTTTTGATCGATCATTTTGATCGACTGAAAGATCAGCCTCGATGAAGGGTTTCAATTCCGATTTAGCCTCGACGGTCTTCACGAAAGTCATAGAAAATTGAGTTATCTTTCGGTTGGTGGTGGTTTCATGTCATTAGGTGCAGCGGTTCAAGAGATAAGGAGATTTTAGTAGCAGATCGATCGATCCCATAATGAGCTTCAACACCGTAAGATGTCAGATCCATCGATCCATAGGGAGATCGATTGATCCATAGGGAGATCGATCGATCCCTGTTCATAAACCAGATGGTTCAATTGCAAAATCAAAGAAAATTCGGTCTAAACCCGGTTTGACCTAATATCTCCACCAAAGAACGAAAATTTGGCCTTTATATATGTGTTTTTGGCCATTGTTGAGGCCAAGCTTCTTTTACACATTTTCTCTAAGCTCTTATTACAATCTCTTACCTTAATCATCCTTTGTTCTTATTTTAAATCCTTTGTTCTTGTTCTTTCTCCTTTTGGTTCTAAATCAACCTTATAAGATCTTTTCAAGAAGTTTTTGCAATCCAAGAGTTTGTCTTATCTATCATCTTCTTCTTTATATTTATGTTTACCAATATCTACTTCAATATATTTATAGGTTTAACCATGTTTAGTGAGTAGTTTCCTTAGGATCTAGGGGTGGGTTAGATTTATGGTGTTTTAGGGATTACTCTTGATGTCTATGGTTGATCCTTTCATTTCCCTCCTTGCTTAGGTGATCTTAGTGCTAGTTTAACCTTGATCAAGCTAATTCTAGACCTTAGGAAATTTCTCATCCACAAAATGTTTGTTAAAATTCCCCAATCAACTAAGCAAAGGATTTGCATTCCTAGCTCATGAGAGTGATTGTCTAGAGTGTTAATTAGCATGTTAGAACTGATTCTTAATGCTTTTTAGCTTCCTTTTCACAAATGAAAGTTTGGTCTTGATAAGGATTGTTAATAATGTGATTAGTACCATGAAAGTGGATTAATCTTGCTTTAGAGTTCCAAGCTTAGGGATTATCATTCATTGTGATTGATTGACATCATAGATTAGTTCTTGAAGCACCTAAGGTCAATCCTCATCCTTGGATTCGAGTTTAGTCATTTGACAATATTGATTAGTCCCCTATTTGCTCATTTTACTTTTCAATTGAGTTCTTAAGTTGTTAGCTTTACTTATTTGGTTTGATTGTCTTGCTTACTTATCTAGGTTACTAGATAAACATCAAAACATCTAGACTTGCTTAGATTAAGAAGTTTTATGCATTTCTATTGTCACAAACTTCCCCATTTGGATTGATCCCCAAGTACGTACAATGACATGAGTGGGTTTGAGTAATTGATACATAAAAATCTACTTATCAAGAAGCAGCTCAAGAAGGGGGGGGGGGGGGGGAGGTACTACACGTCAGACTCAAGGATTGAGTTCATCCATTATGAAACCAAGCTCTACAAAGGAGTTGAAGTCATCCACTTCTAGCAATGAAATCCGTGATTGTAAGAAGATTGCTGTCAATGAGGATTTGTTGAGATCATTGAGCATGCAAGTTAAAGAAGAAGAGAGTGTGCAACGTGAGAATCTGTTTTTTAATAGATGCAATGATCAGAATAATGAGTGTAGTCTGATCATTGATGGAGACAGATGCACAAACATGGCAAGCACTACATTAATTGGTGGAGAAATTGGGTTTAACAACCAAGAAGTATCCAAAGCGATACAAACTACTATGGTTGAATGATAGTGGTGAAGTGAGAGAAACAAGGCAGAATTTTGTTTTGCATTGGGAAATATAAGGATGAGGTGTTGTGTTATGTAGCATTGATGCAAGCAAGTCATATGCTGTTGAGGAGGCCTTGGCAATTTTATCACAAAGTGAAACATGATGATTTTATCAGCAAATACACGTTTGGATACAAAGGCAGAACTATTACTCTTGTTCCTCTGAAACCACAAGAGTTTTACGAAGATCAGTTACTACTGAAACCAAAAGAGGTACAACAAGCTTTGAGTGAACCCCTAAACACTTATCACCAAAAAGAGAGCGAGAGGTTTGAGAAAAACCCACAAAAAGTCTTGTGAGAGTAAACCGGTGAGAAAATCTACTTTCTTTGTGAGATTGATATATCATGGTTTTACCACTTTTTGGCCATGATATAAGTCCATTTTATAGAGTCTTTTGTTAATTTTAGAGTCCTATTAGAGTCTTTACAGGATGGAGTACGTTTGGAGCTTAATGGGAGATTTTAAAGCTTATTGGAGCATTCTGGAGAAGCAGCCGAAGTGATGAAGTCGGAGCTGAATTACACAAGGGGTGTCGATCGACACTAACCCTTGGTGTCGATCGACATCAATGAAGGCGGCCAAATTTCGCGATTCCCACAGGAAAAAGGAAATTGCCTCAAGTTTTCATTATTTACAAGATTGCCCTTGACACAAATTTACCTCTATAAATAGTTTTGAAGGCATTGTTTAGCCACACACCTTATCATTATTTTCTGTTTTTGAGACTTAGAGAGAGATTGATACTCAGCTTTTGGGGAGACAATTATGTACTCTTCCGAGAAGTTTTCGAACCCCTGTATCATTTTCTTTTCTTATTTTATGCAATTTATTTCAGTCATGATTTGTGCTTTCATCTCCATGTCTGAGTAGTTTGCTAGTTATATTAGGGTGATTTAGGGTTGATGATGAATTTGTAGAATTATTAAGTTGTTAGAAAAATCAATTGGATCTTCATCTTGATTTGTGCTTATATTGATTTCTTAATTGATCACCTAGAAATCAAACCTTAGGTTGTTTAATAGATGCGAGAGCATTATTAATAATTTGAACTAATCATAGATGAGCAAAATATCTATTCGCAAAGAGATTTGGTTTAGAGATTTTGTGAACAATCGAACCTGTTTTTAATGCTTTCCTTAATTGTTTGAATTTGCAAAGAGATTTGAGATTCTGGAATTTAGGCATAGATAACTTCTGCAACGAGAGTTGATTGGTTTTAAATTAGTGTTTCGAGTTCTAGACGGTTCTTACTAAATTCCTAACAACATAATTTTTACATTTTCGGATTCAACCTGATAATTATCCTTACCTAGCGCCCTAGTCTCCTGAACTTTAATCACCTTTAAATTCGTTTACTGATTTACTTGGTAGTTTACCTTATTTTTATTGATTGATCTAGCATAATTTGAACCTAGAAACCATAGTGTAGCATCTACTTCCTTTGGGATTCGATAACCCTTTATACTTCAACTGCATTGCTGTGCACTTACAGTGTTGATTTATTTGGGTAAAACTTTGACCCTACCAAGTTTTTGGCGCCGTTGCCGGGGAAGTAATAGCTGCCTACGAAATCTAGTATTAGAATTTTGACTAGGTTTTGTTTTTGTTTTGGTTACTAATTTAGTTTCTTATTTTTGGTTTCAGGTGCATGCTTAATAGCAGTACCAGAAGCAACAAAGAAAAGGAGCTAATCGAACTCAACCAGGAGCTCGGCCGTCTAGAACTGAAACAAGTATTTTTACACTTGTTAGCAATTTCTCAATTGCTCATATCATTGCAATACTTGAGATATCAATCCATCTTGGGAGTTTGATGCAAAAGAAATACAAAGTTTTGTTTAACCTAAGCCAAATTCGAAATTCAAGTGACAAGGAACTATTAAAAGCAAACTACTAGCTAAAAGAGATACTACAAGACTAATTATATGATTTAAAACCTAATCAAGCACTAATCAAGCATTTAACTACTAATCAAGATTATTAAATTACTAAAAACGAAACCTAGGGATGGAATCATTGATTTGGGTATCTAAATGGCCAACCTTGCAATCATTTAAGCAACTAAACAAGCTATCTCTATGCCTAGAACACTAATAAAGACTAATCCATGATATGTGGTACCAATCCCTTTCCTAATCATCCTAATGAACTAATGATGTGTTAGCATTAAAATGATTAGCAAGCATTAATCATAAGTCTAAATGGCATGATAAACACCCTAGGCAACTAATGTCTTAGGCTAGGAATGTAAATCTCTTATAAAGGTGGTTCAAGCATTTCATCAAACACTTGGTGGGTGTATGAAATGCTTATGATCCAAAATAGCAAAGATTAGCTATTTGGCATTAAGAACACNACAGGTACGTCGAACCGAACCCCTGGAGGAATGTTTCGGCACCTTCGTCGAACCGTCTCGCCGAACGGACGTCCTGGAAGTTTGGTTCGACCAGCCTTCGTCGAACGGATACGCCGAATGGTCACCCTGGAAAAATGGTTCGGCCAGCTTCGCCGAACGGGTACGCCGAACCATCTTCAGAAATCTTCTGCTCCATCTTTTTGGCAACTTCTTGCTCTTCTAAGTGCTGTGCCATCCCTCTCCAACTCCATTGTTGCCTCCACAGCATCCATATTACCTGATCAAGACTCCAAATGCACCAAAACATGCAAAGACTATGCAAATACACTCTAGGACTCTAAATGATACAATGCAACACAATGATGCTTATTTAGACTCCTAAATGATGAGAAACTTATACTAAATGGATGCTAAAATGATGCAAAATATAGACATATCAGTATATAGTAAGAGGAATGTTATGGAAAATTATATTTTTTATTGTTAAAATATTTAAACAATTAGATAACCGAATTGTTCTAGGAATCAACATATTTTGTGAATGTAACATGTTTAGTATTGATGGATTAACAAAATTTGAAAGGTTAAAACCCTAAACCCCAAATATACCCTAAATCCGTCGGAAATGTAAGATCCGTCGGAAACCTATGTTCCGTCGGAAATTTCGCGATCCGTGTGAGCGTTGACTGACCAATAGAAACACATGCAAAAAAAATTGATATTTTTTTGAATCCGTCGGAAATCCCTCGGAAAGTTCCGACGGATTTCCGACGGATTACATGTTTTTCGAGAAGGCGCGTTCTTTGACCGCGTAAATGAATATATTTATTTATATTCCGACGGATTTCCGACGGATTGAGTCCGTCGGAAATCTTTAATTATTAACCGAAACACCTTTTTTCTTTTCCCCATTTCTTCTTCTTCTCTTCTCTCTCTTCTCTCCCCTCCTCTGCGAAAAATCGCCGGATCTACGCCCCTCCTCTGCGAAAAATCGCCGGATCTCCGCCTCTATCAACCTAGAACCGCCGAAATCTCCACCTTTGCCAACCATAGCATGGATAACTCGTAAGTCTTCTTTTATCCTTTCATTTTGAATGTTTTTTTTTTGATTTTGATGTTTTTCTTAGATTTTTCAATGTAGATAGTGTTAGGTGGTTAGAAGTTACGATTTTAATGATATTGTTATAAGTTAGATGTGAATTTTTAGATGTGAATCGAATTTTAGAAGGTTAGAAATTAGGTTTTTTAAATTTGAGTTTTTAAATTAATTTTGTGTATCAAATATAATTTTTTTTCTTGTTTAGATTTGGTTTTTTGCAAAGATGTTTTTCATGTTAGATTTTAAAATTCTCATTCATAATAACCGAATTTCCATTAAAAAAAAATTGTAATTATATTTTGTGGAAAAAAAATGTTTAAATTTTATAAAAATGTTTTTTTTTTAAATGTTTACAAATTAATGTCCAAGTGCATTGGTTTTTTACAATAATAGTTTTTTTAAAATTTAATTTACAATTTTAAATTTTATAAATATTAAAAATTTAGATTTTATATATATTTTTATTTTATAATACTAACGTTTATATTTTTGTTTGTACAGCGAATTAACCCCGTAGCAAGTCTCTCAGCGCCGCTCTCGTTCTCGTCGTTCGACACGTACCGGGTCTTCTTCTGATGTTCCAGAATGCCAACAATCCGTCGCCCGCAGTCGGATTTCGATTGAAGAACTTGTCCAGCAGCCGAACCGGAAACATTGCATCAAACTCGATCTGGACTGCCAAGAGGGGACATGGTAAATTCTTTTCTAAAGCATTTTTTATTTATTTTCCTTTAATTGTTTTATATAAAAAATTTAAATTTTTAAAATTTTGCAGGTTCGGCTTGACGATGGAAATCAACAAGACCATATTGCGGATGTTTTATACCATGTTGCACCATCCGTATGAGACCTACTCAAGGATGCCACATGACGTTAAAGATTCGTGGCATCGATCTTTCGCCGTAACAGTTCACTTGGGATTGGCAGAGGACCCGAGAGGTTCTCGAAGAGTTTGATAGGTTCACCGCCTTGCAATATTCAAGAAACTTGAACGAGTGGAAGCAAAAGTGGATCGAGCAAAAAGATCCGCCCAAGGATCTCGAGGAGGATGTCTGGAAGGGATTTTGCGAGTATTGGAGTCGGGATAGCACAAAGTTACAATCGGCAAAGAACTCGAAGAACCGGAAGAGTGAGCGAGGAGGAAAGGGCATTTATGTTCACAACGGAGGCGCAAAGTCCACCCTACGTCAAGTCGCTGAAATGGTAAGTAAATTTATAATTTTCAAAATATTTTACTTATTTATTATATTTTACTTTATATAATTTGTAAAAACTTTCATAGACATTAGAAGCGGGTGGAGTCGTTCCCGATTATCTCGATGTTATGGAGACGAGGCACACCAACAAAACAACCGGTGAAGTCCAGGACATCGGTGTTCGGGAGGTTGTGGAGAAATGCAAGAAGAAGAAGCTCGATCGCTTGACCCAACTGTCCCATGAAAATCCTGATTGCTCATCGTCCTCGAACGAGCTAACCCGAGATGAGATCAACGACATTGTTCTCTCCGTAAGTTTTTTTTTTATATTTGTTTTTCCTCTTAAAATTTTTATTAACTAATATTTTAATAATTTTATTTAGGAAACTCGGAAAGTAAAGGGTCGAACCTTAGGGTTAGCCAACCTTCCGAGATTCGAAGGAGTTAAGTCTTCTTCTACTTCGGATTATCGTTACCCTCCGACACAATACAAAGCTGAGATCGAAAGGCTTACTCAAGAAGTTAAAGAGCGTGATGCGGTTGTCGAGGAAATGGGGAAGAAGCATGAACGGTTGGAGACTGCACACGAATCGACTCGTGAAGAGCTACGACAGATGAAAGAAATAATGCAAGCGTCTTTTCCACATTTGTTTACTAAGTAGTTTGTTTGTTTAGAAAGTTTAAAACAATGTTTTTTTTTTTAAACAATTTCTATAATATAAATTTTATGTTTAATTAGTTTTAATATAATTTTAATTTTAGTTTTAATTTATATATATTTTATTTTATATTTTTTAAAAAACTTGGAATTCCGAGTTTCCTCGGAAATCCGTCGGAAACGATTCCGTCGGAAATCCGTCGGAAATCCGTCGGAAACGCTTCCGTCGGAAATCCGTCGGAAACGCTTCCTTCGGATATCCGTCGTAAACGATTCCGTCGGAACGACGTCGGAAACGTTTCCGTCTGATTTCCGTCGGAAACCCATCGGTCCTTTTTCATCGGTAAACCGTCGGAAATTTCTAACGGATTACCGACGACTTTGTCCGTCGGAAATATCCGACGGATTATTGCTTCTCTCTTGTAGTGTAAATGACTTTCTTTTTTGGAAAATTTTCAAATTTTTCAATTTTTTTTGTTTTTCTGTGCCTTAAGTGAATGCATGAGACTCAAAATGCATAAAAAGAAAATAAGACTCACAAAACACAATGTCAAATCTCTCAACCTCTCCCCCAAACTTAAATTACACAGTCTCTTGTGTAATAAAATTCTAGAGGAGACCTCAATCAACATGACATAAAACACAAAATGAAAAGCTAAGAGAAATATATACAAGAGGTGGAGGTACCTCAAAATTGTGAAGAGGAGGATGATCCTAAGGAGATCGATTAGTTGCTTGAGGAGGGGGATCGGCTCGGCTTTCTCTTCCTTGGTCGTGCTTCGTAGGTGGAAGAGCGAGGTGGGTCTTCTTGGACCGGTTTCCTTGGGCGCATCTCGAATGAATGGCACCTATCAAGGTTCGTTTCACTCTCTCCTTCATATGCTTCCTCACCCCCATCGCATGTGCCCTCTTGTCTACCCCTTGTGGAGGACTTTCCCTTAATGATGGTCTTTAGCCCTTTGACCGTCTTCTTCAAATCCTTCACCGTTTCACCGAGCTTCTTGATAGCCCGGTCTTGATACTTGTTCCACCTCTTGAGAAGACCAATGTGTGCATGGGCTTCTCTCAATGTCGGGCTTGGCATCGGGTCTATGCAAGAGGCGAAGTAATACCTCTCGCTACCGTAAACCGGGCTCGGAGCTTGATCCTCTACTTCCATTTCTTCTTCCTCTTCAAGAACTTGGCTTGGGTCAAAGTCAAATGTTCCTCTCTTGGCAATGGAGTGGAGAGGAGGACCGATAGCCGGATTGTAGAGGTCCTCGTATGGGGGAGCAAAGTCGATGTGGGAGATGTCTTGGAATGAGGTGGCTTGCAAGTTCGGGAGACAAATCTTTGCTTCGGTTTTTGTGTCCACCGCGAACTTGTAGGCGAACCGGTTGCCCAATCTTCCCAAGAGAAACATGGTCCTCCCGAGGTAGAAGATGTACATCCATTCGGGCTCTAGACCATCCGTCCTTAGCCGATGCCCACAAACTTCGAGGATCGGGTTGATGATCCCGCCAATGCTGAGCTCGGGGTCCTTGTCTTTCATAGTGACAACCAAATTTTGGTAGGAGAGCAGCTGCCTAACCAATAGGCTAACAATATCGGTTCCCGTCCTATCCCCTCGGACTCTTGTGTCTCCTCTTGTGTGAAACCCGGTGAACCTTGCAAGACCCACATCTAGCAACTCGAGCCCCTCCTTGGCGACTTTCCCGGCCTCCTCTCTTGCATAGAAGGTGTGAGCAAGAGCTTTATGTGCATACCTCAAGGCAGTATGCCTTATCATAGTCCCCGTGCTTCCTCCCGGCTTGAACTTCCCAACCGCGATTGTCTCCCACAATCCCTTCAACTTACACTCATCAATGGTGAGCATCTTTGTTCTCCTTTCTCCTTCTCGGAATCCAAAGACCTCATTTAGTTGGCGGAAGGTCATTGAGTAGATGGTCCTATGGATCTTGAATTTGATGTAACTATGACCATGTAGCGGTGGCGAATCTTCACCCTCATAGAAGAAGTGCGCGGTGAGGGAAGACAAGAACTCGCATGTCGCAAGCTTGTGAGCGGGACGAGCCATGGTGATGAACTTGGCCAAACCCATGTTCTAGAAGGAGTTTGGAAGTCCTCATAGATTCCCAAGGCATGCAGCGTCTGCTCATGCGGGTACTTTGTTGCCCTGAACCGCATGCCCAGTATGCCTTGAGGAGTTCCTCGGGTGAAAGCTTCTTTTTAGGCCCCTCTTGTGTGGCCTTTGCCTTCCCCTTTGAAGCTCTCGTGACTGGCTTCTTTATTGCCCCAAGAGTCAACTGCTCCTCCTCACTACTAACCTCTCGGTCTTCAACTACTTGCCTCTTCCCTTGGCTCTTTGATGACCTTGCTTGAGAAATTGCTCCTTGGCTTGTTGCATCTCCTCTAGCTCTACCCATTGTTCCTACAAGAGAGACAAAGCTTGTAGAGAGAGTAAGCAACCCATTTTGAACAGCAAATAGCAGCAACTAGCAAGTAACGAACAAGATCAATGCCAAAAATTTTGAAAATTCTCCCTAATTTCACACTTAGCAAAATTTTGGCAAATTGAGAATTTTCAAATTTTTCAAATCACCCAAATTCGAGTGATACCTATTGGCAATCCATAAGCATGATCAATGCAAACTAATGCAAGTGAAAGCCCCAAAATCTAACACGGTTCAAGAGTTTAATTTGAATTTTCGCACCATGAACCCTATATGTCAAATTTTCAAAAATTAACCATGGAAATCCTAGTGTAGCACTCGAAATCTACTCCCTAACCGTATTCAAGCAATGCCCAAGCCTCAAACAATCAATTCGAACATCCCAAAATAAAAATCCCCAAATTTTCCACCATTAGAGCAAAAGATTAAAAGCTTGGTTTTTAGATTGATTACCTCGTAAGCGGTTGATAGGATGAACGAGATTGACTTAGAATCGATAAAAGTACAAGAAATCTAGCAAGAAGCACTTGGAATCACGAAAATTTCTTGAAAATTGAGAGAGAGAGATCTAAAAATCGGAAGTGTGTGTGTAGGGGGCAAATTTTCGTGTTTTGCGAAGAAGAAGGGGAAGAACCGGTTTAATTTGAGTGAATTAAACAGGTCAAACCCCGTTGACTTACCTGGAAAAGGGGCGTATCGAGCTATGTAGGTCGATACATAGCTCGATACGCTTGCAGACGGGGCTTTTAAAACTGTATCGAGCTAAGTAGCTCGATACAGATGCTCGATGCAGGGGTCAAGCTTTCCCTGGCTCGCATGTATCGACCTTAGTAGGTCAATACAAAAGCCGGATATAGCTCCGCCAAATTCCCTGTAAGAGCTGTATCGACCTTGGTAGGTCGATACATAGCTCGATACAGTGCCAAAAATTCCTTGGCAAGCTTTTGCTTTTGGCTCAACCTCCTCAATCCAAACATGTCATCCACAAACACTAAAAAACACATTACTGAATTAAAAAGTGCAAATATATACAAAGATAGACATGGGAGTGCCTCGCAAGTGCGCTTGTTTAAAGTCACTAAGCTTGATTTTTCAAACCCTTAGGCATGGGGGTGAACAAGGAGAGGGATTGGCTTTCCTCCTCCTTTCTTGATGTACATGGTGCCTGCTCCAGCTTGCAGCACCTTATTTTTCTTCTTAGACTTCCTTGGTGGCTCAGCTTCATGTTCAACAACCTTGATGCCATCAAACATTGATAGAAGACTTTCACCATCAAAGCTTGGCCCATCGTATTCATTGTGATCAAGGGTTTCACCCTCACTCATCATCACACTACTGAGACCCATCAACTGCTCCTTAGGTGGTTCTTCTTCAACTTCCTTAGTGTCACATGTGATTGTCCCACAAAGGCTCAAAACAGAAGGTTTCATAGGATAGAAGACCTTTGCATTCACATTTTTGAGGATCTCTCTCTTGTTGATGAAGTCAAGGCTTGCACTAGCTGTGTTGAGAAAGGGTGTCCCTAGGAGAAGAGGTAGCCTCGCTTCTTGAACCATATCCATCACAATGAAATCAGTTGGGACTAGACACTCCCCAACTTTCAATGGATAATCTTCCACAAGGCCTAGAGGTTGCCTTGAGGAAGCATCAACAAAGGTGACGTGTGATGAATATTTCTTCATAGTAGTGATTCCAAGGTTCTTGAACATTTCAAGGGACATCACATTGACACTTGAGCAGGAATCACACAAAGCTTCTTCAACCTTCAAGTCTCCAAGAGAACAAGAAATCAAAAAATTTCCCGGATTACCCAGTTTTGGGATAACATTGGACTCATTCCTCGCCATGCTTGTTAAATCTAGACCCTCTATCAACTCTTCAACCTTCTCTATATTGGCAAGCATCTCCTTTATGAACCTTATTTGACCCTTGACTTGAGACAAACTCTCCACTTTGGGCAATGGCGCACCAATTTTTTCCATACTTCCTCTAAAGCTTGAGAGTACTTTCTTTTGTGCCTTAGTCAATACCAACTCTGGAAAAGGGAGTGGTGGCTTGTAGACAAGGAGATCATAAGCCTCAACTTCAGTCTTCTTAGCCACTTCTCTTTCCTTTTCAACAATACTTGCTTGTGTAAGGGTCACATCCTCATTAAACTCCTTTTTACTCATTGGTTTGTCAACAACCAAAGGGTCATTTTCAGTGACCGCCTCCCCAACTTGGACTTCAATGTCCTCATTGATTACAACCTCATCATTAGGACCTTCAAATAGCTGCTCAAATTCAACCACTACACGCTCATATTCTTCCTCATCAATAGAGTAGATGGCATTGCAATATTCCTTGGGATTGGTTTCGGGTTTACCGGGCAAAGAAACTGGAGCTCGTGTAGATGAGGAAGCAATGCCCTTGTTGTTCTCTAGTTGCTTGACCTTGGAACTCAAAGTGTCAAACTTGGAGTTGAGGTCATTGTTAGAACAATCCACCTTGTTGTGGATTTCAGCAATCTTCTTACTCACATCCATGGCACTACTTGCTTGACCTTGGAGGATTTGTTGTAGAACATTCCTCACATCCAAATCTTGTGCAAAACCCGGTGGAGGACGTTTCTTAGACTGAAAATTCCCTTTGTTACCTTGGTTGTTCCCTTGATAGTTGTTCTTGGGAACATAGCCTTGTTGTTGCTTATAAGGAACAAAGGGCTTTTGTTGTCCTCCTTGTCCTTGTTGAGGGTAGACTTGATCTTGAGGATTCTCCACATTGGTACTCATATAGGAAAGATTGTTGTTCCTATAGTTGTTGTTGTAGCCTTGTTGATACCCTTGGCCACCTACATAGTTGACCTCTTCTTGGCAATCCTCATTCAAATCTTGTTGTACTCCTTGACCCTCATCAATATCACTCACAAAGTGAACATGCTTTTGTGAGGCTTGAAGCAACTTATCCATTTTCTCATTGAAAGATTTCATCTCCTTCCTCCTTTGGTCTTCATAAGTACCATCGCTCCTTGATGACCTATCATAGTCTTCACCATAGTTGCCATCACTTTGTGCCAAGTTCTCCACAAGCTCTAGACCTTATTCTACATCCTTTCCCAATAAGTTTACATTGCTAGTTGTGTCTACGAGCATCCTAAACTTGGGGAGAACACCACGGTAGAGGGTATGATATGCTCTCAAATTTACCCTAGAGCTACTCTCTCAAATTAAGAGATCGCTGTAGTATTTAGGGATCGAATCCACATGGAAAGGATAGTCACACAACAAACTTCTAAGTTCGAATTAAGCTAAGAAGAAAGATTTAATTAAAAGACAGGAAGCAATTAAACGTTTAGTAAATTCAGGAGACGAAACGCTAGGTTCAGAGAAATTCTCAGGTGAATCCTAATTGCAGGTCTAGACAGAATGTTAGAAAATAAGAAGAACTGTTCTTGAACTCGAAACACTAATGTAAAATCAACCAACTCTCGCTGCGAAGATTATCTATGTCTAAACCCTAGAATTCTAAATCTCTTTGCAAATTCTAATAATTCAAACAAGCATTAAAGTTCAGGTTCGATTGTTCACAAAATCCCTAAACCAAATCTCTTTGCGTATAGGTATTTTGCTCATCTAACATTAGTTCATGCAATCAATAATACTCTCGCATCTATTAATTAACCTAAGATCAGATTCTAGGTCATGAAGCTAGAATAAGCATTAATCACAAATCCAGATGAATAACTCAAATGATTTTATCCTAACAATTTAATTCGACCTAACAATTCATCAATCACCTTTGAAAAACCCTAAACCTAACTTGCAAACTACTCAGACGTGATGAATGAAACAGAAATCATTATTTGAATAGAAAGCATAAAAGAAATCAATAGAAGAAAATAAAGGAGTTCCAAATCTGCTCTAAAGGAGTCTGATTCTTCTCTCCAAAAACCTAAACTTCTATGATTCTTAAAGTATGAGATTCTGCTTAAACAATGGCTTTGAAAACTATATATAAGGTTCAAAACACGAATTAGGCACTTTTGCAAATAAAGAAATCTTTTTGGGCAATTTCTTTTTCTTCAAATCTTGCAAAATCAGGCGGTTTGGCTTGGCTCGAGTGGTGTCGATCGACACCAGTGAACAGTGTCGATCGACACTGTTCATCCAACAATTCTCCAACTTCACATTTTCAGCATCTTCTTCCTCAATGCTCCAAAAAGTTTCAAAATCTCCAATTATGCTCAAAACGTACCTGAACCTGCAAAGACTCTAATAGGACTCTAAAAAGACCAAAAGACTCTATAAATAAGACTTATATCATGGTCAAAAACTGGTAAAAACCATGATATATCAACTCCCCCAGACTTAGCTTTTGCTTTGCCTCAAGCAAAACAGAAACTTAGAATGAAGTAGAAGTTTGAAAACAGAAACATTCAGCTAACATTCAGAACGCCACATTGAACCAACACTCTTGAATCCACATACCATAGAGCCAACCTTAGGAAGTATTTCGGTATACTTACCACAAGCTTAGCAGTCTCCCAAATCAAGTTCAGATCCTTTCTGCTCTTCAAAATTTCGAACTTAAACAACAGTATTGACCAAAGGACTTACAGATTCTTTCCCTTCCTTAGTGTCTGATCAAGATAGTCCTTCTACAGCTCCCCTATTTTCTCTTCCCTTAGTCAACTGCTGCCCATTTTCAGGGTGTTCTGCAGATCTTTTCATTGACTTTTTCTTATTCTTTTGAAGTCTTGGAATAGTGCTGCTCTTTACTTGTGTTCCTTGTGAGGAGACAGGTTCATGAGCTCTCACTAATATTGTTCCTTGTGAGGAGACAGGCTCATGAGGATCTTTGCACTATTCCTTTAATTTAGACTCCTTTTTCTTTCTTTTCTAAAGGGAAGATCAAGGAGAGACTGTAGTGTTCTTATCTTGTCAGTGCTGAAAGAAGAATCAAGTCCAATGAATACCAAACTCTAAGCAGGAATCTGAACTCTCTTTGTTAGACCGATCCACTTGTAGCTTTCTACCTAGTAAAACCTCCAATCAACTGCTATGGCAATGGTCCTTCAAGTGTCAATCTTATGTGGTTAGTTCTTCTGAAAACTGAAAATTTCACTGATTTTGACTTAATAAACAAAGTTTTTGACTGACTCGAATGACTCTCAAAACAAAACACAAAGTCAGTAATCACCTCCCCCATACTTAAACAACACTGTCCCCAGTGTTATCAAGCCTGAAGTTGGCTAAAAGAAAGATTAGAAACAACATAAAAGACCAGTTGGAAGACTTACCTTCGTCTGCGCGTGGTGTCGATCGACACCCACGAATGGTGTCGATCGACACTGGTCTTTGTCGAGTCCAATGTCACCTTTTTTCAACTGACTGAAACTAGGACTTAGTAAAACCAAAACGAAATATAAAGAAAAACCTTACCTAACAGTGGGTTGCCTCCCACTCACCGCTCGTTTTCAGTCATTAGCTTGACTGTGTCGGGGTTCAGACATCTGGTGGATCAGAGGGTGGCATCAAATGCTTCCCAGACGAATGTCTTCTCATCCATGGTGGTGTATATGCATTAGGTGCATGAGAGCGACCAAGGAAGTGAGGAACATCAGCAGGGTGGGTCATCTTTTTGGGTGGGACACTTCGTTTTCCTGCAGAATTATCAAAAGAAACACCAAGCTCTCTACGAGAATCTCGTTGCTTGCATAAGTGTGAAGCATCTTTTGAATCTTTAAAGTTCTTATTGACAAGATCATGAGGTTTGGAATTGATTCCAGGGAATGCGTACCTTTGCTTTCTTCGAGGATTTTGGGCTGTAGGATTCGGAGTTGTCTGTTTGACAACATGTGATGGAATTTCAGCATTGGAAACAGCTCATGGTGTGATCCGCGAAGGGTGTCGATCGACACTAGGAGTGGTGTCGATCGACACCAACTCTGCAGCTCGAATCTCTACACTTTTTCTGCAATTCAGCTCCGCAATCCTTGTTTCCATGATGAAAACGTCTTCCTCTATCAACTTGGCATTGATTAGACCTTTATCTTCGCCCATAGTCCTGAAGATATGATTTTTTCCACTCCAGTCTTCAAGCTCCACAGCTTTCTCAGAATTCTCAGCCGATGCCTCTTGAACAACCACCTTGTTCACTTGCTCTTTAGAATCCAACTTCTCGTCATACCCAGCAGTAATGGCATCTGAATGTTCCATGATTGGATCTTGATCCATAGAAATCTCTACAGAAAAATATTGACCATTGATGGTGGAAGGTCCCCTTAACTTGTCCATGTCAAAATTCATGACAACATCACCCAAGTCAAGCTCTATTTTCTCTTTTCTCACATCAATAATGGCACCAGCTGAAGGCAAGAATGATCTTCCCAAAATAAGAGGATCTGTAGGTTCTTCATCATATTTCAACACCACAAAGTCTGTGGGAATCATGCAACCTTCAATCTTCAATGGAACATCTTCTAAGACACCTTATGGGATTCTCTTTGATCGATCAACTAGGACAAGGGAGATTCTGGTTGGCTTGAAATCAGTCATTCCAAGTCTAACAGCAACTGAGTATGGTATCAAGTTGATACTTGAACCTAGATCGCATAGAGAACGAGAAAACCTTCCTGTTGAGATTAAGCAATCTAGCACAAAGTTCCCTGGATCGGGTAACTTCTCTGGAATCCTCCTCTGAATCACAGCACTGACTTGTTCAGAAACCCACACCTTCTTCTTCTTCCTTGGAACTATGTTCAAGAGAATTGCATTCATGTCTCTGGTAAGCAATGCTCCTTCCTCAGGACTCACACCATTGAAAACCATTCTCTTGACATATCTTCTTAATGCAAGTGAAAGCTTGACTGCATCAACTAGGGGTAGCTCAACCATCAGCTTATCCATCATCTCCTTGCATCTCGCTTCTTCTCTCTCCTGTTTAGACTTTCTAGGAGGTATGGGATAGGGTATTTTAGGCTTGTACACTCTTTCCTCTAAATTTGTTGAAGCTTCAGGCGTGCTTGGCGAAGTCTGGGAAGGGTGTCGATCGATACCCAGGTGGTGTCGATCAACACTACTGTTTTGTGTCGACGTTTCAGTGTCAATCCTGCTCGATTTTGCTTCGTCAGAGCTCGAATCGTCGGGCTTTTCTAGTGGTGTCGATCGACACTCAGCAGTGGTGTCGATCGACGCTAACTCTGCAACTGCAGCATCTTCTTCTTCAAGCTCCTCGAACTTCTCAAGATCCGCGAAATTTTCTGCACTTCCTACCATGATAGCATTGACATGATGTCTGGGATTTGTATCAGTCTTTCCAGGGAGAAACCCATCTTGTCTCTTCAAAGCTCAAGCAGTTTGAGCAACTTGAACATCCAATTGCTTCATATGAGAGTTCAAGCAATCGATCTTCCCATTCAAGTCTTGGTACAGTGAATCAATCTTCTCATTGAAATCCACTGTCATCTTCTGCTGTCCCTCCAGAATTTGCTCTATCATAGACTCCATCTTATTGTCTTGTGCAGGAGGCTTTTGATAAGAAGAAGAAACATAAGTTCTCTGAAAGTTGTTGTTCTGAAAAGGCTTCTGGTAAGAAGAACCATAACCTTGCTGATTGTTGAACCTCTGTCCTTGAAAACCAGCACAATTGACATAGTTAACCTCTTTTTCCTCAGGCTCAAATGTCAGCTATTTCGCTTCCTCCATTTGCACCAGCATGTTGTTTCCTCTCAAAGTCTGCATTCTTGGTGCTGCTTGTTGGGGTCGGTTTTCACCCAGGAAAGATCAATCGAGAAAATGACTATGTATGAAGGATTGATTCTTCAAACCAGAGCAGATACGCACTAATTGTGCACGGCCGAGCCAAAACAGCTCGGCGCGTTAACCATGCGCGGCCGAGCCAAAACGGCTCGACGCATTAATTGTGCACGGCCGAGCCAATACGGCTCGGCGCGCTAATCGTATACAGCCGAGCCAAAACGGCTCGGCACACGAATCGCGCATAAACCGAGGTGAACCACCTCATGCACGAACCGTGCATAAACCGAGGTGACTCACTTGGTACACAAACCGTGCATAATGCGAGCTGAACCGGAATATGCATAAACCAAACCAACCTTTTCTTTTGACGGCCCGAGCAACGAACTTACGAAATAGTCTTGAGTACAAAACAATGAACGAGCCCAAGCCCACGAAGAAAGACCGAAGTGACTTTTGCCCTAGAAGAATAGAGTTCGTGGAGAGGAGCGCCGTCAAGAGGAAAGGAAGGAAAATCTACGAGAAGATTCTCCGAGATATATGCTTAGATTACGAGAAAGATGTATAAATAGGATTCTCAATTCATTCGTAAAGAGATCTGCGTTTTCACTAGGAAAAGACTTGTACCCTAAAAAGCTTATCACAGCAACTCTAATAAAATCGCCATCTTTGGATATCTGTTTCGGTTTCTTACTTAGAATCTTTGCGTCCTCTTTTATTTTCTTAACAGATAATTCGTTGTGTGAAATCCAGCACTCACAATTTGGCGTTAGAAGGAGGGGGTTTAAAGAATTCTTACACCGAGAACCGACGCACACCAGATCCGAAAAGATGACCACCGGAGTGACTGACGCTGACAACACCACCGCAGCAGGAAACATCACCAACAGAACCGGAATGAATCCTCCCGCGGGAGACGGAGCGCCCAACGCTGCTCAGCAAACGCCGGAGCAACCTGAGACGATCTCCGCGTCCTTGGCCGAGATGAAAGCCATGATGACGGCGCTGGAAAATAAGACGGCGGAGCAAGGCAAAACTCTGGAGAACCTTACGACGGAGAGTCGAGCCCAAAGCCAGCGAGTCGGCAGTCCGACCCCCATGATGAATCCATCCGCCAGGACCAGGAGGCTCGGACTCAACTCGACGGCACTCAACTTTGCAACTCCATGAGTGAACAACAGCAGAGCCGGAGGCTCGGAAACTTTCCAATCGCAGCACCTCTACGGAGAAAGGACTCCCGCAGCCACGAGGCCTAACATCACCGAGCCACCGCGTCTGGTCCGAAGAGGAGCCGCTGAGCGAGATCAGCAGCTTAGCGGAGCCCTAGGCGAACCCACCAACGGCTCGGCGGCCACAACAGTAACTGGGGAGGAGCGAGCCGATGCGACGACATCGCAACTAGACGAGGTGACCATCACCGCGGCACGACGAGATGGAGCTTCGGGAGACAGCCTCGACTCGGAGCAAGATCTAGATTTAGCTGAGGAAGAGGAAAACCTCCTGTGGGTCGAGCAGGCACACTATCAAGACGAGCCCCGCAGGATAAAACGAGGCGGATTTACCAAACAAAATTCGGCGAGCCTAGGCAACGTCCTTAACGAAATCCGAGCTGATTTGGCTCGGGCAAACGCGGAGGTGAGAGCTATTAGATCGCAAGTGCACAAGGCGATGAGCGCAGCACCCGAGATTGACTTAATGCTGGAGGAAGCCCAGATGACGCCGTTCACAGCACGTATTATGGAGGCGAGAGTGTCCGATCCCGGGAAAGTTCGCCTCCCAACTTACGAGGGAACGACGGATCCGAAGGAACATATCATGACGTTTTGAACGGCAATGGCACGATCTAACCTCAGAGAAAGCGAGCGAGACGCGGGATACTGCCTTCTGTTCGTCGAGAATCTCCGAGGACCGGCCCTCGAATGGTTCTCCAGACTTGAGCGCAATTCGATCAGCAATTTCAAAGACCTCTGCACCGAGTTCATATAGCAATATTTCTTGTTCATGAACCGAGGCGTATCAGACGCCGATCTCTGGACGCTATCTCAGGGACCGACCGAACCGTTAAGAACTTTCATGGGACGCTTCAAATCAGTAATGTCGAAAGTAGGTGACGTGAGCGACAAAGGAGCACTCCAAGCATTAAAGAAGTCCTTGTAGTATAAATCGGAATTCCGAAAAGAAATTTGGCGCAACAAACCCCAATCCATCCAAGAAGCCATGCATCGGGCGTCGGATTTCATACTCGAGGAGGAAGAATTCCGAATCCTGGACCAACGCTTCGGACCAACGAAATCGGCAAATAAGACTCAAGTTGTGCCGAGCCAGCCGAGCCATTCGAGGAATCGCCCGAACAGCGCCTATGTCCACCACGAGGGACCAAACTTCAGTGGAGCGCACAACTATCAGATCAGCGCCGGACAAGGAGCTGGGCGAGGCCGAGGAAGAACGAACGGAAACACTTGGACTAGGAACTCGAGTTCGTGATAGGGCTCAGGTTTTACCCAAATAATCAACTACTGCAAGTGCACAGCAATGCAGTTGAAGTATAAGGGGTATCGAATCCTCAGGGAAGTAGATGCTACACTAATGGTTTCTAGGTTTAGATTATGCCTGGCGATTTATATGTAATTAAAGCTAAGCAATTAAACAAGCAGTAAATCGGATTAAGATGGATTAAAGTTCAGGAGACGAAGCGCTAGGCAAGGGAAATTATCAGGTTGAATCCAAGAATGCAGAATCTAAGTTTATTAGGGATTTATTAAGAACCGTCTAGAACTCGAAACTCTAAGTTAAAACCAATCAACTCTCGTTGCAGAAGTTATCTATGCCTAGATTCCTAAATCCCAAATCTTTTTGCGAATTTAAACAATTAAGGCAAGCAATAAGAACAGGTTCGATTTGTTCACAAAATACCTAAACCAAATCTCTTTGCGAATAGATATTTTGCTCACCTATGATTAGTTCAAGTTACTAATAATGCTCTCGCATCTATTAAATAACCTAAGGTTTGATTTCTAAGTGATCAATTCAGAAAATCAAGTTAAGCACAAATCAAGGTGAAGATCCAATTGATTTCCCTAATAATTCTAGTGATTCTACAAACTCTTCATCAAACCCTAAATCACCCTAACCTAACTAGCAAACTACTCAGACATAATTATGCAAACACAAATCATGGCTGAAATAAATTGCATAAAAGAATAGAGAATGATACAGGGGTTCGAAATCTGGCTCAGATGAGTTAGAATTGTCTCCCCAAAAGCTCAGGATCAATCTCTCTCTAAGTCTCAAAAACAGAAAATAATGATAAGGTATTTGGCTAAACAATGCCTGAAAACTATTTATAGAAGGGGATTTTTCGTCCAGGGGTAGACTTGTAATTCTTCAAACTTGCTCTTCTTTCCTTTTCCTGATTGGAAACCGTCAAACTTCGCCGTCCTTGATTGGTGTCGATCGACACTGATGGTGTCGATCGACACTCAGCACGTAAATCCAGCCTCTTGACTTCATCACTTCGGCTGCTTCTCCAAAATGCTCCAAAATGTTCCATATTCTTCAATTTAGCTCCAAATGCTCTCCATCCTGTAAAGACTCTAAAAAGACTCCAAAACTAGCAAAAGACTCTATAAAAACACTTATATCATGGCCTAAAAACGAGTAAAAACCATGATATATCAACTCCCCCAGACTTAGCCTTTGCTTGCCCTCAAGCAAAACAGAAACTTAGAATGAAGTAGAAGTTTGAAAACAGGAACTTTCGAGTACTTCTTCAAAACGCCACATTGATTAACACTTCTTGGATCCACATGATATAGAGCCAACCTTAGGAAAGTTCAGTGTACTTACCACAAGCTTAGCAATCTCCCAGTTCAAATCCAGATCATTTTCTTGGTAAAAGTTTCGAACTCTAACAGTGGTAATGCCACAGAACTTTGCTGATCATTTTCCCTTCCTTAGTGCCTGAACAAGACATTCTCATACAGCTCCCCTATTTTCTCTTCCCTTAGTCAACTTCTGCCCATTTTCAGGGTGTTCTAAGATCTTTTCATTGACTCTTTTTTCTTATGAGATCTCTGGAAATAGTGTTACTCTCTACTTGTGTTCCTTGTGAGGAGACGTGTTCAAGAGCATCACTAATATTGTTCCTTGTGAGGAGACAGGCTCATGACAAATGCACTATTCCCAGACTTAGACTATTTTTCTTTCTTTACTTTTTCTTTTCTCAAGGGAAGATCAAGGAGAGACTGCAATTGCCTATCTGTTCGGACTGAAAGAGGAATCAAGTTCTGCGCATAGCTAGTTCTTATAAGGGGATCTGAACTCGTCCTGTTAGACTGATTCCACTTGCAGCTTTCTACTTAGTAAGTCCTGCAATCAACTCTTGTAGCAATGGTTCTTCAAGTGTTAACTTTCTGTGGTTAGTTCCTAGAAAAACTGAAAATTCCAACTGATTTTGACTCAATAAAACAAATTTTGAAAATTTTTTGACTCAAGACAAACTCTCAAAACAAAACACAATATTAGCAACCACCTCCCCCAGACTTTAATAACATTGTCCCTAGTGTTACTCAGAATGAGTTTGGATAGAAAAAAGTTGTGTTAAACTGTTACAAATCAAAGAGTAAATCGGATTACCTGACTTCCGCGCTCAGCGTCGATCGACACAGATGGTGTCGATCGTTGATGGGTATGATGACGGTGTCGATCGACACATGTGGTGTCGATCGACACTCTGTCCGTAAACAGAGTTCAGCCACTCGAACAATGATTGTTGTTAAGTCAGATTGTTGTTAGAATCTTCCTAGCTGTTAGAAAAACTCAAACAAACGTTAAAAGCACAAGATAATCCAAATAACTCAATAAGTGCAACAAGTTTGAAACAAAGTACTGAAGCAAATGAAGCAAAATGCAGACTCAAGACAAAAAGAAAAACTGACTCAAAATACTAAAAAGGATGGAAGAGTCACTCGTCGTCATCAGCACGTGGTGGAGAGGAACGTGGTGGAGTGGGAGGGCGGACGCAGGTAGACACAGCTGCAATGGCATTCCAGATGGCCTGGAAGTTCTGAACCACATATCTCTGAAGAACATCTGGCTCCATAGGAATCTCGGGAGTGTCTGGAAGGTGATGAGGACCAATAGGCGTCAAGGTGGTATGTGCTCTGCGCCTAGAACATGAAGGTCGAGGTGCATCCTCAGCTGGTCGGGATGAGATGCCTCTGCGTCTGGCAACGGGAGCAGTCCTAAGCTTGCTCGGACTGGGGTGAAATGCGAGGCGTCCTGAATCGCTGGTAATGTGAGTGAGGTCTCTGTCAGGTAGCTGAACCAAGCGCTACACTCTCTGCTCGTCGCTGAATGCCCACATCCTCTCGCCAGTCACCCAATGAGTTCTCTTCAAGTACTCCATATCAACCAAGGCACGCGATGTAATAATGGAGCAGCTGGAAGTGTCTATCCCGCAGTGCTGGAAGATAGGAGTGAGGAGACTTCCTATAGTCTCTGGCTTAAGCTTCGTTCCACTGAAAGGCTTGGTCTTCAAAGAAGCCAAGTGATGAGCAAATACTGCGCCAAGGTTTGCGCTAACTGGCGCGTCTGTATCCTCATAAGTCTCAGACCAAAGACCTCGATAAAGCAGCACCAACTTAGACACTCGCATCTTCCCTGGCTCATGCTTACACAGAAGTGTAGTAGCAAAGATGCGGACCAAGTAGCGAAGGGTGGGATGTCGAATGTCTATCTGAGTGGAGGTCTTAGAGTCATACCTCCCATTTCCGAAGTGCGACCAGAAATCCTGCTTATCTGACAGTTGCGTCTGAAGATAGACCCCAGTGGCATGCTCATCCGCGAATCCATAGATCCCGCAGAGTTCTGGAAGTGAAATGCGGTAGCGGATCCCGCGGATTAGGAAGGTCAATGTGCCTTCCAGAGCATTCCGGTTGATCTCGTTCCAGTAGTAGACTCGGGCTGTGGCAATGAACTGGCGGACAAGGTCTGGGTAAAGATCTTACTGCCTCGTCGCAATAGTGCCCATCCCAATTCTCTCCATCAGATGCAAGATGTCATCTTTGATTCCTAGCTCGCTCATCGTCTTCTCACAAGTAAAACGAGTTGGAGCGATCTCTACTCGCAGCCACGCATTGTAGAACAGCGTGTCATAATCATCCCTTGTCTCGCTGACATCTCTGTAAATGCAAGCGTCCTTTGCCACCTCCTCAGCTGGTGAATCGTCCCAACGTCGTGTAACCCGAACCTTTGCATTTTCAGGCTTAGGCCATGGAGGAAGAGACATAATTGCATCATCATTGGCAGTCCCTGAGGCTGATGCCTCAGTGTGGCGTGGTCTCTTACTCACAGGAGCCATCTGCAGATGAAAAGTAAAGCAAAATCAATTCCAAAATCCAAGAAATGAAGAACAATTCGTCAGTTCAGGTCGGGTGTCGATCGACACCATGCGGGAATTTCAATCCGAACCTAAAATCACAATTGCAACTTCATTCAACATCAAACATCAATCCTAATACTTCCAATAACAATAATCGACCAAGTTTAGACCATAAAACCCAATGAAAAATCCAATTTCTGCACATGCATCATCAATTTCACAAAATTCCGAAAATTTCAAATTATGAAAATTAGAGAATGAAAAACTGTTGGAGAAAGATCTAACTCATGTTAGACAACCTAAATAAACATGATTCAACAAGGAAATCAAGCTAAAAAGGTTGAAATCGAAAATTTTCACCTTAGGTCCGAAAATGAAATTGGGAGATTTGAAGAACATACCTTTGTAGATCGAATGAATGGATGATGGATTATGAATGAGGGTTAAAATCCGCACGGATTAGAGCAAAGAATCACTCAATTCGGTGAATATTTAAGGAAGTTGTGATTTGGGAAAATTCTCTCAAAAGGAGCGGTTTTGAAATTGTGAAGAGAAATAGACAAGGTGTCGGGTTTTGAAGAACTTACTCGTGTCCCCGCTTGGTGTCGATCGACACAATGGGTGTCGATCGACACTGAGTCTGATCGCTCCTTCTCTTGTTTTTTTTTATTTTATTTTTTTTTATGCAAAAGCTATATTAATTAGTAAAATCAAAATAAAATGTAAAGAAGAACATACCTAACAGTGGGTTGCCTCTCACTCAGCGCTCGTTTAACGTCAATAGCTTGACTGTTCATGCGTTTAGGCGGACGGTGCATCATCCAGAGACACAATGTGACCTTCTGGAATCTTGGCTTGAGCACAATAGTGTTTCACTATCTGCCAATTCACAGTGAAATCCTCTCCTTTGGAATTTGTCAAGACAATTGCTCCATATGGTCTGACCTCTTTGATGGTGAAAGGACCTGACCAACGTGAACGCAATTTACCAGGAAACAATTGTAAACGAGAGTTGTATAGAAGTACCTGGTCATTTGGCTCGAATTGTCTGGAGATGATCTTCTTATCATGATATGCTTTAGTTCTCTCTTTGTAGAGCTTTGAGTTCTCATAAGCATGATAACGAAGTTCATCCAATTCGTGGAGCTGAAGTACGCGCCTTTCTGCAGCAGGTTTCAAGTCGAAATTCATCTTCTTGATAGCGCAATGCGCCTTGTGTTCCAACTCCACTGAAAGATGGCAAGCTTTGCCATAGAGCAGCTGGAAAGGTGTAGTTCCAAGAGGCGTCTTGTAGGCAGTCCTGTAAGTCCAAAGTGCGTCATCCAACTTTGTTGCCCAATCCTTCCTTGTCTTGCCCACTGTCTTCTCCAGAATTTGCTAAGGAGTCGCTACGCGATGCTGAACACCATGCTTCTTCAGCAGCTTGTCGAACACCTTGTTGATAAAGTGAGAACCACCATCACTTATGACAATCCGAGGCACTCCAAATCTAGGGAAGATGATGGTCTGAAATAGCTTGAGAACCACTGCAGCATCATTGGTCTTAAAAGCAATTGCTTCCACCCACTTAGAGACATAGTCCACAGCCACCAAGATGTATTGCATTCCATAAGATGGAGGAAAAGGGCCAATGAAATCAATGCCCCAACAATCAAAGACCTCAACTTCAAGGATGAAGTTCTGTGGCATCTCATTCCTCTTACTGATCTTCCCTCTCCTCTGACAAACATCACATTGAGTGATGAACAGCTGCGCATCCTTGAACATAGTAGGCCACCAAAAGCCTGCTTGAAGAACCTTGGATACTGTCTTGAAGGTTGCGAAATGTCCAGCATACTCAGAACCATGACAATGGAACAGCACATCACGAACCTCACTCTCTGCAATGTATCTTGTGTAAACATTGTCTGAACAATGCTTGTATAAGTGTGGTTCATCCCAATAATACCTTCTATGTTCCCTCATGAACTTCTTCTTCTCATAACCCTTGCGATGGTTTGGCTCAATGTCAGCAGCAAGGAAGTTCACAATGTCAGCATACCATGGTCGAGTTACATCATTAATGGCAAAGATTGTCTGTCGAAACACCTCACCCAAGAGCATGTGAATCAATGAAGGTCCCTGGTGTCGATCGACACAGATGGTGTCGATCGACACTCGTAAAGTTGGCAAACTTCGAAGTGTTGAATCACGACTCGTTCTCATTCTTTCGGACGGGGTGTCGATCGACACTCCCCTAGTGTCGATCGACACTAGGCGTTTCTGCTCCGAGATCATACTTTGAAAACGACTCTCAACAAGGTAAACATTCTCTTCAGGAAAAAAGTCATCAATTGGCACGTCATCTTCAATCCTGATCCTTGAGAGATGATCAGCTACTCCATTTTCAACTCCTTTCTTGTCTTTGACCTCTATGTCGAACTCTTGAAGAAGTAGAATCCATCTTAGCAACCTTGGCTTTGCATCCTTCTTCTGCATCAAGTACTTCAATGCAGAATGATCAGTGTGAAAAATCACCTTCGAGCCAACAAGGTACTGACGAAATTTCTCAAAGGCAAAGACCAAAGCTAGCAATTCCTTATCCGTAGTTGCATAATTCTTCTGAGCATCATCCAATGTTCTGCTGGCATAGTAGATGGCATGAGGCTTCTTGTCCTTTTTCTGTCCCAACACCGCGCATACTGCGAAGTCACTGGCGTCACACATCACCTCGAAAGGCAAATACCAATCCGGAGGTTGCACAATTGGAGCACTCACTAAGGCTTGCTTGATCTGTTCAAAGGCCGAATGACATTCTGTAGTGAACTCGAACTTCACGTCCTTGCAGAGAAGAGCTGTCAGTGGCCTCGCGATCTTGCTGAAATCCTTGATGAATCTTCTGTAAAACCCAGCATGGTCTAGAAAACTCCTCACTGGCTTCACAGAATCTGGTGCTTGTAGCGTAGTCATTACCTCGATCTTGGCGCGATCCACTGCAATACCTTCTGCTGAAATCTTGTGTCCAAGTACAATCCCATCTGTGACCAAGAAATGACACTTTTCCCAGTTCAGGATCAAGTGCTTCTCTTCACATCGCTGCAACACTGCACATAAGTTGTCCAGACGGTTTCTGAAGGATGACCCATAAACAAAGAAGTCATCCATAAAGACTTCCATAAACTTCTCAATCATGTCCGTGAATATCGCCATCATGCATCTCTGGAAGGTTACATGAGCGTTACAAAGTTCAAATGGCATCCTGCGATATGCAAAAGTACCATAAGAACATGTAAACGTGGTCTTCTCCTGATCATCTGGATGGATTGAAATCTGGAAGAATCCTGAATATCCATCAAGAAAACAGTAGTATGGATGATTCGCCAATCTCTCCAGCATCTGATCAATGAAAGGCAAAGGAAAATGATCCTTTCTGGTCGCAGCATTCAGCTTTCTGTAGTCTATGCACATCATGTGTCCAGTCACAATCCTTGTAGGAATCAGCTCATTCTTCTCATTCTTCACCACTGTGACTCCTCCTTTCTTAGGAACCACGTGAACAAGACTGACCCAAGCACTATCTGAAATAGGATAGATGATCCCTGCTTCCAAGAGCTTCATGATCTCCTTCTTGACTACTTCCTTCAGGTTCGGATTCAGCCTTCTTTGATGCTCAACTGATGATTTCGTCTCATCCTCAAGGTGAATCCGATGCATGCACGAGTCTGGCGAGATACCTGAAATATCATCAAGAGAATAGCCAAGAGCCTTGCGATACTTGCGCAGCTTGCTTAGCAATAAAGTGAGCTCTGCATTGTTTAAGGAAGCATTTATAATGACAGGATAATTTGAATTAGGACCAAGAAATGTGTACCTTAGCCCGGCAGGGAGCTGTTTAAGCTCAACTTTAGGTGCCTTAGCCTCATCCCAATTGGCGAGTGTGGCTGGTTTCGTTGTTCGCAAAGGGTGTCGATCGACACTAGTAGGTGTCGATCGACACAGATCCTCCTGAGCGACTAGTTGCATGACTTGCTCACTTGCATCCAGCATCTTCGCATATCCAGCAGCTGCATCGTCCAAGCACTCAATGTCCTTTGTAGAAGTGGTCAATGCGCGCTCCAAGGGGTCTGTAGGGTGGTCCTCTTGGAATATTTCTTTAGCAAGGTTGGTGAGTGAATCGACATAGAAGGTTTGTCCATCAATTGTTGGTCTCTTCATCAGCTTCTCCATGTCGAAATTCATCATCAGATCACAAATGTTCAGCGTGATCCTGCCCTTCCTCACATCAATGATTGCTCCAGCTGTAGCCAAGAATGGTCTGCCAAGTATGAGAGGGTCTTTGGGTTCCTCATCATATGCCAATACCACAAAGTCTGTGGGAATCAAACAATCTTCCACTTTGATAGGAACATCTTCCACGACAACTTCAGGGATTCTGACAGAACGATCAGCAAGTACTAGGGAGATTCTTGTGGCTTTGAAATCCGTCATATCCAGCCTTAGAGCAACTGAAAGAGGCATCAAGTTGACACTTGATCCTAAATCACACAGAGATCTCCCAAACTTGTCTGAAAAGATGGAGCAATCCAAAACAAAGCTTCCCGGATCGGAGAGTTTCTCTGGAAGCCAGTTCTGAATGACAGCACTAACTTGCTCTGATATCATCATCACACCTTCTTCCATATCCATGTTATTTGTCATCATCCACTTCAAGTATATCTTTATCACTGGAGTAGTTCTAATGACATCCATCAAGGGGATTTCAACCACTAGTCTATACATGATAGCCTTGCATCTAGCGTCTAGCAACTCCATCTTAGACTTCTTTGTTATCAAGGGGAAAAGGATCTTTGGTTTGTAGACCCTTTCTTCAGCAACGATCTTGATTTTGGCTTGATCTGGTGCAGTCCGTGGTGGGTGTCGATCGACACACTCCTGGTGTCGATCGACACTTTTCGTTGAAGTTGTGTTCTTCGCGTCAGGTTCAGGATCGTCTGATTTGTCTTCCATCTCCATGGGTTTCGATCGACACACAGTAGTGTCGATCGACACTGGCTCCGCAGCATCTTCTACATCTTCAAGCTCCTCGAATTCTTCAATGCTAAGTCCTCTCTTCTGTACAGGCTGAAGGTTCTTTCCGCTCCTCAATGTGACAGCATTCACGTGGCGTTTGGGATTGGTATCAGTCTTCCCTGGAAGGAAACCTTCTTGCTTGTTAACAGCTTCTGCAGTTTGAGCAACTTGAACATCCAGCTTCTTCATATGAGAGTTCAAGCTCTCAATCTTTCCATTCAGGTCCTGGTACAGTGAATCAATCTTGCCATTGAAGTTCACTGTCAACTTCTGCTGTCCTTCCAAGAGTTACTCTAGCATAGCCTCCATTTTGTTGTCTTGAGCAGGAGATTTCTAGTAAGAAGAATTTCCATAGCTCCTTGTGTAACCGCTGTTGCTGTTCTGGAATGGGGGCTTTTGAGTATAACCAGAAGAGTTATGATTTCCTGTGAAGGAGCTCTTCTGATAATTCCCATTAAAGCTCATGTTCCCTTGCTGGTTCCCAAAACGTTGGCCTTGAAATCCACCTCCGTTGATGTAGTTGACATCCTCTTCTGCGCATCCTTCATCTGGTTCAAATGACTCCACTTCATTGGCAAAGTGGACCTCCTTCTTTCCCACCAAGAGATCTAGCTTCCTGTTGACTTCAGCGATTTGGCCTCCTCCACTCACTCCAGCGTGTTGTCTTCTTTCGAAGTCTGTGTTCTTGGTGCTGTTACAAGAGGCCAAATTCTCTATAAGCACCATTGCGTTGTCTGGGCATCTGGTGTTGAAGTTGCCATTGCTCGTGCGTCCAAAGCCATCTGGTACCTCCAGTCAATTCCGCGGTAAAAGATACCGAGAAGTTGCGGTTCGCTGAAACCGTGATGTGGGCAGTCCCTCTGGTATGATCTGTATCGCACCCAAGAAGCCTTGAATGCTTCAGTAGGTCCTTGGGAAAATGCAGTGATCTTAGTCCTCAGCTCCACAGACCTCGCGTCATCAAAGAAATTGCAAAGGAATGCATTATTTGTGTCTTCCCATGTAGTTAAGGATCATGGGTCCAACTACTTCAGCCAATACGATGCATCTCCTGAAAGCGAGTAAGGGAACAACTTGCAGAAGAGATAATCATAGGACACCCCATTAGCCTTGATGCTTGATGCGAGGTCCTCAAATCTCTCAATGTGATCCATCGGATGCTCATTAGGAACACCATGGAAGGGATGCTGAGCCACCAATGTGTAGTAGGCAGGCTTCAGCTCGAAGTCATTCCTCTGAAATGCAGGAGGACGGATCGCAGCTCTATTAGCATAGAACTGGTTTGGACGGTTGTACTCGCCTAGTGTTCTTCCACGTACAGCTTCTACGTTTTGTATTGCTGGTTTGACGATGACGGCGCCAGCCTCATCAAGTCGCTGTCCTTGGGCGTTCCTTCTGTTGCCTTGTAGGTCGGTTAAGTTGCCTTCCGCGTCGCGTATCACAAAGTGTCAGCCATTGTTGATTGCGCGTGGTGTCGATCGATACTGTTGGTGTCGATCGACGCTCGAGCAGATCGTCGGTT
This sequence comes from Alliaria petiolata, assembly GCA_020283515.1. Classification (NCBI taxonomy): domain Eukaryota; kingdom Viridiplantae; phylum Streptophyta; class Magnoliopsida; order Brassicales; family Brassicaceae; genus Alliaria; species Alliaria petiolata. The sequence goes on along the minus strand of JAHZTW010000003.1, from coordinate 61,337,393 downwards.
CGTACGTTCCAAACGGCCGAGTTCTTGGTTCAGTGCGACAAGTTCCTTCTCTTTGTTGCTTCTGGTACTTGGCATGCACCTGAAACCAAAGGTAAGAAACCAAATTAGTAACGAAAACAAAAATAAAACCTAGTCAAAATCCTAGTACTAGATTCTGTAGGCAACTATTACTTCCCCGGCAACGGCGCCAAAAACTTGATAGGGAACAGGTTTTACCCAAATAATCAACTACTGCAAGTGCACAGCAATGCAGTTGAAGTAAAAGGGGTATCAAATCCTCAGGGAAGTAGATGCTACACTAATGGTTTCTAGGTTTAGATTATGCTAGGCGATTTATATGTAATTAAAACTAAGCAATTAAACAAGCAGTAAATCGGATTAAGATGGATTAAAGTTCAGGAGACGAAGCGCTAGGCAAGGGAAATTATCAGGTTGAATCCAAGAATGCAGAATCTAAGTTTATTAGGGATTTATTAAGAACCGTCTAGAACTCGAAACTCTAAGTTAAAACCAATCAACTCTCGTTGCAAAAGTTATCTATGCCTAGATTCCTAAATCCCAAATCTCTTTGCGAATTTAAACAATTAAGGCAAGCAATAAGAACAGGTTCGATTTGTTCACAAAATACCTAAACCAAATCTCTTTGCGAATAGATATTTTGCTCACCTATGATTAGTTCAAGTTACTAATAATGCTCTCGCATCTATTAAATAACCTAAGGTTTGATTTCTAAGTGATCAATTCAGAGAATCAAGTTAAGCACAAATCAAGGTGAAGATCCAATTGATTTCCCTAATAATTCTAATGATTCTACAAACTCTTCATCAAACCCTAAATCACCCTAACCTAACTAGCAAACTACTCAGACATAATTATGCAAACACAAATCATGGCTGAAATATATTGCATAAAAGAATAGAGAATGATACAGGGGTTCGAAATCTGGCTCAGATGAGTTAGAATTGTCTCCCCAAAAGCTCAGGATCAATCTCTCTCTAAGTCTCAAAAACAGAAAATAATGATAAGGTATTAGGCTAAACAATGCCTGAAAACTATTTATAGAAGGGGATTTTTCGTCCAGGGGCAGACTTGTAATTCTTCAAGACTTGGGTGATTTCCTTTTTCTGATGGAAATCGGGAAACTTGGCCGACCTTCATTGGTGTCGATCGACACTGATGGTGTCGATCGACACTCAGCACGTAAATCCAGCCTCTTGACTTCATCACTTCGGCTGCTTCTCCAAAATGCTCCAAAATGTTCCATATTCTCTCATTTAGCTCCAAATGCTCTCCATCCTGTAAAGACTCTAAAAAGACTCCAAAACTAGCAAAATACTCTATAAAAAAACTTATATCATGGCCTAAAAACGGGTAAAAATCATGATATATCAGTTCGTACGACGAAAAGGCCTACTGCGAAATCCATAAGACATACGGACATCTAAGAGCCAACTGTCGAATCTTAGGAGACAAGCTCAGAGCAAAATTCTGGGCCAGAGAGCTCGGCAATTCAGTCAGCTTAAAAGGCCTCGAGCAGGAGAAGCCTGCCGACGCGGAGCAGAAAGAACAACCCGACCCGGAAAACCGACCGGGCGGCCCGCAGAAGCGAGGAAGAAGAAACAATAACGCCTCGGAATCCGGTGGGCCGCGCCAGAAAATAAACATGATTATGGGAGGATCGGAATACTGCATAGACACGGTGTCCGTGATAAAGGCCTTTCAATGAAATGCCAAAGCCAAGATAAACTGGTCCGCACCGAACAGAAATCCCAATGATATCATCACATTCGAAGAAAGAGAAACGACGGGCATAGACAGACCGCATAACGATCCCCTGGTGGTCGAACTCATAGTGAAGGATCACGAAGTAGCCCGAGTCCTGATCGATACCGGGAGTTCGGTGGACATCATTTTTCGCGAAACTTTGGCGAAAATGGGATTCGATATATCCGAAATAATACCGATCCCAAGCCTATTGACCGATTTCTCCGGAGAAACAACTATGACGATCGGAACGATCAGACTACCAGTCTTGTCGGAAGATCTAACTAAGATCGTCAACTTCTCGGTAACCGAAGGTCCCCCGGTGTACAACATTATCATGGGAACGCCATGGATTAATTTGATGAGAGCCGTAGTCTCGACTTACCACCTCTGTTTGACATCAACGTTACATGCCACGAGCTCAATGTGGATCCAACTTTCAAACCGATAAAGCAGAAGAGAAGAAAACTCGGACCCGAGCGAGCTAAAGCGTGAATGACGAAGTAGACATAATGCTTAAAGTCGGGTCCATCACCAAGGCGAAATATCCAGACTGGCTTGCGAATCCGGTAGTCGTAAAAAAGAAAAACGGAAAATGGCGTATATGCGTCGACTACCGATCTGAACAAAGCATGTCCGAAGGATAGTTTCCCTCTCCCCCCCCCCCCACATTGATTGTCTCGTCGAGGCGACCGCAGGAAACAAGCTCCTCTCGTTTATGGATGCTTTTTCTGGGTATAATCAGATTCTGATGAACCCCGACGACCAGGAAAAAATAGCATTCATAACCGACCGAGGCATTTACTGTTACAAAGTAATGCCGTTCGAATTGAAGAACGCCGGAGCTACGTACCAACGATTGGTCAATAAAATGTTCGCCGACCAACTGGGAAAGACGATGGAAGTATATATCGACGATATGCTGATAAAATCACTAGAAGTAAGCAACCACATCACCCATCTAACGGAATGATTTGAACGGCTAAATCACCACAACATGAAGCTCAATCCGGGGAAGTGCAGATTCGCGGTAACATCAGGGGAATTCCTCGGATAGCTAGTTACGAGCCGAGGTATCAAGGCAAATCCAAAGCAGATCGACGCGTTAATCCAGATGGCCTCGCCAAGAAACAAACGAGAAGTACAGCGACTAACAGGGTGCGTCGCTGCCTTAAATCGCTTCATCTCAAGATCAACCGACAAGTGTCTAGCTTTCTACGACACACTCCGAGGCAACAAGAAGTTCGAGTGGACAGAAAGATGCGAGGCAGCTTTCCAGGAGCTGAAACAGTATCTAGTTACTCCACCCGTGCTCGCAAAGCCAGTGGAGGGAGAGCCCCTCTACTTATACATCGCCATTTCAAATACCGCAGTCAGCGGAGTACTTGTCCGAGAAGAACGAGGAGAACATAGTCCAATCTTCTACGTGAGTCAGACACTGGCAGATGCGAAAACAAGATACCCGCAAATGGAGAAATTGGCGCTCGCTGTGGTAATGTCAGCACGGAAGCTAAGACCGTATTTCCAATCACATTCTATCGTAGTCCTGACATCCTTCCCGTTGCGAGCTATACTACACAGCCCAAGCCAATCCGGAAGACTAGCGAAATGGACGATTGAGCTCAGCGAATACGATATCGAGTATCGGAGCAAAACCTGCGCTAAGTCCCAAGTCCTCGCTGACTTCCTGATAGAACTTTCAATCGACGGAACAGACGAGCCAACTGAGGACTCCACATGAATACTTCACGTAGACGGCTCGTCATCAAGACAAGGCTCAGGAATCGGAATTCGCCTGACATCTCCAACCGGCAAAATCTTGGAGCAATCTTTTAGGCAGGCCTTCCACGCTTCGAACAACGAGGCCGAATACGAAGCTTTGATCGCAGGACTCAGACTGGCATGGGGAATCAAGGCTCAAAAAATTTGGGCCTTCTGCGACTCTCAGCTCGTCGCTAACCAATTCAATGGGGAATACACGGCAAGAGACGATAGGATGGAAGCATACTTAAGCGTGGTCCAAAAGCTTTCAAAGGAATTTAAAGAGTTCGAGCTGACAAGAATTCCCCGAGGCGAAAACGCTCAAGCCGATGCATTGGCAGCCCTCGCCTCGTCGTCCGACCCCGGCCTCAAACGAGTAATCCCGGTAGAATTTATCGAACGATCCAGCATCGAGAGTTACGAGACCGTCAACTTGATCGAATCAGCCGAAGATCCTGAGAAGCCCGACGACGAACAAGAAACGGTCATGACGAAAGAAGATCAGCAGAACGAGTACGGATGCGACCAAGAGTGGATGGGAGCAATTCGAACTTACATAATGGACGGAGAAGTCCCCACAGACAAGTGGGCAGCCCGCAAACTCAAGGCCCAGGCGGCTCGATACATCCAACATGACGGAGAAGTTTTCAAATGGCGATTCTCGGGACCACTAATGACTTGCGTGGAAGGAAAAGAAGCACGAAAAATAATAGAGGAAGTCCACGGAGGATCCTGCGGAAATCATAGCCGCGGAAAATCCTTAGCGATAAAGATAAAACGTCACGGATATTACTAGCCAACCATGGTGAAAGACTGCGAAATTTTCTCGCGGAAATACGAAAAATGTCAACGCCACGCCCCGACGATTCATCAGCCTACCGAGCTGCTCTCCTCAATCTCGTCTCCTTACCCTTTCATGTGATGGTCAATGGACATCGTCGGCCCGCTGCATCGCTCCAAGCAGAATAGATTTCTCATAGTTCTAACGGATTACTTCTCGAAATGGGTCGAGCCAGATTCTTTCGCCAGCATCAAAGATGTCCAGGTCGAGAACTTCGTCTGGAAGAACATCATCTGCCGGCACGGAGTCCCGTACGAAATCATAACCGACAACGGCTCGCAATTCATCTCTAACACGTTTCGAATCTTTTTGCAAAAAATGGAAGATCACACTAAGCAAGTCGACGCCGCGATACCCACAAGGCAATGGGCAAGCCGAGGCAGCAAACAAGACTATACTCGACGGATTGAAGAAGCGCCTCGACGCCAAGAAGGGTAGATGGGCTGACGAACTGGAAGGAGTCCTATGGTCGCATCGGACGACCCCGAGGCTAGCGATTGGCGAAACACCGTGTGCACTTTTCTACGGAATGGAGTGTGTTATCCCCCCCCCCCCCGAAGTGGAATATCCGGGAGTACGACGACGACTCCTCCCGGGACAAGAGGGTCTCAACCATCTTATGCTCTTAGACGAAGCAGACCTAATCAACGAAAGACGTGATTAAGCACTCATCCGTATTCAAAACTATCAGCAAGCCACCGCAAAGTACTACAATTCCAACGTCAAAAGTCGAAGGTTTCACGAAGGGGAGCTGGTCCTCCGCAAAGTTTTTTAAAATACAGCAGAACGAAACGCCGGAAAACTGGGGGCTAACTAGGAGGGACCGTATCGAATAACCAAAGTCGTCCGTCCAGGAGTATACAAACTCGCCAACCATTCGACAGACGCTTCGGTACCACGATCCTGGAATGCGATGCATCTGAAGAAGTATTACTTCTAAGCAATTCGTCACAAAAACACGAACTACGGGGCGGTTTGATCCTCGAAAGGGGTACGTAGGCAGCTCGTCTCATGACGAGTTCAACTGCCCCCCTCCCTAAAAAGGGGGGGGGGGAGTGGGGTACGTATATTCTTATACTCCCACGCTATGTAAACCAAAAATATTCTTGAATAAAAAGTTTACTTAGCCCATTCCACCATCTCTTTTCACTCTGTTTGCTTTTGGCCACAGTATACGAACATCTACATCCCAAACGGGATCTCAACCTTCACATTCGTAACGGATCATAAGATTCTCTACATCCTCCACGGATTTAAACGCGCTATATAAATTCAAACTGAGGTTACCTCGGTCCAATCTCCATTGGGTATATCCCGAGAGAGATTATGTCGGTTGTTCTCGATACGAGTTCGCAAGTCATCAAGACACACAAGTCCTCACCAAAAAGAACACCCTAACCCCAACTCTCACTTAACGTTGGTCACCGACATCTCGTGAACATTGTACTACTCGAGCGTTTACCGCCTAAGTACGAGATAAACTAAACATGTTCGACAAAAAATCCCGATAAACCGCTCGCTCCTGAGCAACATCGGTCTAACATCAGGGCCTCGGTGGACACCGAATCACTTCGGTGTAAAACCAAACACTAACGAGAAACGCCCGAACCCACGACTTTCTCAAAACGTTGGACTAAGACATTTCGTGAACATTGTATCGATTCGAGCAACTGTTGCCAAGAACGAGATAAGAGAAAATGTTCGGCAAATGGCTTATAAGCAATTCTCGCCTAAAAGCAGGATTTAGATGAATCGTTAAACGGCTTGTGTGAAACTAACTCGGGGTTTCAAATTTCCTCGATTCGATGAAATCACAAGTTAAAGAAAGATACTTACACAGGACAAGGAGAACATATCATAAAACCAGAATCACATAAAGATGGTACTGCGGATGAAGCCGTCCAGGCGTCTTGGTTCAAACAAAAAAAAAACACTAAGGAAAAAAGAGACGATGATACAATCTTAGAAAATAAAAACAAGAAAAAATCAATCAGTCACGGAATCTTGCTCGGCGGCATTGGCTGCGTCATCCTTGACGAAGTCCTTAGAAAGATGCTCGGCGGACCCATCCTTGGCAAAAACATCCTTCGAGGGAGACTCGGCGGATCCATCCTTGGCAACAACGTTCTTCAAAGAAGGCTCGGCGGATCGCCCCTCGGATAGCATCTCTCCAACCTGAGGAGTGTTCACATTCGTCCCGGACGGATGCACGACTCCGACTATCGACGCCGAAACCTCAAGTGTTTCTCCACCAGGAATGTTCGGCAGCAGGGCAGACGGCACAGGCGAAAGCTTCAGGTCATCACAAAGATCCGAGGCAAGTTGCTCGAATTCTTCGTAAGCATTCTCCAGGCCGGAGTTGCATCCGTTTAGCCTCGTCCTCTCTCCCTCCAGAGTAGGCGGGTCGGGGCTTTGAAGAGCATCAATGAATTTAAGATTTCCATCGATCTCCAGGCTGGAGTTGCATCCGAGCTTCTCCTTTGAGCACAATAACCTTGGCCTCGGCACGCGAGACCTTCTCCTGGTATTTACCAGCAAGATCGTGCCTCGCCTCTTCGCGCGCCATCTCGAGGTTTGCATCGCGCATCTCCCTCTCGGACAGAACTTGTCGGTGAAGGCAAGCCAGGTCGGCCTCCAATTGGGTATTAATATCCAGGAGACAGGACGTCTTCTTCTCCGCCTCGTCGCGCTGACGCTTGAAAACGTCCCTTTCAGCTTGAAGGACCTTGTAGCGTTTCGCGAACTCCTCCACTTTTAGGGCGTGACTAGCCTCCGCTTCCTCGAGCTTCGTCTTCAGGATAGCAGCGGCATTGCGGGCATTTATGATCCGTCTCTGATCGTCCCGAGTATAACCTCGTTGGCTGCGGCGACGAACTACACGAGAGTGGAATACTACGGGGCAACGAATAACAATCGGGGCTAGAAACGAATTTTACCTTGGTTCCTTTGTGAGCCATGTTCGCATACTTCTTCAGCTTCGCGAGAGTGTCCGGGGGAGGGAAAGCGCTGCCCGGGGCAACGATTTTGGAGAAGAGAGTAGCCGCGACCTCGGGGTCATTATAAGCCGCCTTGGTGACTCTAGGATCGATCTCGGGGTCATTATAAGCCGTCTCGATGACCCTAGGATCGACCTGGTCGTGCGTCGCCGGAGCCTGCTTTCTTCCCCGATTCGACGTGCGGCCTCGGGCGCAATGGCAGCTTCGACGGCAGGTCTCTTCCCCGATTTCTTCCCCTTTTTAGCTGCGACTTTTTCGCCACCTCGGTGCTAGGAAAGGGACGATCCCTCAGGCCTCGTCCCAGATTTGAGACCAGACACTATCTTCTTAGACCCGCTCGGGGTCTTCTGCTTAGGGACAGAAGCCTCTCTTGGGCTCGGATTACCCGCAGCCGCACGTTCCTTCTCAGAGGTTTTCTCCGCATACCCGAGCTCGGGGGCATCGTGTGCGTCCTTCGGCTTGAGGACAGATCCCTGGGGCCCCGAGCCTTTCTTCTCTTTCTTCTCGGCGACCTTGTTCGCCTTAAGTTCTTGCCTCTCACGAAGAGTCAGTCTCTTTGCCATTTCTATCCGAGAATATTTTGATGCGCTGGACGAGTCGGAGTCGCCTGCGAGGTAGCCGCTAAGGTAAAGAGCTCGAGCTCGCTCGATTCGCTGGAGAGAAAAAGTCTTCTTCCAATGAACGTTCCTCCGATTGAAGGCCTTTGCGATTTCCCAAATATCCACTGGGCACCGAAGAACGAGGCGAGGAGCTGCAAAAAAAAAGAAAACAACAAAATCGGCATTAGAAATAATACCGTGCCGTAACACGAGAAAAAGTCCCTAAGAGTCGCTTCGGTCGTCTACCAATTTGACCCCATTCCGCCCTAGTTTTCCTAAGCCAGTCTTCTGAAACTGATGCGTCGTTGATAAGGACGTAGAAGAATCGGCTCTCCCAGTCAGCATCCTTATTGGGAAAATCGCGGACGATTCTCCGGCCCTTCTTGTTCAAGATGTAGTACACATCGGCATTGGGTTTACGCCGAATATCCAAGAGATTCTCGAGATGGCCCAGCGAGAGTGTGACTCCGCACTCGTAGCACAGAGTCAACAACCCTACTAAGTGTCGCAAGGCCCGAGGCGTTAGTAGGGCTAGGGCAAGGCCGCGCGACCATAAATACTCCGAAATAAGCTGCGGGATCGGGAACCACAGCCAGCAGTCAGCAAGGAAGACTTCATATATGGTGATGTAGCCGGCGGGCGGTTTGTCATCTCGGTCATCCTGAAACGAGCTCGGATGTCTGCCAAAGAGAAGAACCAGGCGGGTCGGCAACTTCTTTCTTCTTATTCCGATGCCTCGGTGTTTTCTCCTTCTGAAGCCGTACTAACTGATCCAACTCTCGCCTCGCCTTGACTGGATCCCAGTTCCAATCTTCGTCTTCGGGCTTCGGCTCGGCAAGCGGAGATGGATTCTTGGACCCCGTGACATGCTCTTCGGTACGGTTCGTGGCATAGAGCTCGGCAGAATGACAAGCAGGAGAAGAAAATATCTTTCTTCCCAATTTAGTCGGGGAATTAACCAAGCCAACGGAGTCCTCAAGGGTTGAATCGCCTCAGAGCGAAGAAGCCTGCGCGCTTGGCCCGCCTCGGAGAGGAAGGAATGGAACGTCGTGCTTCGGGAAGCGGAGGAAGAGGGACCTCGGGTTTTATTCATGCTCGCCTCGGGGATCACCTCGGTTCGAGAGTCGGAACGCGAAGGCATTACATTCGCCATGGATATCACTTCGGTTCGGAAGCTGGAAGAAGACATCGAATTCGCTTCGGCTTCTCGAAGAACGTATGAAGATGGATCGGAAAAACTCGACGAACAGAAGGAAAACTTGAAGATCGGTCGGAAAATTAGGGCGGACGACGGCGGCTCGGAAGAAATCGGAAGAACCCTAATCGAAACCTAAACATAAACAAGAGAGAGACAGAGAGAGAGGAGAGAAAAACCAACCTTTGAAAATTTGTGAAAAGTGAAGATAATGAGAGAGTCGAGAGGAACATCGGCATTTATAGACGAGCTGGCGCGTCGCCTCGGGAACACGCGAGACGGTTCCACTTCCCGAGACGAGCCCGAATCTGGCGAATGAATAATGGGCCTTAAGAGATTATCGTAGGCCCAAACCGAATAATATCATCGGCCCAAAGTGAAAGCCCACGTCGAAGAAAAACAAATGATGTAAAAAATTTCTAAGTGTCCAACACTATAAGGCGAGAAGAATTCCCCGAGAGAAACTACGAGAAAGTCCCATATCGAACAACTAAACCGTTTGCCGAGCCAATCACTCAAACGCCTCGACAATGAGATAACACTTCGGCAAAAAGTTAATCGCCGAGCCAGTCACTCAAACGCCTCGGCAACGAGATAACACTTCGGCAGAAAGTTAATCGCCGAGCCCATCACTCAGACGTCTCGGCAACGAGATAGCGCCTCGGCAATAAAGTTAATCGCCGAGGCAATCACTCGAACGCCTCGGCAATGAGTTACGCTTCAGCAATAATTGCCGAGCCAAATACGCCTCGGGCAAACGGAACAGAACACCTCGGAACATCGATCTTTCCCAATTTAACACCTCGTCACACGCACTCATGCATCTAACGAGCTGGGGGGCTAACTGTTGGGGTTGATTTTCACCCATGAAAGATCAATCGAGAAAATGAATGTATGAAGGATTGATTCTTCGAACTAGAGCAGATACGCACTAATTGTGCACGGCCGAGCCAAAACGGCTCGGCACACGAACCGCGCATAAACCGAGGTGAACCACCTCGTGCACGAACCGTGCATAAATCGAGGTGACTCACTTCGTACACAAACCGTGCATAATCCGAGCTGAACCGGAATATGCATAAACCAAACCAACCTTTTCTTTTGACGGCCCGAGCAACGAACTTACGAAATAGTCTTGAGTTCAAAACAATGAACGAGCCCAAGCCCACGAAGAAAGACCGAAGTGACTTTTGCCCTAGAAGAATAGAGTTCGTGGAGAGGAGCGCCGTCAAGAGGAAAGGAAGGAAAATCTACGAGAAGATTCTCCGAGATATACGCTTAGATTACGAGAAAGATGTATAAATAGGATTCTCAATTCATTCGTAAAGAGATCCGCGTTTTCACTAAGAAAAGACTTGTACCCTAAAAAGCTTATCACAGCAACTCTAATAAAATCGCCATCTTTAGATCTCTGTTTCGGTTTCTTACTTAGAATCTTTGCGTCCTCTTTTATTTTCTTAACAGATAATTTGTTGTGTGAAATCCAGCACGCACACTGTTGCAAGAGGCCAAATTCTCTATAAGCACCATCGCGTCATCTGGATATCTGGTGTTGAAGTTGCCATTGCTCGCAGCATCTAAGGCCATCTGGTACCTCCAATCGATCTCTCGGTAAATGATTTCGATGAGCTGCGGCTCGCTGAAACCATGATGTGGGCAGTCCCTTTGGTAAGCTTTGAATCTCACCCAAGAAGCCTTGAATGCTTCAGTAGGTCCTTGGGAGAATGTAGTGATCTTTGTCCTCAGCTCTTCGGATCTTGCATCATCAAAGAAGTTGCATAAGAATGCATTCTTTGTTTCTTCCCAAGTGGTCAAGGATCCTGGATCCAATTGCTTCAGCCAGTATGATGCATCTCCATCAAGCGAGTAAGGGAAAAGCTTGCAGAAGAGATAATCATTGGACACTCCATTAACTTTAATGTTGGATGCTAAGTCCTCAAATCTTTCAATGTGGTCCATAGGATTCTCTTGAGGAAGACCATGGAAAGGATGTTAAGCCACCAGTGTGAAGTAAGCAGGCTTCAGCTCGAAGTCATTCCTCTGGAATGCAGGAGGACGGATCGCAGCTCTATTAGCATAGAACTGGTCTGGTCTGTTGTATTCACCAAGTGTTCTTCCGCGTCCAACGTCTGCATGTGCGACTTGTATTGGTTGCTCGATGATAACAGCTCCATTATCATCAAGTCTCTGACCACGATTGTTTCTCCTATTGCCGTCCAGATCCGTGAAGTTTCCAGCTTCATCACGAATCATAATCACAGGCTCCGCCATCTCAGTCTGCGCAGGGTGTCGATCGATGCTCTTGTTGGTGTCGATCGACACTCGTGCAAGTTTTCGGTTCGTACGTTCCAGACGACTGAGCTCCTGGTTGAGTTCAATTAGCTTCTTTTCCTTGTTGCTCCTGGTATTGCGATTAAGCATACACCTGAAACCAAGAATAGAAAGCTAAAAATTAGTAACCAAAAACAAAAATAAAAACCTAGACAAAATTCTAATACTAGAAATCTGTAGGTAACTAATCTCCTTCCCCGGTAACGGCGCCAAAATTTGATATGCTCTCAAATTTACCCTAGAGTTACTCTCTCAAATTAAGAGATCACTGTAGTATTTAGGGATCGAATCCACAGGGAAAGGATAGTCACACAACAAACTTCTAAGTTCGAATTAAGCTAAGAAGAAAGATTTAATTAAAAGACAGGAAGCAATTAAACGTTTAGTAAATTCAGGAGACGAAACTCTAGGTTCAGAGAAATTCTCAGGTGAATCCTAATTGCAGGTCTAGACAGAATGTTAGGAAATAAGAAGAACTGTTCTTGAACTCGAAACATTAATGTAAAATCAACCAACTCTCGCTCCGAAGATTATCTATGTCTAAACCCTAGAATTCCAAATCTCTTTGCAAATTCTAATAATTCAAACAAGCATTAAAGTTCAAGTTCGATTGTTCACAAAATCGCTAAACCAAATCTCTTTGCGTATATGTATTTTGCTCATCTAACATTAGTTCAAGCAATCAATAATATTCTCGCATCTATTAATTAACCTAAGATCCGATTCTATGTCATGAAGCTAGAATAAGCATTAAACACAAATCCAGATGAAGAACTCTAATGATTTTATCCTAACAATTTAATTCGACCTAACAATTCATCAATCACCTTTGAAAAACCCTAAACCTAACTAGCAAACTACTCAGACATGATCAATGAAACATAAATCATTATTTGAATAGAAAGCATAAAAGAAATCAATAGAAAAAAATAAAGGAGTTCCAAATATGCTCTAAAGGAGTCTGATTCTTCTCTCCAAAAACCTAAACTTCTATGATTCTTAAAGTATGAGATTCTGCCTAAACAATGACTTTGAAAACTATATATAAGGTTCAAAACACGAATTAGGCACTTTTGCAAATAAGGAAATCTTTTTGGGCAATTTCCTTTTCTTCAAATCTTGCAAAATCAGGCGGTTTGGCTTGGCTCTAGTGGTGTCGATCGACACTGTTCATCCAACAATTCTCCAACTTCACATTTTCAGCATCTTCTTCCTCAATACTCCAAAAATCTTCAAAATCTCCAATTATGCTCAAAACGTACCTGAACCTGCAAAGACTCTAATAGAACTCTAAAAATACCAAAAGACTCTATAAATAAGACTTATATCATGGTCAAAAACCGGTAAAAACCATGATATATCAGGGTACTCAAGAGAGTCTCTTTGGAGAAGCTATGATGAGGACATTGGGTAGTGTAACCCTTAAATCTTTTCCATGCTTCACAAAAGCTCTCGTTGTTCTTTTGGGTGAAGCTTGATAACTCATTCCTCAGTCGTGCGGTCCTAGTGTTGGAGAATAATTTTGCAAGAAAAGCCTTCTTGCATTGATCCCATGATGTGATGGAACCCCTTGGAAGTGATTTCTCCCACAAATGTGCCTTGTCCCCAAGAGAGAAGGGAAACAACTTCAGCTTGAAACCATCCTCGGATATGCCATTGATCTTGGTCATATCACATATCCTTCAAACTCATCTAAGTGATCAAGGGGATCCTCCAAAGCTAACCCATGGAACTTGTTGTGTTGCACCATGTTGATCAACCCGCTTTTGATCTCAAAATTGTTGTTCTCAACTGGAGGAGGTAAGATTCCTTGACGGTTAGCATGAGTATTAGGAGCATCTCCAGCCCCAATGTGCCTAGGTTGGCATGGAGGATGTTGAGGCACTCTAGGAGCTTGAGCCTCATTCCCTTGATTCCTTTGTGGTATTCCATTACCACCTTGTTCTTGTGGAATATCCATTCCCAAACGCCTTAGATGTGCTAGGCGCTCTCTTTCTCTTCTCACAAAAGCTCCTCTTGTCACTCGGTGAATGT